>OZ014489.1:14582356-15013940 GCA_963965965.1 Trididemnum nubilum | reverse complement strand
AAAGGTCATCCATATAGCAGTGATATATCTCCAGCTAAAAAGTGGTCTGGAAAGGTTAGATTCATAGTGGCCCACAAAAAGTATTGACAAGAGCTAGTCCAAGGATGATCCCATGGCAACTACCTCGATCTGGTGATGCATGATGTCATCGAAGCTAAACTCGACAGAAGAAGCTGCCGTCTCCATAATTCAACAAAAATATGCCTTGGAAAAGGTACACGAGGGTGCTCCGAACTGTAGAGGGCGTCACTACAGATTTGAATAGTCTCCACTAGAGGGGCATTAGTAAACTAACTCTTAATTGCAAAAAAGTCTGTCAAAACTCTATGATCACTTTCCTGGTATGTTATGATGGTACGCAGCGTTAAGCTGAGAGGCGACAGCAACCACCCGTAACGTCACCAAAGCGAGTTTTTGCTCAGTTTTGGGTAAAAGCAGCAACCAATTAGGTTTTATAGGCACTATAACACATGTTTCAATAAACCATTAGGTTTAGGTTTAGGTTAATTCTAGATGGAACAACATTTTCCAGAATTTCGGTATGTTTAGTTTCAAAACGCCTTGTATCCACTTTTTTAAATTTGAATAAACCAAAATAAAACCTAAACTAAAAATCGCTATTTTTTCAAACTTTTCGGTTTTGAAGAGGAATACGTCTGAAATCCCCAGAAAGTGAAATTAACAAAATATTGCAAAAAAAGCTTCAATACGGTTTTTTTGCGGTTTTCCCGAAAACATTAAAAGTGAATATAAGGCGTTTTGGAAATAAGCTCTTTATGTGTGGACAAGCAAAAGGCGCGTTTGTTTGATTGGCTTTTGGCAATACAATATATCATTTTTTCATAAATCGATAAACAATGAAAAACAAAACAAAAATGCACAAGAAGCCACAATTACACAGAGTTGTAAACGGGCAAACTAGGTCGGGCCCGAACACGGAAGTTTAAGCCCGAACCCGAAAACTAATTTCAAGCCCAAATAATGCCCGAAAAAACCGAAAGTTAAGTAAAGTCCGAAAAATTTAGCAATGTTGCCAAATTGTTTTGGCTTTAATTTTATGCACCTATAAGGCAAAAAGTACGTCTCAGGCCCGAATTAAGCCCAAAATTTTTGTCAACTTCAGGCCCGAATTTGGCCCAAACCCGACCGGAAAAGTCCCGCCCGACTTGCAACTCTGCAATTACACGAGATACCGCAAAATTTTGGTGATTGTCTGTTCACATTGTATGTTGCGGAGTAGGAGTCCTCGAGGACGTCCTTGGCCTCGAGGATAGATTTTGAAGTCCTTGGCCTCGAAGGTCAAGTCCTTGGCCTGGCCTCGAGGCCTCAAGTCATTAAAAATTGGCCTGTCCTCGGCTCAAGGACTGCACTATTTTTTGAATTGTTAAAATTTTGTGCAGCGCTTGAAAAATTTTTGGAAAACGTTTTTTGTGGAGATCGCCTGAAAAGTTTTTGTGAAGACCTTTTTTTTTGGAGATCGCCTGAAAAATTTTTGTTAAGACCTTTTTTTGGGGGGGAGAGCACTTGCGCTTGTGTCCTTGGTCCTTGGCCTCAAGCATTCCTGTCCTTGGCCTCGAAAGTGTCTGTCCTCGGAAAGGCTGTCCTTGGCCTTGGCCTTGGCCTCGGATTTTTTTGTGTCCTTGGCCTTGGCCTCGAGCCTTGTGTCCTCGACTCCACCTCTGGTATGTTGGTTAACAAAATAACTAAATGCAAAATTTTTGACATCTGCCTAACAAACGCTCGCTCTACAGAAAATGAAATAAACTGTAAAGAGTATCAATTAGTGAATGTGCAGTAGCGCGCTTTTCTTCGCATATTTTCTTGGTCCCATTATATTGCGACAAATTTTTGTTTATGTGCATTCATTCACATGCAACCGAACCACGCGCTTCGCGTCTGTCTAACTACAGCAACGCCCAGCATCTTTTAAGGCTTCGTATGGCAAGTTTTTTGTCAAGCAAGGCTACCTTGTCCTTGACAGCAGAGGTGGAGTCAACGACCCAACGTTAGAAGCCAAGGACACGAAAAAAATCCGAGGCCAAGGACCGACTTTTCGAGGATAGACCTCTCGAAGCCAAGAAGAGGAATGCTCGAGGCCAAGGACAAAGACACAATTTTTCTAAATTATGGTCGTTGTCTAAAAACACAAAAACAAAAAAAGGTCATCGTTCAGGAAACCGGAAATTTTACGCGAGGTTTCACGCATTCTCCAAAAACAAAAAAGTCGGAGTTAATTTTTGTTTGGTTGTCATCATAATCTTTATAAGATTGCAAAAAAGTTTACTGAATAAGAACATTAAAACAACCAGGATTACATGAGAAAACAAAACCTAATCACATTTCAAGATGTCTATGTATTGGCTTAAAAACTGCAAAGCAAGTTTCGTGAGTAAAATTTTCAAAAGCAAAAGCCACAGTAATAAATTTTTCTAGGTTTGCGTCATACTTGTTTGAGCAATAAAATCTAAATAATCGGTAGAAAATAGTAGGACAGCTGTAGAAAGCAGTAAGACAAAGCTTATCTCAAATTTAACGATCCTTTTTTTCTGATTTTTGTCTCCAGATAAAACCGGCAACTGACAAACACGCATTTGAAATAATTATGAATCAGATATTTTCAAACTTTACTTTTTTGGCTGTTTTTCATTCCATAGCATAAAAATAGATGCGCTACATGGCGTAACTACGGAAGGGAGGGTTACGAAATAGTGCCTTTTTGTGTTGGGCTAGTCTAAAACTCTGCACTCCATATTTTACTTAGAATAATGATCATTGCGCAATGACAAATATAGTTCAATTTTTTATTCAAACTTAAAATTTCACTTATTTTTGTAATAACTAAAGCGCAAAAAGATATGACTCAAGTAACATTTTATGGTCTGTTGTCCACAGTAAACATTTTTTTTTTATGAGTACCACAGTTCGTAATGGCACTGTATGGATAGCAGGCCTTCTCTTTTTGAATGCTAAAGTCAATGCTAAATGATTTGAGAGATCCGTTTTTAAGGACTTAGCCAAAACCCAAAAGGGGAAAGAAGTCATTCAGTTTTTTTCAGCAACGGCAAAACGTAGAACAAAAAACTAAAACATTTTTTTAATGGTTGCAACCATCTTTTTTTTTTCTTTTTTCTTCATTGCCCGCTTTTCCATCAAGGTTGCGAGGACAGTAGCAGCTCGAGATTAAGCCGCCACACTTCATGGTCTTCCATCCAAAATCCTCAATGTCATTTGGTCCATCTAGTTCTAGGTCGTCCAATTGGTCTTCTCCCAGTTGCTTTTGCAAGTAAAGCTTGTTTGGGGAGTCTTTCCTGAAGCATTCTGCTTACACGGCCAAACCATCTAAGCTGAGATCTTTCAATTTAGAGAAGTAACGGCTCGACATTAGAGATCTTCCAATTACGGCGCTACGCACCTTGTTAAGCAGTGAAACTCCTTCGATTCTTCGTAAAAACCTCATTTCGGACGCTTGCACTAGTAATCGCAAACTTTCTGTCATTACCCAAGATTCATGACCATAGGTGAGAATAGGGACAAAAACCATAGATGGGCAAGTTAATGCAAAACGTTAGCTTCGTTAACCACTAGTCCGTTAACAAACTTCACACCTCCGTTAACGTTAATCCGTTATTTTCAGCTTTAATTAACGGAAGTTAATAAAGTCCGTTAATCCGTTAACATTTTGCGTGTAATTTACATTTCGTTTTATTCACTCGCTTCTGGAACACGTATTGACGCTGTTGAGCTGATTTTAAGGAAATATTTATTGCTATGGTGGTCTTTTTGTGTTTTGAAAGTTACATTTTACAGTCTAATCTAATTTCAAGATAAACACAAGTTCATTTGCACTAACGAAGCTGCAAAATATTAATGATAAAAACCTTAACGGAAGTTAACAGAACTTAACGGAAGTTAGTTTAGTCCGTTAACAGCACTTAACGGAAGTTAATTTAGTCCGTTAACATGAAAAAACTTTTTAACGGATTAACGAGTTAGTGAAAAAGTTAGCTTCGTTATTAACGGATTAACGGACTTGTGCCGACCTATGACAAAAACTATTTTGAACATTGGGAGTTTTGCCCTTTTTGACAATTCTCGTTTCAAAACAACCGAATGGTGCAAAGCTCGCGTTACTGCACCAGCCTTGCCTATACGGGTATCCAGTTCTTTGTCTTGCCGTCCATCAATCGTGAATGCAAGTCCAAGATACTTGAACTTCTCTACCTGCTTCAATGTTCAGTCACTTCAGTGTCACTTGCAACACATACTGATCAGGATTTCTTGAAAGATGAAGTACCTCAGTTTTGGTTTATTTTCATTCCAGCGGTGTCACATGCATCTGCATAGCTATTTAATTCGCGCTGGAAGGCCAGATTCTGTTAAAGAAAGCAGGACCAAATCATTCGCGAATAGCAGACAACTGATTTTGCAATTTCCGATTGTGGCAAACTCATCGGCTTGGCTGCATTAATTGTCGATTTAATTCATGTAAACATTGAAAAGGAGAGGTGACAAAACGTACCCTCGCCGGAGTTCAAACCCACAAGGAACGGCTTTGATTGCCCGCTATTTTACCAAACACAAACCTCCGGTCGGTTGTAGAATGACTTAATGGCACGTAACAACTAACCATCAACGCCATACTCCTGCAAAACCTTCCAAAGTTTATCCCGAGAAACTCGGTCATATGCTTTTCAAGATCGACAATTTTGTCATACTCCCAAGATTTCTCAAAGATTTGCTTCAGAGTGAAAATTTGGTCTGTGGTGCTGCGACCCGACCAAAAACTGCACTGGCCATCTTCCAATTTTGATTCCACTATTTCTCGACATTTCCTTTCACGGCATTTGGCATATACTTTTCCTGGCAAACTGAGGAGTTATATCCCTCTGTAGTTCGTACATTGCTTGCGATCTCCTTTCTTAAATATCGGAATAATCACACTTGCTTGCCAACCTCTGGGAGTTTTGCCATACTTCCATGCAACTTGGCACACCCGCGTTAACCAGAGAATTCCTTCTCCAGTCAGCGCTTTCAACATCTCGGGTCTAATTTCATCTTCACTAGTAGCTTTTTCAGATTTTATCGCCTTAATTGCCATTGCTGTTTCTACCGCAGTGAAAACTTCCTCTTCCCCTAGATTTGCCACTTCGTGTGTGTCACGAGTCGATGCCTTTACATGATTCAAAAGGTCTTCAAAGTATTCTTTTCATCATGAAAGGATTTCCTTCTCACCAGCTAGAATGTTATCTGCAAGAATTCTTGATGCAGTACGTGACACTCGATTTTTCGCTACGTATACGGCGGATGGTCTACCAAAATACTTTATTTGCGGAAGAATATTTGGAAACTAACCGACAACCAAACTTCACCCATGGCTTCTCCTTGGATTTCTTTAGTTGCCTTTATTTCGCACATCAGTGTCATCGGCGCAGCCAGGGGGGGGATTAGGGGGACCAGTCCTTCCCTCCCTTTTGAAAGTGCACAATTTCACAAAAAATATTTTAAAAAGATAAAATGTTAAACAACTAATTTTAAAACGCTCACTTTGAGTGTAATTCTAAACTGAATCGCAAATAAGCAACGTCAAAACTTTTGCAGTTTTTGAAAATTTTTTCCAAGGTCATTAGCTTCTTATTTAAGAAAATTTCAGCCGTCTAGCTTGTACTGCTTCCGAGATATTTGGGTTGAAAAAACGTTAGTAGCAAAAAGGCATATTGAATCAGAGTTAATGTAACAATTAAAATGAGTTACAACCGAAAAATCAATTTTGGGAAATATGATTGTAAAAGTTGTCTATTACGTCTCATCACTATGACAATTGCGTATAAAACCTTGATGTTATTGAAACAAGAATTTATCCACGTTGCTTTTTTGCAACGCAGGATAGAAACGAAACCCGGAGAGTCGGAATACTTGAATAGTCAGTGTTGATATTTATTGAAAATGTTCGATCATTGCGTAGCCCGTATCGCGCTATCTTGGAATGATTACGAATTGTCAGCATACCGCATTGCTTTTGCAGGAGAACGCGAACGAGGCACAAAGCAGCGAGATTTGGCACCAAAAAACGCAATTCATTTTGTTTAAAAACTCATTATTTTCCAAAGAGTAGATTCAGCTACAGGTGACAATTTGTGGCGGCCAAAATCTGACGCACATCAGTTCACAAATTAAATATAGAGCTGGACAGCGCTGTTTCGAGCTTTTAGCTCTCATCGGCAGCCCTCAGCTATCTTTTCAAAGGTATTCCCAGCTGAACAAACATCTTGGCCTAACTGGCAAACCTTAATGGCTTGCAGAGAGGCAGATGGTTAGTAGGGAATAAACGATTTTTCACTTGTGGTACTTTAGAAACAAGTGAAAAATCGCTGGATCCTTGTAGTAAGGACAGCCATAGGCTATCCTTACTTCAAGGACTCCCCTCTGGAAGTTGACATGGCTTCCCAGGAGTCGACCACGAAGGACGTCAAGATGTTGCAGTTTTGATTTCCGTGGTCACGCAGAGGGGAGTCCTTGAAGTAAGGATAGCCTATGGCTGTCCTTACTACAAGGATCCAGCGATTTTTCACTTGTTTCTAAAGTACCACAAGTGAAAAATCGTTTATTCCCTACTAAGCATCTGCCTCTCTGCAAGCCATTAAGGTTTGCCAGTTAGGCCAAGATGTTTGTTCAGCTGGGAATACCTTTGAAAAGATAGCTGAGGGCTGCCGATGAGAGCTAAATGCTCGAAACAGCGCTGTCCAGCTCTGTGCTTAATTGACTTGAGCTACAATGTGAAATATCATTGTAGCTGCAGGGTTGGTGGTTGTTCTGGCCACCTAACTGCCAGTGGAAGTTGACATGGCTTCCCAGGAGTCGACCACGAAGGACGTCAAGATGTTGCAGTCACAAATTAAATGCCACCATAGTCAAATCGTATTTTGACCATAATAGATTTCGAGAATGTTTTAATTGAAAACATTCGGAAAACAAAGCCAACTATTTGCTGAAGGAAAGCACATCTCTTCAAAAAGAATGACTCTTCATATATCTTTAACGTCGAAATTGATTTTTTATTATACTATATTGGGTCCAGTAGTGCAGCCAGGGGGGGGTAGGGCTCGAGCCCCCCATTGGCTTGAAAAGTAAGTTGGTAAAAAAAAAACTGACAGTATTTGGGTGAAGACCTTTTTTTTGGTGACCACCTAAGTTTGGCTGCAAAGACGGTTTAAATTCCGATGAAGACCTTTTTTGAGGGGGGGACCACCAAAATTTGGCCGGAAAAAACGTTTTTTGTTTTTGGAGTTCACCTAATTTTGGACGAAAAAACCGTTTCAATTCAGTTTTTTTTGGTTTTAGAGTTTACCTCAATTTGGACGAAAAAACCGTTTCAATTCAATTTTTTTGGAGATCACCTCATTTGGGACGAATACACCGACTCAAACTGATCAAAGATCGATTAAAATCTGGGTCAAGATCGTTTGATGTTTTTTCCAGTAATCAAAACAGCCTCCTTCAAAGCAAATTCCTGGCTACGCGCCTGTATGAAAGGATAATCTTTCTTCCAGGTTTGCTAGTACTTGCAGCTAAACTTCTTTTTTTTACTTTTACTCGCCTTTTCATGCAATTCTCGCTGACCATCTCCCTTGCGCTTAATAGTGCTAACGCTTTTTCCGACAGACGCTATCAAAAAACCTCGACTCTTCATAATTGCAATGACCAGTACCAGAGACTACAATTTGTGCATGCCAATTGTTCAATTGTTACGTCGTCAATTCTTAACAATTGAATTGATGTTACCCCGTTATGTGAAAGCAAGATCACACATTAATTTTCAAATCAAAATTCTTAAAAAGTATAAAATCATTTGAAGCAGGGATCAAAGTGTATAATTCTTTCCCTTTCAGAAAAAAAGATTTGCAAACAAAATTGATTAATTTTTCAAGAAAGTGATTAATTTTTTAATTCAAAAAATCTTAAGCTAAATCGTGATATTTGTTGTTGAGTTCGGGTGATCGGGAGAAACCCTCGAAATCGGGAATCTCTCGACGAAATCGGGAGAATTGGCAGGTATGGACATGCCCCCCCTTTGGGTCGCCAGTAATGTATAAATACCTCAAAATAATACGCAAAATTAAGTAATGCCGAACCCCCCCTCCTTTGGAATTTGGGCAGAAAATCTGGGTAGTAATACGGACTGAATTTGCGTGAAGACCTTTTTGTTTTAGGTCTTCACCTAAATCTGGGCAAAAATCTGAGTGAAGATCTTTTTTTGGTCTTCATTATTCTTATCTGGTTTTTATCTCCCTTTCCAAATTTCCTGGCCCCAGGGGCGTTTTTGGGTCGCCAGTAAAGTATGATTAGCTCAGAATAGTACGCAAATTGTAGCATGCCCCCCGTTTGGAATTCGGGCAGACAAATGGACTAAATCCGAGTAAAGAATTTTTTTTGCTATGGTCTTCACCTAAATCTAAGCAGATTGTTGGAACTGAATCTGAGTGAAGACCTTTTTGTTTTTGGTCTTCACATAAATCTTGGCAGAAAAAAAAAACTGAATCTGAGTGAGGACCTTTTTTTAGAATTCCTGGCTAGGCGCCTGCTCCCCCTCCCCTTCGAAAATCCTGCGTACGCCGCTGGTGGGGGTCCTTTACTGTTTGGAACCTTGATGCATATCTTTGGGATCCGGATCTTCTGCGGGAATCTACGCCCTGTTAATGACCTTAGATGAAGCAAAGTAGTGAAAACAAAGAAGATTACCGCAATATTAAAATTTTATGAAATCCAACACTGTGTTTCACGCGTAAATGGAATCATCAGCGATATTTTTTTCGAATAGAATTTTAAATTAAACTCTGACATTAATCACCGACTGATGTGTGAAAACAGATGCATGAATTTAAATTAAATGATTATACAGTATATTGGTTGAACGTTTCCTTTGTACCTTCGCTGGGTGCTTCTGACGTCGTTGCAGTAACAGCAACAAATTGTGGAGTAGTTGTCTCATCAATTTGGGCTGTTGCTGTTGAAGTAATACCAGCTGAGGTTCCTAAACAACAATTGTGTTGTCAAAGCAGTTTGTCAAATTGGTTACAAATTGCAGAAGCAAAATAAAATGCAGAAAATCAAATCAAAATCAAATCTTTCATTATACTCGCTGTTATACGTCGAAGCGAGTAACGAGTGGGCGGGACCAATCTCCGCGTTATTGTGCCCGCGCAACACAGCTCCATTTGAAGAAATGTCGCAGCGGTGACGAGCCGTTGGCAACACTGTGTCCGATTTCATTGGCCCGAATAGCAATTTTATTCAAGAAGTTACAATGGCCAAAAGATAGTGAAGAGGTCTTACTGTTTTTGAATCAAGCAGCATCCTGCCCACTTGTCAGTTAACTAAACAAGGTAAGGGCTTCGCTAGAAATTAAAGTTTTTTACAGTCCATGGCTTTGTCCGACCGCGCATCAAACCCGAGCCAATCGTTTCAGCTGCAGTTTAATTAGTTAGACTAATTGGTTAAAACATCAATATAAACAGCAATTAAAAGTTTTATTAGCATTTGAGGCGCCGATTGCCGCTATAATTTTGCTAACAAATTGCTGTTGTTCTGCGAAAGTAATTAATGTTGTCCTTGTGGAAAGTAACGCAACCAGGAGAGGCTAAGATTAGCAGAGGTGGAGTCGAGGACACAAGGCTCGAGGCCAAGGCCAAGGACACAAAAAAAAATCCGAGGCCAAGGCCAAGGACAGCCTTTCCGAGGACAGACACTTTCGAGGCCAAGGACAGGAATGCTCGAGGCCAAGGACTAAGGACACAAGCGCAAGTGCTCTCCCCCCCCCAAAAAAGGTCTTAACAAAAATTTTTCAGGAGATCTCCAAAAAAAAGGTCTTCACAAAAACTTTTCAGGCGATCTTTACAAAAAAACGTTTTCCAAAAAATTTTTCAAGCGCTGCACAAAATTTTAACAATTCAAAAAATAGTGCAGTGCTCGAGCCGAGAACAGGCCAATTTTCGAAGACTTGAGGCCTCGAGGCTAAGGCAAAGGCCAAGAACTTGACCTTCGAGGCCAAGGACTTCAAAATCTGTCCTCGAGGCCAAGGACGTCCTCGAGGACTCCACCTCTGAAGATTAGTGCTAAAAAGCCAAATCAAGCGCTTGAAAAATTTTTCCTGCACAAGCGCTTAAGCATGTTTTAAATTTAACTAATGTGTGGATACGGACTGAAAAGACTGAGCCTTATGCCAGAATTACCCGATCAAGTTTTTTGCACAGTTTTCTTGCATTAGTCGTGTGAAAGGTTGTGCAAGTTAATGACTCCCTATTGCACGCGCCTGTCGGCAATTTTATTTCACAGCCGTGTAAGAATGAAAATAAGAGTCTAGAAAGTCTTGCTGAATTCATGCAGGGGAAATAGAACTGAGGTCTATTTTGCCAGTAAGTTTTCTAAAAGCCGCCGTTCTCAACGAAGAAAACAAAGCTTTCAGCCGTGACTTTGAAAATATCGAGCCGCAGAATACAAAAAAATACCGCCAAAGTCAACGCAAAAACGAATACGTCACAATTATCAAGCAAAAATGTTTTAAGAAACTTAACCGCATGCATTTGATTTAATCCACAATGCCGCATTATAGCTAGGGCATGCAAAACTCAATAAAGTCAAAATTTTTTCAGGACTTTATTATATCATCAAACGTATACGAACATTGGTTTCGGGTGTCGGGAGCCAGTTTAGATAGACATTATAGGTCAAAATGAAGTCAAAATTGTATGTGATCAAAAATTCGTTTTTAAAAGCAAACACAAGATTTTTTTTTCATTTTTCTGGATATTTGAGAACCAATGAAACGTTACGAGCAATTTTATACATGTTTAAATGAAGTTTTGCTACTCAAACTTCTGCAAATAGTTACATTAAAGTGTGATCTGGTTTTAATCAAGATGTTAAAAATTTTCTTCTGATCGGAAAAAAGCTTTCGGCCCAGCTTTCGCTAGTGCCGAATTCATAATGATTTTAATACTTTTTTGGTTAAAATTTGACATGTCCACTAGCAAAAGAGCCTGTTGCATTTTTAAGCAGTTAAGATAAATTTCAGTAGACAATTTTCAGCTATTTCACGCTGATTTTGTTTGAAACCAAACAAAACGCTGTTAATCTTATTTGAAAACAACAAAGTTACAAGTTACCATGACATCCAATTATTGAGCCCTCTGAAACCGCAAGTACCGGAAAGAACATACCTGGTTTAATATTACTTGATCAATCATGCAATGTTATGCAAATTTATTGGTGATAGATGCCATAGCATAAAAAAAAACTACGCTCTACGCTGAAGAATTTCACACAAGCAAAGGTATTTTGAAATTTTGCATTTATCTGTTTCATTTCATTGCAGTTTGAAAAAAAATTCACGCAATTTGCGGCAGAACTCTAATAGCTATTTGTTACTATAGCTGCATCTTTTCGCTTTTGTGAACGTGCTTGTATTATTTTGGCAAACGAGAAATAACATTAAATCGACTAAGCGCAAAGTATTACTACCGCTGCGGCAAATTTCAAAGAAATTTCATAACTATTGAGTAAACGCTTTTACAGCAAAAAAAAATACGTGTGATAGCTTCGGCAATTTGTTTGCTGAAAAACTCACACACTTCCGTCTGGCAAGAAACTGAGCAAGAAAATTGCGTCTAGACGTGATAGCTCAAAAAACATCAAATAAAATCAGGCAAAAAACTTGATCATGTGATTCCGGCTTTCTACTTATTTTACATGGCAATTTCGTTCAATCAAGAGGCGTTAATAATCTTACTTTCTCAGTTCACTAAAATTTTTCAGCGTTCTCGCACTGGCGTGCTCGTCCAAAAAATAATTTTATATTTGCTACTTTTCTTAACTGCATACAGTAGCGTAGCCAATGGCGGGCTGTGGGGGGCTCGAGCTGCCCCATCGGCCTTATAAGTATGCAAAATATCACATTATTAGTACTTTTAAGGCCGATTTTTGCTCCAAAAATGAAAATAGCCCCTCCCCCCAATGGTATTGGCAATCAGAAGTTGTGAAGGACTTGCTGTGATTTGGACCACAAAGCTGAAGTTTATTTTTGGACCTCACTTAAAGTTGGTAAGAAAAACTAACGGTATTTGTGTGAAGACCTTTTTTTTGAGTCACATAATTTTTCGCCGGAAAAATCGTTTAAATTCCGTTGGAGACGTTTTTTTTTTTTTTTTTTTGAGAACACCTCATTTTGGACAAATAAACCGACTCAAACTAATTAAAGATTGATTAAAACCTGAGTCAAGATTGTTTGATGTTTTTTCCAATATCCAAAACAGATCCCCCCCCAAAGCAAATTCCTGGCTACGCACCTGATTGGGTCCGTTTTACCGATCACGCGTATTTGTGCATATGCTATTTGATTGCATGCATTTTGCTATGTTTCATTTTTTGAGTTTACACTGAAGCAGATATCAAACGTAATTGGACTAAACCGCCTTATGTAGGCCTAAATTTAGACCAACAGCATAAAGAACCCGTTTGCTTGAAAAATGGCGGAATCAATATAAATTTGCTCAAACAGTTTTTGTAGTTTACCGAAAGCGTTGCTACCATGTCAGTTTGATCTTTTAATTTTATTTTCAGCTGGGGTTGGGGAACGGGGAATTGGCTGGTTTGAATTAATCTTACCACTTCAAACTTCTCAATGTCAAATGTTTGTTACAGTGAATAGTAGGTTAATTTATTGTTAGGAAATCTTTTTCGATTAATTTTTATGTTTGCATATTATTCCATATAGCTGTGTTGATTTGTAACAGTACTCTCGTTGTCGAACAGCGAGTCCGGCGACGTTGTTCAAATTGTGTCAAAGTCTAAACTGATTGCTGTGGTTGTGAGCAAAAGTCGCCGTCCGCCTATTCCCGATCTACTTTGTGCGTAAAATCGTGAGCGCAAAAGTCCGTCTTTATTTTAAACCGAAATTCGGTACGCCCGGCGTATCGCCTTACCAACGTACAAGCAGTCAGTTGTTTCAAACAAACTAACAACACGTCCGTAAGTTCGCGATTTTACGCACAGTGTAGGCTGGGCCAAAAATTCTCTCTGGAAGCATTCTACGCAGTTTTCGGCACCAACCAAATTTCGTTCGCGGGCGCGCTGTATACAAATAAATTCATTGTGCTTCGTTATGACCATTTTTCTGCGAACGCCGCGTTCAGATTTGTATTATTTGATTGAGACAATTAACCGCTCGTAAGAAATGGTCGATCGCTATTGCAATCGTCTTGCTTAATGCTTACATTATACCAACAATAATAACAATATAGTAATCAATTAACAAAATTTTGTATTGGCAAACCACAATACAGCACGTTTTTTGTTTGAAGATGATAGCAAGCAGTATGTAATGTTAATTAACATAAATAATAATATGTAGCACTTATTTTTTCAAAACCAATCATTTTCATGTGTAGTTGTTCGAGGTTGTTCGAATGTTGTGGTTGTTCGAATGTCTTTGCGAATTGTACATCTTATGTGTTCTTAATTAATTGCAATATACTATATTTGAAGGTTGAAATATTATTATGCCAGCTTGCCTGAATAATAACGGCAAGCTGCGATTTTCTCGTATGGGCTATGTCAAGAAATCGCGGTTGTTAGGTATATACTGTTGCATCATCAAATAAAATGAAATTGTAAAACCACTTTTATTTTCTTTGATTTATCCATTTTTCTTTATGTAGCTGCTTCAAAAACGACAGCAGAACTCCTGCTTGTTATTGCTAAACCTTTGCAATTTGTTACAATTTGTGTAAAAACTTTCCTATTTGCGTATGCTTGAATCATAACAAAAAAATGTAGTCCACCCCCTTTTTTATTTCTGTCTGCGCCAGTGTTCAGTGTAGTGGAATTGCAAATCAGATGACGATCAGTACTGCAGCAACGCTTTGAACGCATCTTTCTTTGTTCGAATAGCTTCTTTAACCTCTTGGTTCCACCAAGTTGTTCTTTTCTCTTTATCGCCCGCCACGCTAAGCCGTTTTTGCCCACAACTTTCAGCAGCTGATGAAATGATTGCTGATCTAAACAGCAGCCATTCTCTCTCGATGTCCTCAGAAGCACCAGTAAGTTGTCTGAACTTACATGGTATACTGTGTGCAAACTTTAGCGCTACTTTTTTAGTTTTCCCAAGCCTCTTATTTGATTCGGCAAGTCACAGACAACCAGTTGGATTTCCTCTTTGGCCAAGGTTTCGACAGTCGCAAGGAACATATCACAGATGGTCATCAGTTGACAATTCAGCACCTCGCTTCACTCGAACTCCCAGCACATCAGCAAACAAATCTGACGAAACCATGCAAAATCTTTTGACGATCTTTGTTCCTTATTAGGTCGATACCATGTATATTTGTGAACCTCTTTGTGCTGGAAAAAGGTATTCATGATGCGGAGTTCATTGCTACAACAGAGCTGCAATAAACACCTTCTGTTCTCATTCAGTCCAATGACTCCATGCTTTCCCATCATACCCTTCCACGTACCTGTGTTTGTTCCAACATAAAATTTAATTTTTGAAGTGACTGTTAAGCCGGTTTAGTATCTTATTTTGATATTCTTAAACACTTTTAACCAAAAGAAGGCAAGATTATCTCACCAGTGGTGGGGGATTGTTGTGATGCTGGTTACAAAACTCAGCTGCGGCGGGGGCGTGCCAGGTTGTTACATGAATGAACGTCATTGTAAAATTTAAGTTATGCTGGTATACATTACTATATAGTATAAAATGCTACAAATGCTGTACGTTTAGGGCATGGGGCGTTCAGGGCGTGGGGCGTTTAGGGCGTAGGGCGTTTAGAGCATAGGGCGTAGGGTGTTTGGGGTGTAGGGTGTTTGCAAAGTTATCCAATTGGGGCGTTATCCAAATGCGGCGTTGTAGCTCTAACCTTACTCTAACCTAGCTAGTTGTAAGAATCAAACCCGAAATCTAGTCTTGACCTGAGTGTCTTACGCGAGTACCGAACCACCGCAGGTGGTTTGCCTGGCTATGGTTCAAGTGTAAAGACCCTTAGTGTCTAGCTTGAGTACCGAACCACCGCAGGTGGTTTACCTGGCTATGGTTCAAGTCTAAAACCTGAAGAGTGTCTTGATTGAGTATCAAACCACCGCAGGTGGTTTGCCTGGGAATTGGTTCAAGTCCAAAGTATTATTTAGTAACTGGTTAAAATATAAGCAAATAACTAACCTGAGAATCAAACCCGGTAGTTTCTGAATCTAAAAAGGTTATCTAGCTTATGCTACGGAATACAAGTCTATTTTGTATGTTTGGGAATAAGCTTTGTGTAACTTGAAACGTTTCCTGTCGTGCTGTAGCTGAATTTTTGGCGCCGTGTCAAAATCGTGCGGTAAAAAACAGCTGTTGACACGAGCTAACCTATCCCAGGTTTAGCTGTGAATCACTACCTTTTGTTAATCTTTGTTACTTTTTAACTCTTCGAATATGGAACGAGCATGGCGCAACAAAACTTGTACCAGTGTAACCCCAACGATTTCAGGGTCGGTCCTTTGGCATACAATGGTGCAATACCATTGCTTATAAAAGGTGGTTATTAAACTATGTTTTCATTCTATCAAAAACAAAAGCAACATGGCAGACGCGTGTGATTCCGTCCCAGTACGTGGGTTAGATCTTTCCCCCACCAAATTTTTCTCAGTTCCTGTGTAAGCAACCAATGAACCCGCACATGCATAGCATTGGCGACCGCTATCAGACGTTTATCGAGTCTGAAAATTGGCCCAGAGAAAGAATCGCAGCCGATCCCAAGATAATAGCAGATGCTGGGTTTTACTATCTCGGTGACAGTGATCGGGCAAAATGTTGGTACTGTAATGGTGGTTTAAAGAACTGGGAACGATTGGACGACCCGTGGATAGAACACGCAAAATGGTTCCCGCTCTGTGAATATCTGCTAAAAAATAGAGGCGTTGATTTTGCGAAAGATATCTTGAGAGGATTTGTTAGCTTGAATCGACCGCCTGTTCCCAATCCGCCACCCAAAAGCAAGCTTCAAGGTTTGGAAAAATTAGTCAATTATCCCTCCCTTACAAAATACCAGCCACCGTTCCTTCCCCTCATCGACCCTAGAGGTGGCGTTGATGTAAAAGAAAAAGTCGAGAGAGAAATGCTGTTGGGGAGGAATGTAGAAATGGCGAAACTGCTGGGGTTTGAAGACCGAAAAATATCTCGGGTGTTGACCAAAAGATTTCAAGAACACAACGAAAACTTTGCTACCTTTTACGATTTTATGTTAAAATTAATGGAAGAACCCGATGTTAGTTTTAAACCCAAACTAACAATGAAACGTGCAAAAGAAATTTGGATGAAGTGAAGTGTTTGAAATGCTAAAAGGAAGAAAGATGTGTGGTATATCTCCCATGTGCTCACATTGCTCATTGTTTTTCATGCTCCAGGAAGTTGCAACTGTGTACCATTTGCGGTGAATTTGTTGAAGAAAAAATCCGTTCGTATCGAGTGTAAGGACAGAGATTGCGCCATATTCATGAAACTGGCGTACTCTGCAATTATGTGTGACCATGGTGCAATAGCACCAAAACCAGCTGTGGACTTTTTTCTGTTTTGTGGTGCAATTACCTTTTTCTCCTCGACGTCTATAAAAAGAGCTGCACTCGAAAGACTTGAAAATCAATCAAATCATGCAGTCTTACACTAACAGAGCAGACGATCTTTATTTAGAGGATGAAAACGTGAAACTACCAGACTACATTCCTCCGTTTACGAGCTGCTACAAGACTCTTTACTAGCAAGAAGAACTTATCGAACGCGCCAGAACAATGGAGGATTCAGCAAGACAAATCCGTCATCAGTTTCAAACCATCGCAGACACTGGGTTCCTGCTACCTATCTCGACTCTGCTCAGAAAGGCAATGGTCTCGGTCAAAAAAGGAAAGTTTATGTTCTCCACAGTACAACTTTTGCGTGTGGTGCAAATGATTATGGAAAACAAACCCTACTTGCTGTTTCGACCAAAAAGAGATACAAAGGACTACGTTATTCTCGTTTTCTGGTCTACTAATTTCGATGACACCCTTTGCAGTATTCAAGAAAACGCAGAGGTGATTAAAAAGGAAGTTCTGGCTGACGGCTACCAACTTCGGTTTAAAGTGGAAAACATTCCATCACCGCGAAGATTTACCCTTTACATGCTCAACAACTACATCACGTTAGCGGTTCAAAACGACGACGAGTGTCATCTTCCACCAGTGGACCACAAGCAGTTGGAGTCTTTTCTGACTCTTTTGGAGGCGAACAACATCATGACAATTTTTTGCTGTGATTTGACGTGTCAGTTCAAACTTAAATTTTAGGTGTTTTTATCTATTCGCTAGTTCAATCTTATCAGTTGGGCATAGGAGTCCTTCCTTTTTTAGTCTCACATACTTGCTTAGACTTGTTGTTTTGAAGCAGTACAAACCCTGTTTTCACCATCACATGGAGCTATTTACCTTGCATAATTTTACATGAAGTACTACGACTAAAGATTTTCTAGCTTGAATATAGTAGCATTTATCATACTTTAGTGCACTAAGTTACGCATTATCGCAAAAATGTAGCTTTCTTTCGTAAAAGCAGAGTACGCTTGGTGTTTTAAGTTTAAATTTATTAACAATACGAAAGAAGTATTGCGCAGTCAAAAATTAAGTACATTTCCAAACAGCAAATCAACAGCAGCCTTACACACCCTCTAAAGCGACCAATCAGATTAAAGTAACCGATATAAATCCCTGAAAATTTGCACAGTGGTAAAATGATTTTGGATGACATTGCATAAAAGACTGTCATTTTTCATGAAGAAAATATGGGTTATGCTTGTAATCGCTGCGCAAAGAAATATACAAAAAGATCAAACTTGCTACGTCGTAATTGAATCGCTCATTCAGGAAACAGATAAGTCTGTGAAACTTGTGGCAAACATTTTACAAGAAAGTTCAGTCTTACAAGTCGCAAATGTGTTATAACAAAGAGTCAAATGGAACAAAAACAGCTAAAAGAAGAAACGGAACCGCTTCCAAAACAAAGAAGACAAATACACTGAATCTATTCAATCCAAAGCTGTTATAAGGCAAGAAATAGATAGTGGTTTGGAGTTGACAAAAGAAGACACTTTAAAACAATTTGAAGATTCAGAAAACGAGACCCCAGCTAACGATAGAGTTTGAATGAGTTTAAACAGACCTCCAAAGAACGCGCTACAGATGAGGAAAAACTTGCTAGGGATGATGAAGCAGACTCTTTTCAGAGTTTTGGAAGCATGGCTAATCATTGCTGGAAGAGCGTGAAAGGTTTTTTGAAGCAATTAAGGGTGTGTGCAAGATATCTTTGTTTTTACATTAACGATGACCTTCTTTCTCTAAAAAACGACTTTGTGTATCCAAGCAAACGCGTTGATTTAAAATAAATTTTAGAAAATTGAAAACTGTTTTTCACTCATTGATAATGTTTATGCCTTGGAATGGAACAAGCGGTGGCCAGGATTCTTCGACGTAGTCGATATCTTTTTTCCAGCACAATAAACCTCAATCTTTATGAAAACCGTTTTTAGCTATATAAAAAGTATGCAGATGTACACTGGGCGTTATGTTACCCAGATATTTATGGCAGAGAATATATCGGTACAAGTTCTGTTGCGCCATGCTCGTTCCATATTCGAAGAGTTAAAAAGTAACAAAGATTAACAAAAGGTAGTGATTCACAGCTAAACCTGGGATAGGTTAGCTCGTGTCAACAGCTGTTTTTTACCGCACGATTTTGACACGGCGCCAAAAATTCAGCTACAGCACGACAGGAAACGTTTCAAGTTACACAAAGCTTATTCCCAAACATACAAAATAGACTTGTATTCCGTAGCATAAGCTAGATAACCTTTTTAGATTCAGAAACTACCGGGTTTGATTCTCAGGTTAGTTATTTGCTTATATTTTAACCAGTTACTAAATAATACTTTGGACTTGAACCAATTCCCAGGCAAACCACCTGCGGTGGTTTGATACTCAATCAAGACACTCTTCAGGTTTTAGACTTGAACCATAGCCAGGTAAACCACCTGCGGTGGTTCGGTACTCAAGCTAGACACTAAGGGTCTTTACACTTGAACCATAGCCAGGCAAACCACCTGCGGTGGTTCGGTACTCGCGTAAGACACTCAGGTCAAGACTAGATTTCGGGTTTGATTCTTACAACTAGCTAGGTTAGAGTAAGGTTAGAGCTACAACGCCGCATTTGGATAACGCCCCAATTGGATAACTTTGCAAACACCCTACACCCCAAACACCCTACGCCCTATGCTCTAAACGCCCTACGCCCTAAACGCCCCACGCCCTGAACGCCCCATGCCCTAAACGTACAGCATTTGTAGCATTTTATGCTACTAGTATAATATCAATATTCCATCCCTGAAAATACTGTATCACATTTCATTATCACACACATACTTTTTTCTAAATTCATGCGCAGAATAGACTCGGCCAAGTTTTAGCATTAGCAATTCAAAATTGTTTGTCCAGACCACTGCATTTTTGCTATGGCTTTTGGTGGTTTAGTGCTTCGCAGTTTCTACCGCCTGCACCGAAAGTATTAACAGAAATAAAAACAAACATTTTCTACAAGACTTTTTGCTCCCTCATTCTCCAATTAGAGCTTTCACACAACGCCTTGTGAAATAAGTTTCCGTATGACTTGGCTTAGTTGGCTATCACAAAGTATTATTTTTCAAATAAGGAAAGAAAACGAATTGACTGAACTGAAGTTTATGTTGTCTTTTGTTTGGTTATTTTCTTTTCTAACCAATCAAGAAATAATGCTGTTCTCAAGCCGAGGACAGAATATTTTCGAGGACTTGTAGGCTTCGAGGCCAAGGCCAAGAACTTTAATGTCTTTTCAAAGCCAAGGACGTCCTCGAGGATTCCATTTCAGACAGATAGCGTAGAACACGAACGCAAGCAGGAAGTGTTCATTGAATTAGATGATTTCGATGATTATACTGAGAAGAGAAGGATACTGATTTCTCAACGGACTGACAGTCAACCTACTTGTCTTTGTGATAAAAAAATTACGTTATTGAGGTTAGGCTATGTATAACTTACAAAATGTTTTATTTAAATGCGACATTATCACTTGCAACAGCAAAATTCTATAAAATTACATAAATTACATGGTATATTGCTTAAATGTGGGTAATAATTTTCCTTTATCAATTACAGCAATAATTGCAAAAATATTATTTTCGAAAATATGACGTCATAAATGATGACGTCATCACTTTTTTGCTCTCATTTGTGTGATCCGTGAAAAACTTGATATCATGTTATCTGTAACACCAGCACAAACTTAGAGACATTTTTGTGAAAATTTACCAACATATGACGTCATCAATATGACGTCAAATTTTTTTCAGCTTCATAATACCTTAAAAATTTTCTAATTTTGAAAATAAAGTGAATTATGACAGCAAAAATTATTGTTGAAATAAACTCGGTCATGGATGACAAGCAAAACGCTGAATTACGACAAATATTGCAAAATGGGTGTCATATTTTCAGGGTATTTATTGTATGACAATGGTAATCAAAGTAAACCAAATTTATACAGTATCTTTTAACATGCATTTACTTTTCTGAATAGTAATATCAAGGCTCTACATTAAATATAACAAAAGTTATAGGAGTTGACAACCACTCAAAATGGTAATTTTTTACAATTTTGATAACATTTTTGTTCCTGCATTGTGACGTCATTATTGTATGACCTCATAAATGCATCTAAAGGTTGCCCATGTCCCACATGTTGAGTGACCCAAGTTTGGAAATTTAGGTCTAATCATAAGAGAAGTGAGAATGAATAAAGTAAAAGTCAACAAAGCTGAAAAAACGTATCCAACTTTTGCGGAAATGACGTCATTATGACGTAAATGGGCAGGAAAAGTGGGGTGGGGACAACCCTAGCCGGAAGTTTCAGACTTTACTGAGCATCGCTCTGTAGGTAAAGAAAATTATTTTTCCGGGGCCCGTAAACGCGTTTTTTGACTAGACCAGAAAGTTTACCAAATGTGGGAGATAAAGCTAATTAAAACTCCACAGTTTTTTTGGGCCCAACCTGTTATTCAACTACCATCAAAACAGCCATATACCAGAAATCCTTTGCGTTTAAAGAACATTCTTCCACCGCCCAGCAAACCTACAAGGTGGCAATAGTCAGGTCCTTTAATGGTAGTTTTTTTTTGCATTTCCGCTTTTACCTAACGAACATTGTAGCAGTTGCAGATTTAATTGGACCAAGATTGCTTCTGGTGAGGGGTACGGGCCCCGGAGCTAGGCACTCGGACCCATTTTTGAGATGGACCACTCTAAATATGCCTCTATTTGGGGTAAAATAGGGTAATTTCATCCGCCTTCCAACCTCCAAAGATAAGAAATGTACCACAACTGACTCAATTCAACTCCACCCAGAAAAAAAATTGCTTGCAACAAGACTCGAACCCCATACCTTGAGGATACTAAATTCAACTCTCTGTCTGAGAATATAGATGCTGTAATTTAATCAAATGCTCAATTTTACCTGATAGGGTACTAACATTGAAAGGGCTAAAGCTTCCAGATTTGGGCAGTACCGCAGCACTTTTTTAGTACCGTTATCGGAATCATCGGTATTTTTTTTTTTAATGTATTGTTTTTGGTACCGTTGAGAGTTTTTTTTCTCACTTCGTTGGTTAATACTCGCTACACGCTACTTCTTTCGTGATTTGTTCGGAATGGAGCTTTAATTTATTCAAACTCCGTACAAATCAAGTAGAGGAGAGTAATATATAAGGGATCTATCGAGCCCCAAAAGTGGACACAAAAGATGGACACAAGTGGACACAAAAATGGACCTTACTGACGTCAAAGATTCGACGTCATATGCTCAATAAGATCAGAATTCAAAAGCTTGTTACCAAACCGTTTCTCAATACTCTTAAACCTATCCCTAATCCTGGCTAGTTGTAAGAATTGAAACTTGGTCTTGCCTGAGTTGTACCGAACCACCGCAGATGCCTGGCTTCAAGTGTAAAGCTTGAAGAGTGTCTTGCCTGAAAATCAAACCTCCGCAGGTGGTTTGCCTGGTTTCAAATCCAAAGTAGTAACTGGTTAAAAGCGAATAACCCAAGATCTAATCCTATTCTTAACTCTAAGTTTAGTGTAGTTGTAAGAATCGAACCCGAAACTTAGTGTTGACCTGAAGAGTGACTGAGTATCAAACCACCGCAGGTGCCTGGCTTCAAGTCTAAAGACCCTTAGTGTCTTACCTGAGTATCAAACCACCGCAGGTGGTTTGCCTGGGTTCAAGTCTAAAGACCCTTACTGTCTTGCTCGAGTACCGAACCACCGCAGGTGTTTGGTCAAACCACCGCAGGTGGTTTGCCTGGCTTCAAATCCAAAGTAGTAGCCGGTTAAAAGTGAATAAACTTAACCCAAGATCTAACCCTATTCTTAGCTTTAACTCTAAGTTTGGTGTAGTTAGTTGTAAGAATCGAAACTTAGTGTTGACCTGAAGAGTAACTGAGTATCAAACCACCGCAGGTGGTTTGCCTGGCTTCAAGTTCAAAGTAGTAGCCGGTTAAAAGTGAATAACCTGAGAACGCGGTAGTTTCTGAATCTAAAAAGATTATCTAGTTTATGCTATGAAGTCTATTTTGTACGTTTGAGAATAAGCTTCGTGTAACTTGAAACGTTTCCTGTCGCGCTGTAGCTGAATTTTCGCTGCCGTGTCGAAATCGTAACAGCTGTTAACCTATCCAAGGTTTAGCTGTGAATCACTACCTTTTGTTATTTTTTTAACTCCTCGAATATGGAGCGAGCATGGTGCAATAGAACTTGTACTCGTTTAACCCCAATAAGTTTAACCCTTTGGCATACGATGCCGCAATAACATTGTCTATAAAAGGTAGTTAATGAACTGTTTTTCATTGAATGAGATTAGAATTAAGACTTTAATTGGAATCGCTAACGGCGTCTGATCGTAAGCGAGCTTTGGGGAATCCCCTCTTTGGGGAAATTCCTGTTAATTTAAAGGCGAACTTTTTCAAAAACTTTTCAAAGAGTGCTCTAGAATAGATCTGTCAGCCTCGGGTTATGGACTGAATCTCTAGCGGAGGAATGCGGCAAAAAACCTAAACTTTAAAACACTTGCCTGAGAACCGTTGGGAACCGTCTTAAGCTTAAAATGCTTATCTGGGAACCAAACCACCGAAGGTGGTGAGTCTAAAGTGTAAAATTGGTAAGACTTTTCGGAAACCGAACCACCGCAGGTGGTGAGTCTAAAGTTTACAATTTGTAACACTTCCTGGGAACCGAATCACCGAAGGTAGTGTATCCAAAGTTTAAAATTTGTAAGGTTTGCCTGGAAATCAAACAACCGCAGGTGGTTAGTTAAAGTCTCAAATTTGTAAGGCTTCCCTGGAAATCAAACTACCGCAGATGGTTAGTTGAAGTCTAAAATTTGTAAGGATCCCCTGGGAATCAAACTACCGCAGGTGGTTAGTTAAAGTCTAAAATTTGTAAGGCTTTCCTGGGAATAGAACTACCAAAAGTGGTTAGTCAAAGTCTAAAGTTTAAACTTTGGACTAAAGTTCTTTGGACTGGTGGTTAGCTGTCGCAAAATCGCTTTGAAGTTTGCAGGTTCCAACAATTCGTTACTTTCAATCTAAAAAAAATTAAAAATTATAAAAAACAAAATAAAATTTTAAGGCATTTATTCGATAACGTAGAAATATGTCTGAAATATGGTTGTATATTAGTGTAATTCTGGAGTTTGAATAACTACGGTATTATGTTTCAACAAGATAATAAACGAACCTGAATACAAGTTGGTCGATAGTATACTTTGACTTTTGCATTAAAATATCGCAACAGCAACCGCTAGAATATATGTGAGTCGATATGAAATGGTGGTATTATCCTTCGACTTTTGCATTAAAATAGCGAGGGGCTGGTCGTTAGCTGTTTCAGCCACATCTGTAAACCTCAGATGGCCTGTCACAAATTCACCTTTAGAAAATCTTTTCAACCGTTTTCACTCGCCAGATTAAAATTTGTTTACGCTGTTTTGCTTGCATGACGTAATATAATCCAATTTGTTTAATTTCCGATTGTTTTGGCACCACAAGGACTAGCAAGTTTGTTAGCTGCAAAACTTACTCGAGAGTTTTATCGCTCTAGTTATTCTATCAAAATGAACGTGTGTACCTATTGTCAGAAAACCTTTACTCGAAATGGTACTATACTACGTCACAAAAGAGATGTACATGAACGGTTTTGAAATTGAGTGCAAAAATGTGACAGAAAATTTAAAAGAAAACTAACCCCTGATTGAACTCAGACATTGGTATAAGAAATAAAAAGTTTAGCCTCAAGTTAACTAATTTTTTTAATTTGTGGTACTTAATTTAAAATCGGATTGGTTATTAATTTTATTTTTATTCGTTACATTTTATTTGTGCCAAAATACAATTTTAATAAAATGAGCAATAATTCAATCAGAACAGTACAATTGTAGCCAATTCAATAAAAAACAAACAATATTTTTACACAAATAGAAGCAGCTAAACGAATAACGTTATAACACGCATCAAGTCAAGGTAGTATGGTCGGAGTTATCAATGCTCTGCACGGCTTTGAAACAATATGTTATACGCACGGTTTTGAAAAAAAAAACACAAAAACAGTTGGTCGAGCGCTAACGCGTTACGCTCTGGAGTGGGAGGTCAGAAGTTCAAATCTCGGATCGGTCAAATCGAACACAGTGTTGCCAACGGCTTGCCACCGCTGCGATATTTCTTCAAAAGGAGCTGTGTAGCCCGGGCGCAATGACGCGGAAATGGGCCCCGCTAACACGTTTCACGCTTCGGCATATTACATCGAGTGTAATGAAAGATTTGATTTTATGCATGGCTCGGAAGCAATATGTCTTGTACATAAAATGTAAAACCGCGATATAGACTAAAGAGAGGACGAAGCGTTCCTTAATCGATAAAAATACTTCACTGTTAAGTTTGAACTAACGCTTGAAATTACAACATAAACAGAAAATGAATTAAGAGCACTATCTAGCAGTGAAATATAAAATCTTAACCTTGCCTGTTTTTGTTTTGAAGGGGTATTCAACTCAAATGGGGACCAAAAATGTTGAAGTATACCTAAAACGCATTCTCACCAAATTTGAAGTTTCTACACCCTCTCGCTTTCAAGATAATACAGTTCAAAATTAGCCGTTTTCCACTTTAGTGTTGCCATTTTTATCAGTATTGTGACAGAAGATTAACTTTGGGAAAGCTGACTTTCATTTATTGAAAAGCATCAAATTTTTCGTTTCTAAACCTGTACTTTGTTTTGCAATACCTCTGCCGCAAAAAATTTTTTGAAACTCAAGAACATGCTGTCAATTTTTGAAATTTTGTTTCTTATTGGCAACCCTGACAAAATGTCTAAGGGGAAAAAGCCTTTTTAAGGGGAAATCTAATCTGTTATATCTCAGGAACGGAAGGTCGTAGAAATCTCAAATTTGGTAAAGTCGGTCTTGTTTGTCAAAATTTTTCGAGAAAAAATCGAGCAAAAAAAAATTTTTCCGACCTGAATATCCTTTTGATCCGTCAAAACAATTCGAATAATAATAATAATATATTGAGCAAACGATTTGGTTGCAAGTGTTTGATTTCTGATCTTATTAAGCATATGACGCCATATCTTTGACGTCAGTAAGGTTCATCTTTGTGTTCACTTTGTGTCCATTTTTGTATCCACTTAAAACGCAAAAAGTGGGAAATCAACAAAGATCATGCGATTTTAGTCAACGTGAAAACGACGCAGTCCAAATTCAACCAATTTTAACCAATCGAGTTCCCTTTTTTGACTTTTCAAGTTGTTTACGTTCAAGCTGGGTGAAAATATTGAGTTTCTTTTTTTTAAGTTCCAAATCGGGCTTTGTTAAAAAGGGAGATGTAAAAACCAAGTTGCCCTAAGAAAATTTCAATTTATCTTGCAATTTTTATCAAAGATATTAAACATTAAAAAAAAATAAAATTCATTAAAAACATTCGCAATTCATTTTTCTATAATAATAATTGGTTATTAAACATTACGTAATTACTCTCTGCCTTTTTTTTTGCTTTGGCTGCATAGTGCAAAAGGTGCGCAATGAGTATATTACGCCGTAATTAAAATTTTTGTTCACTTCAATCACATCTTTGCTAAAATTCTACTTTTACATTAAATGATTTTTAACTTGTGGTGCTTCGTAACTGTAATAATGACCTGAAAATAGTCAATGTGAGTTTGCTGCTCCTCAAATTCAAGAGAAAAACTAGGGGCTGTCTATATTTTAATTCTATGAAAGATATCATATTTTTAACATTACTTAAACCCATATTTGTGTCCAATTTTGTGGCTCAACAGACTTTCACGTTTGACTCAGGATGCAACCAGCATTTAAATCCTACAGCGCTATTTCAAAAAAAACAAAAAGTTTGAGTTAATTATCTACTTTTTCAGATAAAATCACTACTCGAAACAAATAATTTGCAAGGCCTTGAATGTTTTTGATCAAAGTTTTCCAATGAAAACAAGAAAACGGTTGAAAATTTTACTATATTAGGTAAGTTTTAAAGTAAACGTAATAATCAAGATAAAGAAACCCAAGATTTTGATCAAATTATTGCAACACAAAAAAAAGAAAGTTAATGACTTGTTCAAGTTTTAGGTGAATTTTTGGGTTTATGTACGTTAAAATTTTCACTCAAGGTAAATAAATCGCAACGGTGTAACATATTTTCATGAATTCACCCCAATAAAACTAGATCAAGTAATAAAAAACACTCCTTTTTAGAAAAGGTTTGATTAAAAGTTTTCAAATAATTTTCGTTTTAAGTTTGAATTATCGTTTTAATCAAAGAAATTGTAAGATTTTGATTTCTGCAAAAAAAAAACATTTTGACACAAACAAGAAAACCGCAAAAACTATCGTAAATTTTAGAACTTGAAACTATAAGGCAAGGTTTCATATCGAATAACATCAAAAAAATTGCAAAAGTTCTTGTTTTAACTCAAGATAGAGAGTAGTTGAATAAAATTTTATGGCATTTTAGTAAAAAAATTAGTGTAAAACTAAAAAATTGTTAAAAAATTTAAGATGTTAGGTAAACGTTTTAGTTTTGTAGTACAAAAAAGATTATTTTTAATTAAATTTTCAATTTAAAATAATGAAACGTAAGATTTTTTACAAACTTATTGCTACGACCACAAAAACGTCGAGGTTTATTGACTAAAAATAATAAACATTATCTATTTTGGTTAAATTGCATGGCATTTTAGTAAAAAAATCAGTGTAAAACTAAAAAATTGTTAAAAAATTTAAGATGTTAGGTATACGTTTTAGTCTTATAGTACTGTACAAAAAAGATTATTTTTGCTGAAATTTTCAATTTAAAATGACGAAACATAAGATTTTTTACAAACTTATCGCTACGACAACAAAAAAGTTGCGGTTTATTGACTAAAATTAATAAACATTATCTATTTTGGTTAATTTTTATCGCTTTTTAGTAAAAAAACTCAGCGTAAAACTAAAAAATTGTTAAAAAATTTAAGATGTTAGGTAAATGCTTTTGTCTCAAAGTAGAAAAAAAGATTATTTTTAATTAAAGTTTCAATTCAAAATGAAGAAATGCAAGATTTTGAATTTTTTTACAAAACTATGGCTACGAAAACAAAGAAGTTCAGACTTTTTTGATTAAAAGTAATAAACATTATCTTTTTCAAGTAAGTGATTTACTAGACATTTGATTACTTTGGAACATTTTCTACCAAATTTAAGGTCTGAGAAAATTACATGACTAAAAAGCTGTTAAAAATTATCGCTTTTTTAAGGAAAACATGCAATTCAAAACAAACAATGCGAAACAATTTAAGTTATTTTTACAAAAACACTTACTTTAAAACGCGGAATTCAATAAGAAATTAATAAGTTAAACTAGTTTAAAGATATTTAAGGTAAAAATATCATTCAAGACAAAAGAATCATATCATTCTAAAATAGTTTTGACAAAGTTATTCTTAATGAACGCAAAAATGTTAATTAAAAGTTACGATTTAGTAGAATTTTTTGTTTAAAGTAGAAAACAATAGCTGCTTTTTACGTTAAAACAATTAATCAAGTCATAGAAATTCAGGTTTCTATGACTTGATTAATTGTTTTAACGTAAAAAGCAGCTATTGTTTTCTACTTTAAACAAAAAATTCTACTAAATCGTAACTTTTAATTAACATTTTTGCGTTCATTAAGAATAACTTTGTCAAAACTATTTTAGAATGATTTGATTCTTTTGTCTTGAATGATATTTTTACCTTAAATATCTTTAAACTAGTTTAACTTATTAATTTCTTATTGAATTCCGCGTTTTAAAGTAAGTGTTTTTGTAAAAATAACTTAAATTGTTTCGCATTGTTTGTTTCGAATTGCATGTTTTCCTTAAAAAAGCGATAATTTTTAACAGCTTTTTAGTCATGTAATTTTCTCAGACCTTAAATTTGATAGAAAATGTTCCAAAGTAATAAAATGTCTAGTAAATCACTTACTTGAAAAAGATAATGTTTATTACTTTTAATCAAAAAAGTCTGAACTTCTTTGTTTTCGTAGCCATAGTTTTGTAAAAAAATTCAAAATCTTGCATTTCTTCATTTTGAATTGAAACTTTAATTAAAAATAATCTTTTTTTCTGCTTTGAGACAAAAGCATTTACCTAACATCTTAAATTTTTTAACAATTTTTTAGTTTTACGCTGAATTTTTTTTACTAAAAAGCGATAAAAATTAACCAAAATGGATAATGTTTATTAATTTTAGTCAATAAACCGCAACTTTTTTTGTTGTCGTAGCGATAAGTTTGTAAAAAATCTTATGTTTCGTCATTTTAAATTGAAAATTTCAGCAAAAATAATCTTTTTTGTACTATAGGACTAAAACGTTTACCTAACATCTTAAATTTTTTAACAATTTTTTAGTTTTACACTGATTTTTTTACTAAAATGCCATAAAATTTAACCAAAATAGATAATGTTTGTTAATAACAATTTTTTAGTTTTACACTGATTTTTTTACTAAAATGCCATAAAATTTTATTCAACTACACTCTATCTTGAGTTAAAACAAGAACTTTTGCAATTTTTTTGATGTTATTCGATATGAAACCTTGCCTTATAGTTTCAAGTTATAAAATTTACGATATTTTTTGCGGTTTTCTTGTTTGTGTCAAAATGTTTTTTTGCAGAAATCAAAATCTTACAATTTCTTTGATTAAAACAATAATTCAACCTTAAAACGAAAATTATTTGAAAACTTTTAATCAAACCTTTTCTAAAAAAGGTGTGTTTTTTATTACTTGATCTAGTTTTATTGGGGTGAATTCATGAAATTATGTTACACCGTTGCGATTTATTTACCTTGAGTGAAAATTTTAACGTACATAAACCCAAAAATTCACCTAAAACTTGAACAAGTCATTAACTTTCTTTTTTTTGTGTTGCAATAATTTGATCAAAATCTTGGGTTTCTTTATCTTGATTATTACGTTTACTTTAAAACTTACCTAATGTAGTAAAATTTTCAACCGTTTTCTTGTTTTCATTGGAAAACTTTGATCAAAAACATTCAAGGCCTTGCAAATTATTTGTTTCGAGTAGTGATTTTATCTGAAAAAGTAGATAATTAACTCAAACTTTTTGTTTTTTTCGAAATAGCGCTGTAGGATTTAAATGCTGGTTGCATCCTGAGTCAAACGTGAAAGTTTGTTGAGCCACAAAATTGGACACAAATATGGGTTTAAGTAATGTTAAAAGTATGATATCTTTCATAGCATTAAAATATAGACAGCCCCTAGTTTTTCTCTTGGATTTGAGGAGCAGCAAACTCACATTGACTATTTTCAGGTCATTATTACAGTTACGAAGCACCACAAGTTAAAAATCATTTAATGTAAAAGTAGAATTTTAGCAAAGATGTGATTGAAGTGAACAAAAATTTTAATTACGGCATAATATACTCATTGCGCACCTCTTGCACTATGCAGCCAAAGTAAAAAAAAAAAAAAAAGCCAGAGAGTAATTACGTAATGTTTAATAACCAATTATTATTGAAAAATGAATTGCGAATGTTTTTAATGAATTTTAATTTTTTTTAATGTTTAACATCTTTGATAAAAATTGCAAGATAAATTGAAATTTTCGTAGGGCAACTTGGTTTTTACATACCCCTTTTTAACAAAGCCCGATTTGGAACTTAAAAAAAGCAACTCAATATTTTCACCCAGCTTGAACGTAAACAACTTGAAAAGTCAAAAAAGGGAACTCGATTGGTTAAAATTGGTTGAATTTGCACTGCGTCGTTTTCACAGTGACTAAAATTGCATCATCTTTGTTGATTTCCCACTTTTTGCGTTTTAAGTGAATACAAAAATGGACACAAAGATGAACCTTACTGACGTCAAAGATATGGCGTCATATGCTTAATAAGATCAGAAATCAAACACTTGCAACCAAATCGTTTGCTCAATATATTATTATTATTATTCGAATTGTTTTGACGGATCAAAAGGGTATTCAGGTCGGAAAATTTTTTTTGCTCGATTTTTTCTCGAAAAATTTTGACAAACAAGACCGACTTTACCAAATTTGAGCTTTCTACGACCTTCCGTTCCTGAGATATAACAGATTAGATTTCCCCTTAAAAAGGCTTTTTCCCCTTAGACATTTTGTCAGGGTTGCCAATAAGAAACAAAATTTCAAAAATTGACAGCATGTTCTTGAGTTTCAAAAAATTTTTTGCGGCAGAGCTATTGCAAAACAAAGTACAGGTTTAGCAACGAAAAATTTGATGCTTTTCAATCAATGAAAGTCAACTTTCCCAAAGTTAATCTTCTGTCACAATACTGATAAAAACGGCAACACTAAAGTGGAAAACGGCTAATTTTGAACTGTATTATCTTGAAAGCGAAAAGGTGTAGAAACTTCAAATTTGGTGAGAATGCGTTTTAGGTATATTTCAACATTTTTGGTCCAGCGTGAAAAACTTGAGTTGAATACCCCTTCAAAACAAAAACAAGCACGGTTAAGATTTTATATTCCACTGCTAGATAGTGCTCTTAATTCATTTTCTGTTTATGTTGTGATTTCAAGCGTTAGTTCAAACTTAACAGTGAAGTATTTTTATCGATTAAGGAACGCTTCGTCCTCTCTTTAGTCTATATTGCGGTTTTACATTTTATGTACAAGATATATTGCTTCCGAGCCATGCATAAAATCAAATCTTTCATTATACTCGATGTAATACGCCGAAGCGTGAAACGAGTTAGCGAGGCCCATTTCCGCGTCATTGCGCCCGGGCTACACAGCTCCTTTCGAAGAAATATCGCAGCGGTGGCGAGCCGTTGGCAATACTGTGTTCGATTTGACCGGTCCGAGATTTGAACTTCTGACCTCCCACTCCAGAGAGTAACGCGTTAGCGCTCGACCAACTGTTTTTGTGTTTTTTTTCTTTTCAAAACCGTGCGTATAACATAATGTTTCAAAGCCGTGCAGAGTATTGATAACTCCGACTATACTACCTTGACTTGATGCGTGTTATAACGTTATTCGTTTAGCTGCTTCTATTTGTGTAAAAATATTGTTTGTTTTTCATTGAATTGGCTACAATTGTACTGTTCTGATTGAATTATTGCTCATTTTATTAAAACTGTATTTTGGCACAAATAAAATGTAACGAATAAAAATAAAATTAATAACGAATCCGATTTTAAATTAAGTACCACAAATTAAAAAATTCGTTAACTTGAGGCTAAACTTTTTATTTCTTATACCAATGTCTGAGTTCAATCAGGGGTTAGTTTTCTTTTAAATTTTCTGTCACATTTTCGCACTCAATTTCAAAACCGTTCATGTACATCTCTTTTGTGACGTAGTATAGTACCATTTCGAGTAAAGGTTTTCTGACAATAGGTACACACGTTCATTTTGATAGAATGACTAGAGCGATAAAACTCTCGAGTAAGTTTTGCAGCTAACAAACTTGCTAGTCCTTGTGGTGCCAAAACAATCGGAAATTAAACAAATTGGATTATATTATGTCATGCAAGCAAAACAGCGTTAACAAATTTTAATCTGGCGAGTGAAAACGGTTGAAAAGATTTTCTAAAGGTGAATTTGTGACATGCCATCTGAGGTTTACAGATGTGGCTGCAACAGCTAACGACCAGCCCCTCGCTATTTTAATGCAAAAGTCGAAGGATAATACCACCATGCCATATCGACTCACATATATTCTAGCGGTTGCTGTTGCAATATTTTAATGCAAAAGTCAAAGTATACTATCGACCAACTTGTATTCAGGTTCGTTTATTATCTTGTTGAAACATAATACCGTAGTTACTCAAACTCCAGAATTACAGTAATATACAACTATATTTCAGACATATTTCTACGTAATCGAATAAATGCCTTAAAATTTTATTTTGTTTTTTATAATTTTTTATTTTTTTTTAGATTGAAAGTAACGAATTGTTGGAACCTGCAAACTTCAAAGCGATTTTGCGACAGCTAACCACCAGTCCAAAGAACTTTAGTCCAAAGTTTAAACTTTAGACTTTGACTAACCACTTTCGGTAGTTCTATTCCCAGGAAAGCGTTACAAACTTTAGACTTTAACTAACCATCTGCGGTAGTTTGATTTCCAGGGGAGCCTTACAAATTTTAGATTTTAACTAACCACCTGCGGTAGTTTGATTTCCAGGGAAGCCTTACAAACTTTAGACTTTAACTGCGGTGGTTCGGTTTCCAAAAGTCTTACCAATTTTACACTTTAGACTCACCACCTTCGGTGGTTTGGTTCCCAGGAAGTGTTACAAATTGTAAACTTTAGACTCACCACCTGCGGTGGTTTGGTTCCCAGGAAGTGTTACAAATTGTAAACCACCTGCGGTGGTTCGGTTTCCAAAAAGTCTTACCAATTTTACACTTTAAACTCACCACCTTCGGTGGTTTGGTTCCCAGATAAGCATTTTAAGCTTAAGACGGTTCCCAACTTTTCTCAGGCAAGTGTTTTAAAGTTTAGGTTTTTTGCCGCATTCCTGCGCTAGAGATTCAGTCTATAACCTGAGGTTGACAGACCTATTCTAGAGCACTCTTTGAAAAGTTTTTGAAAAAATTCGCCTTTAAATTAACAGGAATTTCCCCTAAGAGGGGATTCCCCAAAGCTCGCTTACCATAAGACGCCGTTAGCGATTCCAATTAAAGTCTTAATTCTAATCTCATTCAATGAAAAACAGTTCATTAACTACCTTTCATAGACAATGTTATTGCGGCATCGTATGCCAAAGGGTTAAACTTATTGGGGTTAAACAAGTACAAGTTCTATTGCGCCATGCTCGCTCCATATTCGAGGAGTTAAAAAAATAACAAAAGGTAGTGATTCACAGCTAAACCTTGGATAAGATAACAGCTGTTACGATTTCGACACGGCAGCGAAAATTCAGCTACAGCGCGACAGGAAACGTTTCAAGTTACACGAAGCTTATTCTCAAACGTACAAAATAGACTTCATAGCATAAACTAGATAATCTTTTTAGATTCAGAAACTACCGGGTTCTCAGGTTATTCACTTTTAACCGGCTACTACTTTGAACTTGAAGCCAGGCACCTGCGGTGGTTTGATACTCAGTTACTCCTCAGGTCAACACTAAGTTTCGATTCTTACAACTAAGTACACTAAACTTAGAGTTAAAGCTAAGAATAGGGTTAGATCTTGGGTTAAGTTTATTCACTTTTAACCGGCTACTACTTTGGATTTGAAGCCAGGCAAACCACCTGCGGTGGTTCGGTACTCGAGCAAGACACTAAGGGTCTTTTGACTTGAACCCAGGCAAACCACCTGCGGTGGTTTGATACTCAGGTAAGACACTAAGGGTCTTTAGACTTGAAGCCAGGCACCTGCGGTGGTTTGATACTTAGTCACTCTTCAGGTCAACACTAAGTTTCGGGTTCGAGTCTTACAACTACACTAAACTTAGAGTTAAGAATAGGATTAAATCTTGGGTCATTCGCTTTTAACCAGTTACTACTTTGGATTTGAAGCCAGGCAAACCACCTGCGGAGGTTTGATTCTCAGGTAAGACACTCTTCAAGCTTTACACTTAAAGCCAGGCATCTGCGGTGGTTCGGTACTCAGGCAAGACCAAGTTTCAATTCTTACAACTAGCTAGGATTAGGGATAGGTTTAAGAGTATTGAGAAACGGTTTGGTAACAAGCTTTTGAATTCTGATCTTGTTGAGGATATGACGTCATATCTTTGACGCCAGTAAGGTCCATTTTTGTGTCCACTTTGTGTCCATCTTTTGTGTCCACTTTTGGGGGTCGATAGATCCCTTATATACTACTTACATTCTTTGAAGTCAAGTAAGTTTTTGTAATACAGTATTTTATCAAAAAATTTATTTCAAAGAAATAAAAAGAAAAAATGATAACGAGAATTATTCATTCGATCTTTAATTGCTTAAAGATAGCAGATTTCATAAAGATAGCAGCATCTAACTTACGTTTTGAACTTATAGCAGAGATGAGTATAACACTATTTTATAAGTATAAAAATTGGAATAAATACATTAAAAATGTTCTAAAAGCACAAATACCATAAATTCTTTTAGCACGGTTTTATTGGGGAAAAAATGTTCCTTTTTCACGGAAAAGAATTAAATCTGGAGCAACTAACTAATTTATTGAAGGGAGTAGCAAAGTAACTCTTCACCGGAACAATGATAGTAAAATAGAGTAAAACGAGAATGAATGATATTCATTCGCGCATTTTTTTTTAGCATTTTTAAGGCCATGGTTAGGTTTTGGGTTAGGGTTAGATTTAGGCAGCACTTAAACTGTAAAATATCGCATGGGGAGACGCTCACGCAGCGTGGACAGACGCATTCGCAATGTGCTTGTAACTTGGTGTAAACGTTGCCACGATATCAAAAGAAAACAAAAGTAATAAAGTCTTCGCCCTCTGTTGCGATTTTTCACCGCCAAACTTGAATGTACATTAAAAAAGGTCTTTACCGCTTTATGTGCGATTTTTTGCCGCGAAATTCGAATGAAGACCACAAAATGGTTTTTACCGCTTTCTTTCAGAGGGGTGGGGAGGGGGCGCTTAATTTTCCATAGAGTGACGCCAAATCTCGATGGGGGGGACGCGTCCCCCCGGTAACTCTCAATGGGGGGACGCGTCCCCTCTATAATTTAAGTACTGGATTTGGGTGAGTTTAGGGTAAGGATTTGAGTTTAGGATAGATTTGGGTCAGAATTTAAAAAAAAGTTCATAAGTATCCGGTGATATTAAAGCCTTTCATTATTTAATCAAAATTGCAAATGTTTGATTTATTTTTAAGTAATGTCTCTGCAACACTGATGGAAAAGCTAATCCACAAATACGGAGGCTTCTTGCTAACAAGTAAAATTCTTATCAATCATTTGAAAAAACGAGGAATTCCTGTAAGTAATTAGAATCTTATAAATGAAGTGGATTAGTGTCGGAGATACTGCACGAAATCGGTTTTATTGAAGAAATGAGAACTGCTTGAGTGCTCCAAACTTTTTTCCACAGTTCCCTTTACTGTATTCACAAAAATACGTGTTAATCCATTTGACTCCTACACCATTGGCAACCCTGCATTTCGCAATTTTGTGACATCACAAAAGGCATAACTTTACAAAATTCTCGCAGATCAAGAAACGGGAATATCAACTACAGTATGCCTCTTGTGATGTCACAAAATTGCGAAATGCAGAATTGCCAAACGGATTAAAACGTATTTTGGTGAGTAAAATGAATTTTGAAAAAAAGTTTGAGGCACTTGTTTATTACCTCAAGTAGTTCTCGTTCCTTGAAAAAAAAATCGATTTCGAGGAGTATCTCTTGAATTAAAGTGATTCAATTTGACTTAAGTTAAAGTTAAGTTTTATGATAACAATCTTCTCTTGAATTAAAGTTAAGTTTTATGATAACATTCTTCCGCGTTTAATAAGCTGCTCTTTCTGATTCTTGGGACTTTCTGAAATAATCAAGATTTTTTACAACTAAAAACCTCAACTAAAAAATCCGGCAGTTTTTCCAAGAAAGGTTGGAATGTATTATGTCGGTTATCTCCTACCGACTAAAAAAAGAAATGTGGAATATATTCAATCATAATTAGAAATGTAATAGAGGTTTTCTAAATTTAACAGCATGAAAGATAATGGTAAGTTAAGCATGGTTGGCGTTGGCGGCACCAAATTACGCTATAAATTATTATATTAATCATGAAGACTCGTGAAAAGTATAATTTTGACTTCAATGAAAAGAATCTCCAGTCCTAATGTGATGGTTTGCCTGTTTATTGGTAAGTTCAACAATGGCGTTACATTCCTTTTAAGCATTGTCTTGTTCTGATACGTCATAAAAAGTTTCATCTTTTTCAGACATACTTGTGGGTTCCAAATTATGAAGAAGACTTCCGAAAATCCTTTGATTTGGGCGTGGAAGGAGTGCTTACTGACTGCCCTGAGAAGTTGGCTCATTGGTTGGACAAAAATCCTCAGCATAGAATTAATTTGAGGCAACAAATAAGCTGAGAAAACTCAAAAGTTGCACAAAGGGATAGCAGCCAGCCAGCAACACTCATTAATATTGCACGCACTGCATCAAAATTTTGGAATTTTACGTTTATTGTAGATGTATTGAATTTTTAACCCTATTTAATTTACACAGGATATTTTACCAACGCATATTTTACATGGGAGGGGAGCAAAAATGTCCTTCTATTTAACTTCTAAGCCAAACGCCATGGGAGCACGAAATTTGGCATGCGTATTGGCGTTCACCAAGATTAAAAAAAAGGTATTGAGTTGATGACGTCACCATTGTGAATCCATGGCCATAGTTTTGAAAATGATATCGTTTTTGCGATGACATCACAGGCGGTTCAGATCTTGTACATGCATTTTGTAAAAACTGAATCATAAAATGCTTAAGTCAAGTTAGTTACCTCACAAAAACGTCCTATAATGTCACTTAAGTTAAATATTAACCAAAACATGCTCAGATTTTGTAAAGTGACTTTGGAAAACCTCAATAATTTTCGGAAAACTTCAAAAACCTTCAGAAAACCTCAAAAATCGGAAAACTTTCGATTACCAAAGCAACTTCAATTTTGAGTAATTATTTGTAGTGAATTTTCACTCAAAGTCAAGCTAATTTAAAATAAAAATTATTTTTCTGAAGGAATTTATCATACCAAAACCGATAAGGGGGAAAAATGCGTCCAACCCGTCAAAAATGTAGGGTTAACACAACATATTAAAGCCCAAGCCTAACTTAATTTCCGTAATCAATGTCTGAGCTGTTTAGTAATTAGTCATAGAAATCACCGGTGTATAGTGCACCTCAGAGATGGAACCGGTCAGGATTTTCCCGACCCGACCGGTAAATTTCAAAATCATCGCCGGTTGACCGGCCGGTCGACCGGTTTCTGACCGGCCCGGTCGACCGGTTTTTTTTGCAGAAGGTTTTTCTTCACCATTCAATGTATTTAATGAAGAATTTTCAAAAGGGGAGGGGAGCATGGGTGAGATGTTAAAATTTGTGATTTTAGACGGGGGTCTCAGAAAAAAAACGCAAAAAATTTTTTTGCGAAATTGACTCAATTTTAAGATGTTTTTTGGTTAAGTTTCGGTTTGAAAGACCTGTTTTGAGCAGCGCAAAACGTGCCAAAAATAAGCATAAAAAGTACTGGAGCGCACAAACTAAATTATTAGACGTTTTTTCTAATGATATTTTGCGAAAGGCCAAAAAATGAAGTTACAATATTTTAGCTATTGGTGACAGATTATTTGCAATTTGCCAAGCAGCAAACTCTAAACTTTTTTTCGGCAGTGCTGCCTTTGCAGTCACAAAAGGATAAGTGAGAAAAAAATAACAGCAGAAGATAGCTAACAGTAAAAACATACGAACATCACAATACTTGTAACTATTATACCGAAAAACATTAAAATGATGGAGCAATGACATTATATAATACTGAAAATTATGTCACTAACAGCGTGAAAAAAAGGAATATTGAAAAATTATGTCACCAACAGCGTGAAAAAAATGAATAATATTCATAACAGCTAGGCTGCTTCACTAACAGTTTGAGAAAGTATTAAAAGGATCTATTGCAACACATTGTGTAGTGGAAAAGGTTTTTGGCTCCACAGAGATTTATATTAATAGTTCCGTGCGTATATAAATCTCTGTTCCGTCCGTATATAAATCTCTGTGGAGCAAAAAACCTTTTCCACTACATAATGTGTTGCAATAGATCCTTTTAATACTTTCTCAAACTGTTAGTGAAGCAGCCTAGCTGTTATGAATATCATAAATTTTTTTCATGCTGTTAGTGACAAAATTTTTCAATATTATATAATGTCATTGCTCCATCATTTTAATGTTTTTCGGTATAATGGTACAAGTATTGTGATGTTCGTATGTTTTTATTGTTAGCAATCTTCTGCTGTTATTTTTTTCTCACTTATCTTTTTGTAACTGCAAACGTAGCACTGCCGAAAATTGTTCTAAAGAAGCTTCCCGGTTTGGGAAGCGAAACGTCAAACCAATAAATAAACTCATCCGTAGTACGAAGTGGTCATGAATAACTATCCCGATGAACGCAACGCGTCTGTTTTTTCATTAAAAACACTAAATTGTAATGACATTAGCTGGAAAACATTCAAAATATAATGTGCCCCAGCAGTTTGTAGAAATGCTGTTACTTCTGAACAAGCCATGGCTAGTTAGATATAAAAAAAAACAAGAGCTATGTCTTTCTTGCCCAGTGTAGAGTGTGGTAAATTTAAGTTGAAAAAAGCTTTTCAAAGCGGCAAGATTTTAACATGTACCAAAAAATCTGAAACCTGCGCCACTTCTACTCTTAAGCTGATTAAAATGATGCTAAAATGCTAGGTAGCGCAAGCCTCTTCCACATGCATGCTTTATTACAATCTGATTAAGCGATTTTAACGTATATTTTGCAGTTTTTTGCTTTGTGCCGGAACCCCCAGCGCTCGAAAATTTTGCATTTTTTTACAAAAATAACTTCATTTTAGGGCTATTTTGATTAAAAAAATAATGCTTTTAAAACGTGGCTTAGAAATTGGCAGTGCAAACATGATTAAACTGGTGGCATAAGTGGGCTATTTAGGACGTGACTAATGGTAAAATGTTAGTTCTCTTGTTTAGATGCTGTTAAATTATAAAATTAAACGGTTCAACAAAACTCACACGGAGTAATCTGTTTCGTATACAGTTTATAGAGAAAATAATTGGGGGGGGGGGCTAATGAAAAGAGATTTGAGAGAAATGACTGGTAATTAACTAATACTGAATAGCTCCTACCCCCCTATTCCTTAGTTTATTGTATATTTGTTGATGACACCTATGTTTAGCATTTTTACACTTGCGCTCAAATTTGATTGCTTATTTCTTACCATTTTTCAAAGTTTTTATTTATTTGTTAGTTTTATTTTTGACAAATTAGCCCCCCCTTCCCTGAATATATGTTTCAAAAGATCTTTTAAATCACTATTTAGTCCTCTTCAGTGCATAAAACAGTCTCAAAAGTCCTAAAAACGTAGTGTTTTACTCATTCTGCATTTTGGTCGACATGCCAATGGGAGGTAATGGCCCCCCCGTCCCCCACCCCTTGGCTACTCTACTAATACTCCCACCCTAAATATGTCCCTGGATGTGCATGTCTTAATGGTTACAACATATTAGTCACAGCTTGAAACCATTCAACAAGTGTTTTCGAAAGATGTGGTTTGTTAATACTGTTTTTTTTTATAAAAAGTTTTATTTAAGATAAAATATATAGGTATATTTCGGTTGGTGCTGAGATGTCTTTTAGTAGCCAGAAAGGAGAATTTGACCGGTTTTTCAACCGGCTTGACCGGCCGGTCGAAGAATCTCGACCCGACCGGCAACTCGACCGGTTTCCATCTCTGGTGCACCTCTACCGCATAATATCTTGACTTTGATTTTTTCTCTATAATGTATGTTTTAGTTTTTACTTAGTTAGTCTATAATGTACTGTATTACACAATATTAGTTTTGTATCAACAGAATTATTATGACTGGAAAAGAACGGAACGCTAGGTAGCGCTACAAGTAGCACTAGACCGAGAGTCCTGAGTCGCTGCAGTTTCAAAAGGTTTCGAAAAATTTTCAGATAAAAATGGGAAATTTTCACCCTATTCATTAACTTTGTGTTTGATACTGTCATTTTAATGTGCATTACAGTACAGTTTCAGATTTCATAGCTTAATAGTTGTTTTCGTTAAGAAAATCTTGGTTTTTTAGGCATGTGTACAGCATTGTCGAACAATATTGGGTTTTTCATCATCTTTTTTCTTTTTTTCGAAAATAACATTAGCTGTTTCTTATTCAGTTATTCTATTCTTTCAAAAAGCAAAATTATCTCTCTCCACTATTTCCAAAACTTAAAGAAACGTATTAGTATACACAGGGTGTTCCAAAATGGTTGACCCCATTCTAAATACCCATATCTTGGAAACTACTTGATGGATCATAATGAAACTTAATGCACTTTATATTGAAGGTCATAAGTTTTATTGGCTAAATTTACAAAGAAAAGTACAAATATTTGTTGCTTCTATGACAGATTTTCATAAATGTTCAATATGAGCGCCGCCTGTGACTCTGCACACGTTGAGTCGGTATTCCAGCTCGTGAGATCACCCGATCTTTCACCGTGTGATTTTTTCCTCTGGGGTTATGTGAAAGGACTAGTCTTTGTACTTCCTCTTCCAGCTAACATTGAAGAAATGAAACTGAGAATTACAGCTGCACTAGAAACTGTTACCGAAGACATGCTACAGCGAGTTTGGCACGAGCTGGAATACCGACTCAACGTCTGCTGAGTTACAGGCGGCGCTCTTATTGAACATTTATGAAAATCTGTCATAGAAGCAACAAATATTTGTACTTTTCTTTGTAAATTTAGCCAATAAAACTTATGACCTTCAACATAAAGTGCATTAAGTTTCATTATGATCCATCCAGTAGTTTTCGAGATATTGGTATTTAGAATGGGGTCAATCATTTTGGAACACCCTGTATATATAGTAATTGTTGAATAGTTTCAGATTGTATTTTTTTGTTGTATGCTGGAGGCGAACCTTTGGTCTTTGATTCACACTTAAATAGCTTGATTTGTTTAGTTACAGCTGCTAAGGGCAACCAATTATAAACGGCTCTTTTCAGCTACAGTTTTGCAAGGAATGTTTCGTTGCTTAATTTGAAATTCATTCGCACAGACTCAGTTTTGTTAATTTGCGTTAGAAGACCGGTTTGATTTTCATAACAAGCGAAGAACCTCTGCTCAATTTGCGTTGCTTTTTTATATTTTCGATATTCAGTTTGACTCTGGTTTTTATCTGCAATTGTACAATTGTATAACTGCGATACAACTGAATAAAACAGGACGACTGCATCCTTGATGATTGTTTTCTCAATCAAGTATACTAAGAGTGTAGTCTTTTAGAAAGCATAGCAAGGCTTGGGCGCTCCGCCAGACTCAGGCTAAAAATCTTTCAAAACACGGAACTTTGTAGCAAAAAAAGGTGGGGAGAAGTTTATGGTGCTATCCAACTTTTTCCGTGTCAAGAACTTGGAGGAATTCTGCAGAGACATAACCGTCGGGTCACACCTAAAGGTCTGCGCCATATGAGTCAAAAATAGAAAACATATATTCAAAAAGAGCTCCTTGGAGAGGCTCAGAGGCACGACGCTTAAGAAGCAGATAATTAAAGATCTTGTATAAGTGTCCGCAGGCGCTGCAAGAAGAGTTGACGAATGATTTTTTAATATTTTTTGGGTTTGCTGATTTTATCGAAATATTTGCATTTGACAACGTGAGCAGCAATCGGGTTCTACTCGTACATCAGAGCCGCGTATTGACGTCATGAAGAATGTTTGTATTGTACTTCTGTCTTAAAGCTCGAGTTTGCTATCTTTTCTCAAAATTACGCCTTGCGATAAACAGCTGATCGCAAAAGCTCTTCACACTCGACGCTTTCTTTTTTCTTTCCGTGTCAAGTTACGCTAAACACACCCACGCTGCGTTTCTCAATTTTGCGTAGGTGTAGTATCACTAGTAGCAGTGGTACGCTTTGTTGATTCTTCGAAGATGGTTTTTGAAGTTAGCAGTAAGTGTATTTAGTTGGGAGTGAGTGACTATTTCACCGGAAAATTTTAAGTTAGAGAGTATTACGGAAACGAGGAATATTCATCTGTTTGATAAGAAATATTCAGTTTTCGTTTTTGCTTTTTTAGTGTTGAAGATTAGGGTTTGAGTTGGAGTTTGGGTTAGGTTTACTGAAATTTGAAGTTCTGCATCATATCACCCATTTGACGTAATGAAAAATACAGATAATACAAGAACTGTAAATCAAAGACTTCATGAAGCACTTCGAATTTTTGCTAGGTTCTGATTCGTCTATGGATTTAAGTTAATTGAAACAGCGTTGAAAGATAGACAAGTAATTACTGTACTTGACCTACCATAATATTGCAGATATTTTTTAGCTCAAAAGTAAAACTCAAGAGCAGATGTGTTTTTGGAAGTTTAAAGATCATTTTTGAAATTCTGAAATTAAGAAAGTAACAATCTTGTGGAAGCGAGTCTCCGTACACCCGCTTAGACCATGTACTAACTAAATGTGGTGTTGGGTTATACGACGTCGTTTTGCGAAACAAATTTTACTTGCTTGTACTTGTACTGTAGCATCCAAGCATTACTTTTGAGCGAGATTGCCGTATAAAACTATTGTAAATTAAGTGGATCGTTTACTGTTACACTGTAACATTGCTTATTGCGTAGCATCGTTTTCACGTTTTTTGGTGACACTAATAGCACCAAATCAAAATTTTAATAGACTAATAAGTTCAATTAATGGCAACAACAAAGTTGTGGATTTATTGAACAAACTACTGTAGTTTGGAGTGATTCCGGCAGCATTGATCTCATTCAAACGCTGCAATGGCTACTCACTTGTCATCACTATGGTCGCCTAGTCGTCACATTCAATTGGGTGCAGGTCCGGCGCCACGGAGGGGCATTCCGGGGCGGTGGCCCCCTAAATGACTGCTTGTGCCCCCCCAAGCGAGGACTGTGCCCCGAAGAAATTAACAGGCTCGGGGCTACTGGAGTGCAAATCGAGGTCTAAGACTCCCGAATTGGTGTTTACCGACCGTATTTCCGTAATTTTTGTGGACTCACACCGGATTTCATAAAACTTTTGGGACGAAGACCATTTTTTTTTGGTCTTCTCTTAAGAATTCGTGGAAAATTGCGAGAATTTCGGGACGATAACCAGAATTTGTGAAAATTTTTGAACTGATGACCTTTTATTTTTTTGGTCTTCACCTTGTTCGCTTGATCCACACTGGAATAAATTTCTCGTGTCCCCGTGCCTCTCTCGAATTCACATAAATAAACTTCTGGTGCCCCCCCAAAATTTATTTCTGCCCCCCCCAGTCACGCTATTCTGGCGCCGGGCCAGATTGGCTGGCCCCAATTGAGCATACTGCTCTACTGAATATATTTACATAATATTGGCCTTGATTCACTAAACTAATCTGCTCAAGCATTCTTAAAAAATAACAACACTGCGTATCCATTAAGAGCCTATAGGTTAATTATTATTGGTATGAATTTTAATTTAAATCTTTCAGTTTAAAAGCGTTTAACTGTGAGTAAATACAAAATATGTATTTTGCTTTGGAATAGATTGCAACATAAGCTGAAACCACAACTGCACGCTGCTGAAACGCATGGACCAAAAATTGCTTCAACTATCAAACCGTGTTCGAACAATTTTCAAACATAACCTTCTAAAAGCAGAAAAGCAAATGCTATTTCACTCTACTCACTCAACTACTATCAGCATAGATAAACATTGCCACTACAGGGAACAGCGCAGAAATTCTTTGTTAAGCGATTAAACTGAAAAAATTTTTCTAACTAAGCAAGGAATTTCTAGTCAACAAGATATTCCTCTGACATAAACGCTTATACAGCATTCTGTCTCAAAAAAGGACACTTAAACCCCCCCAAAAACAAAAAAAAGGTTCTTAATTAGCCTTAGTATAAGTAGACTACAGGCAGACGAAGAGTATATGGCCCATACTAATGAATGAAAGCGCTTTATACATCACTAATCTGTGGCATCATGCAAAAACTTGATCGTTAGTTTGTTGCCATTACGACTAGACATAACTGGTTAAGGAGAAAAAAAAACAGCTCTTTGAAAGTAAAGTTATAGCTCACCCAATGAAAAAATTAAGCATATTAAAGAAATTAGTAGCACTAAAAGTATGGAGCAAGTGGTGTTTTTTTAATGCTGCTCATTTTGCGGGCCGCAAAATTACGGCTTTCGCGCTGCAGTTTGCACACCCCCAGTGGCGGATCCAGAAAATTTTGGTGGGGGGGGATTTGAAGCACAAAACCTCAAAAATTCGGATGTCTTCACCAAAATTGAGAGTGATTTTTCGGCCGAAATCGGAAATTCAAGCCCACATTCAGGTGGTCTCCAAAAAAAAAAAAAAAAAAGGTCTTCACCACGATTGAGAGTGATTTTTCGGCCGAAATCGGAAATTCAAACGTTTTTTTCGCCCAAATTCAGGTGGTCTCCAAAAAAAAAAAAAAAAAAGGTCTTCACCAAAATTAAGACTGATTTTTCGCTGGATTCGTTACGTTTAGGTCGGTGGGGGGGGATGCATCCCGAAATGGAGCCGAATTATTCGAAACAGAGGCTGATTTTTCGGCCAAAATCGTTACTTTTAGGCTGGTGGGGGGGGATGCATCCCCCCCATCCCCCCCCTAAATCCGCCACTGCACACCCCCGGTTTATAACATTCTGGTGATGCTTTGGTTTTTCGAAAATCTTGAGAAGTTTTCCAAGTGTAGCAACGTACTGTACACTATTTGTCAGTATTAAAGTTTTATAGACTGATATCTACCAAAAACACAGGAGCACCCTTCTAAACAAAGAACTTTCATCAAATCTTTCCTCGTTGGAATATGAGTTGGTAACCGGCTCGTAACAATTTACCTTGCTTTAGCAACCGTTTAATGAAGGGATAACGAGTAGCTAATTAATGATTTACCTGATGGTCCTACCGTATGCAATTGTTGCAAACCGTTCATTATTGGCAGTATTATTTTGTGACTTCTTAAACCCAGTCGTTAGTAATTTGGTTTTAAACTATGATTGCAGGGTTTAACGTATATCAATACTGATATTTCTCATTCTCACGACCGGCAAGACCCTCGTGCAATGTTGCAATAGATACAAGAAATCGCTCTACGACAATCTGGTTTGATAAGTTTAACACTTATGCTATTGATTTTGTGTGGGGGTAGACTATCTAGCTTACCGTACGCAACTACGTTCAGTTCATAGCTATGAAACCATAGAAGCTTGCTATTGTGAAGAATTTCAAGTCGATTAAACGGGAAATGTTTGTTCCCTAGAATGCACAAAATATCAACTTATGTTTTTAAGCAATTATTGCTAGTTATTAAAACCAAAGTTTTCCGAAAAGATTCAATTCAACCATCACATTTAACTGAAGATTCGAGACGCTGGCATTGTGATTTACGTCAGTACCATGGTTAGTACACTTTTATCCGTTCGCAAAGTGACGTCATCAAATCGACTACGTTTTTTAGAGAAAAAGGTAGCAATCACCATCCTTTCAACATTGCTTTTGCCGGTTTTTATTAAGCGCGAGCGTAGTAGAAGTAGGATGTTGATTACGTTGAAGAACTTCAGCAATTAAAAGGAGGATGTTTAGGTTTAGGAAATCGAATTAACGTGAAAGACACAATAAAGAAAAAGTTTTGTTAGCACTTAATTTAGTAACCGCTCTTTAAATTCTTATCCTGTGCGTTTTTCAAAATCTTTTAATACGTTCCAAATAAAAATTAAGGATAAAATGATAGGCCTTACTGTAGTAGGTGATATGGGGGAGATTTTTCCAAATTTTTTTATGACTTTATCGGAAAATGAATGTCTAAGAATTTTTCAAGGCATTAACAACAATAGGAATGCATTTGAGTATTTTTTTTGCAATACTCTTATAATTACGTTGGAATTAGGGGTCAGTGTATAACAGATAATACATTTTTACTGTACGATATCGCATAATTGCATTTGGTAAGTTTATTTAAGATGTATCACATCATAAAACAATTTGCAATACAATTGAAATTTCGATTAAAAATGCACTACTTTTTGTCTGCCAAATTGTAAAAAATTGATTTTGTTAAGGTTACATTAAATGTAGTTTGTAAATTGCTCGGTTTGTTAAATAAAGTTTTGGTCCAGTAAACTTTTGTTTGTTTTGTGCATTGCATTTACATGCAAAAATGCCTGGTTACAAGAATAAATTTGTTGACAAAGTGCGAAAACGTCATCAATGTCCTCTCTGCCATTTACCTATGAGAGATCCAGTACAAATTACTGCTTGCAGACACCGGTACTGTGACACATGTCTTCAGGATTATCTTGGGTAAGTAAGAAAAGTTAAATTTGGATCAATATATTCAATCCTGAATTATCTCAGTTTTAAGTAAACTTTTTTTAAATTGCTTTAAATTTGTTTTGAAAAATGTTTGTGATAGTATTTGTTTACCTATGTTCTTTTTTTATGTAATCTTTGGCAAAGAGCTTAATCTTACTGCAGCACTCAGTATTTTTTGGTTTTGTAAACGTTTTCAACCGTTACTTTGCAGTAGGTCCTCATCTGAACAAAAAATATGGGTGGTTACACTTTGTATTTTATTATAAATGTTTTTTAGTATAAATTTATTTTCTGTTTTGAAAAGGAATATCTGATATCTATTCCATAAACACACTAAAACGGCCTCTCCCCTCCGAAAAATACTTTACCAAAGCAATTCTACAATATGCACTAATCCTATTTTACACCTATATCCTCTTTACCTTAGTAGTCGGTACACAGTACCAGCTAATGGAAAAAAAATCTAATTCGCCTAAAACTATAAACAACAGTTCTGATCAACAAGACCGGTACGTATTTGGTTAATTATTTTCAACTGAAATCTTTGTCCAGAATTGGCTTTGTTTATACAACAATACACGCTGTAGCACGACGATTTCGTTCAACTGGTTACCTAGTGTTTATACTTCCTCGGGCGATTGGCTATTGCTAGAAAACTGCAATACTTACGGTGCCAGTATCCGCATATCTGTGGTAAATTAAGTCTTTCGTCATGATTTATCGCTAGACTGTGAAAAAAACTACTGGGTGTCCTTTGTCCAGTAAGCATAAAATTTCAGTGGTTTTAGCCTGTGACAGTTTGGGCTCAACCATAAACTTCAAGGGCACATAGTTAGATCGCGTGTAACCAGTTGATGGGATTCGTGAAGGTCAAAAATATGAGAGGTGTTGTTTGGGGTGATTTATTCGGCCGTGAATAAGAAATTCGTTATGACAAGAACACTCAAGAGACGTGTCATCAAAATCAATAGTTTAGTTGGAGTGCCCATTTGCGAAGTCAAAACATACTACGGTACTTGTACGGGTGAAGTGTCTAACATTAACATAGAAAGGCTTATAGCAATTTGCCGGGTCGAGGACTTATTTTATTGTTTCGCTTCTCGATGCACGCGCTTGTTATCCCACTTGACTGGAGGGCTAAGTAGGCCAATTGCCCATCCTGGTTTGCTACTTGATTTGCAGCACTGACGCTGCTCGCATTTCGGCAATTGGTTTCTTTACCGTCCCAAAGAATAAGTTATGTTTGCTTGTTGGATGTTGGTTCTGAGCTCCTTTCAAAAACTCGCGTTTGTCTTAGATTTACTTTTCCAAGTTAATTTTTTTCCTATTGCAAAATACCACATCTTCGAAAGCCTGAACTAGGAAAAAACACAAAGAGGTTTTGCGGTGATGCCTCAAAGTACAACCTTCTTTTACCCAAAACCTCAAATGATAAAGTCACACGTTGTTCTTTTTCGTCGAACTCGAACGGGAGTCCAGAATCTAAATTCGGCTTGAAACAGAACTCGAGTCTACCGCTGGAGCTGCAAGAGTTCTTCATTTGTTCAAAAGCTTGGTATAGAGTTGAGAAGCATTGTAAATAACCGAATGTTGCCAATAATATGCTGAATCGTTACGTTTTATGAATTGTTAGCTGTCTACAACAAAATGTACCGTATTGAATTGAATCATCGCATTGGAAAGGTCGTATAAATCATGAAGTGCCTACACATACACGTGGCTTTTGATAGTTACTTAGTTACTGTTTCTTTAATACGCCGCAAAAACAAATTTAGCGTGGGATCACCGATAAAATGAAATGTAAATTCAAAGTTAATCAGTTCGATTTCGCCTTAAGGAAAATGTAGGTGATACTGTAATACACGTTTTTGGAAAACTGATAAATTTCGTGTTTAGTTTTATGTAATGAGATTGGATTTGACTCGAAAAAATCTGTAGACCAAACGGTTTTCGAAACGAACTATAAATGTCACTGATAACAGATTTATTACATGTTAGTTAATATCACTATGTGGTAATGTTACTAAATTTGACTCCCTTACTTACTATGAAACTTTTATTAGTGTGGTCAATTTCATTTTGAAAGTGACATCATAACATCTATATAAGTTGTACAATGTAGGCTAACAAAGTACATCATTTTAATTTCGTTCAAAGCAAATACACGATGATATGCAATAAATGGTCGTCGTTATTTTAGTCATTTGATCTCCATATTTTTTAGTTAGAAATGTTAACTGGTAGTCTTTTTTGCATTTTTAAGTGTAAAAGTGGCGAAGGATGAGTTTTAAATGCCGGTACCAATTCAAGTTTCTCAATGTCAGAAAAATCACAAAATAACTCAGTAAGTCAAAAATATAAAACTTGGAATATCTAAGTCATAGCATATAGAAAGACTTCGTTGATAAATTTTCAAATTCTCAGAGATTAAAAATACAGTACTAAAATGCTTTACCATGTTACAGAAAATTTAGACAAGTATTCCCATGGATATTGATTATTTCCAAAGCCTAAATCTTTGCTGGAGATTTGTTTTTGTGCGGCTTGTTTTTATTTGAAATATCTATACAGTAGTAATCATTTGCAGTATTTGAAATAAAAGTTAGATTAAATTTCAAATTTTTATTTTCAAACTAAAAATCTTTCAAATGACGTAACATTCTGCTTTATTATTTGATTTGTGCGGCAAATTACACTGATTTTTAATGATTCATTTTCGGTAAGTTACTAAAGATCAGTTGACAAAGTTCTGGCATTTATTGTCTTGAAGCTATTTTATGTTTATTTTTATGTTTATCAAATATGAGCTGCTCTTCTGCCATGCTCTCAAAAGTCAAAACAACTCTAAAGCACCACCGTATCATTCTTAATGTGTATACCATACCAGCACCTCGTTCTACTACCTTAAAATTATCTTTGTTCATCCTAACATATTGCTCAGCTCGACAAAATTTGTTAAAAATTACCTTAAAACTAAGTAACCCAAACTTGAAAAATGTTTTTGCTGTGCAGGCAAAGTTGAATAAACCCCCTGCGGACCGCGGATTGAGTTATTAGCAGAGGCGTCGCTAAGAATGGCGGCACCCGGGGCGGGATTTCGTGGTGGCACCCTTTATCGGCCAAAATATAGGTGAAGACAAAAAAAAGGTCTTCGCTACAAAAACGAGATGGTTTTCAGTTCGAAAGTATATATGTGATTATGTGATGACCAAAAAAAAGGTCTTTGCCTACCAATCAGTGGGTTTTCGGTCTCAAAAGAAAAAAAAAACAAATAGTGTCACCCCAAAATGGTGACACCCGGGGCGGGCCGTTCCCCCCCCTAGCGACGCCATTGGTTATTAGTGCACATTTAGTGATGACTTTATGGAAGAGACTATTTCACCGGAAATGTTAATCTAGTTTTTTATTTATTCTAACCAATATCTAATCCAACTCAAATTTTTACTCTAAAACTAGCCCCAAACCTAACCCTAATCCTAATTCAATCCCTTCTCTTTACCCATAAAACGCAAATGAAAAAAGCGCGGATGAATATTTCTCATTTTCATTTCATTCCCTTTAACTTGAAAATTGTGGGTGAAATAGTCACTACCTAACTTTGTTTAGGCATCATAGTTTGCTGTGGTCACTGGTTATTGTTCTGTTGTTTAGTTAGCGGTAGTTATTGTTTTCCTTCTTTCAGCCTGCCCTTTTATTGCCAGCTAATGATGTTTTATTGTTTTGATGGCCAATAACGCCGACACAACAAAGGGACACATCTTCATTCTTTTTGCTGGTTCTGCATTTTACAGCATCGAAAATACACTTTAAAAAATCTTTCAAATGTTTGCGTTAAACTTGCTGATGGTATTATGCTCTTATTGCATTTGTAAAGAAAACTTTTTCTGTTAGTAGCAATAACAAACATTCCAATTTACTTTAGTAAGCCTTGGAAAATTGATAACTTGTATCACGTTACTCCTTGCTTTCTCTGCTTTTCTTTACGTATTGTTTTTAGCTTCTGCGTGAAGTACCAGCCCAATGTTCACAAGCTCTGTAAAATTAATCATTGGTTTCTATTGTGTTTGAATTGGTTAAAATTCGTTTGATCGAAATTCTCATAGAAAGTTGGATGGTTTATCTTACACTGATAATAGATTTTTTTTGACAATTTAATTTTGTCTGAATTAGCTAAAGAGAATGGGGAAAGCATAAAAAGGTAAAAAGTACTGAGCTTGCCAATTTTGATTCTTTGACGGCTTGATTTTTCTGCGAAATTTTTTTGCTTTACAATCGTACGTAATTAAAGTGCTATTTTCCTTTGATGAAGTGCGACAAGAAAGCTCTGTAAGAGGTTGTGATGCTTTTGTGCCACCAAAAGACGTAATTTGTCGGTAAATATACTTTCGCATAGTTTCTCCCACTCATAGACACATTTGACGTCATAAGCCAAACCTAAGCGATGGTTAGAAGCTGGATTCTGGTGTGGGCTTAATCATAGCCTAAACTTACCACTAATTCTTAATCCAAATCCTAAAAAATCTACTGACGTTGGCCAATGCAGTCAGATATGCTGGGACTGGGAGTTGCAAAATAAGAAGTACGTTTAGTAATCAGGATTGCGCGCTTTTAAGTTACGGTTTGATTTTATTATTGACATTTGTCAACAATGAATCAGAGAACAATTTCAGTAATATTTTTACAAGATGATAAAATTACAAAATCACGTCCAAAACGATCTCAATAAGTGCGCCAATTTGGTGTAGCATTAGCTGAATAGTTTGTGCTTGGTATTTGTTACGACATATGTTTAATATTTAATTTTCTTTGTGTTTGTTTAAAGAGTTAAGTAGATCCCAGCCTTAAAATCTCATTTCGGGATTAATGAAGTTACAGCAAAGGCACAGTCTTCTGTAACAAAAAACCTGTTTCAAATTCTTTGTGTCTGTTGACTTCGTCCTTGCACAATATAAACAATGATGCAACTTCAAACTCCAAATATTTCCTGAAAATGCGAGTCTATGAAGTTACGTTCTGTAGTATTATGTTAAGCACTTTTTTTCTGCAGCCTTATTTTCTGAAAGACACCGATCATCAGGAAATTTTCAAACAATCAATTTAAGCCCCATTTTAGCCAATTTTCATCTACTCGAATGTGATAAATGAAATTATAATCTTTGTGCTGTACAATTACATTATCGATCTTCGAAATCGCTGAATAAATTCCAAAACATATTTTATTTCTTTGAAATAGCAGCATTTTTGATGGGCGTTGTAGCTACCTGTTGAATCGCTCTGGGACGATTGCGTGAACTCCTGGTTAGACGTTAGATAACATTGTATTGTATGCGGACAATGTGAAGATCCAGACATATTTTCTCGCTTGAAAGCAGTCATAACGTTCACTAGCTCTGTTGTGTTGCAACGCCACATTCTTTGGCCTTTAAACAAATACTGTTATCGACTTTCCCTTTCGAACTCGGAAAGGTCGCATTATTATCTCAGATGTATTTTGCCAGTTTTTCAGTCTTTTAGGCAATCTCTCCATTGGCTAATAGCTTTTTTATGGATTGCTTTCTTTCTTCTTAACAGGAACGCAACTATTTAGATAGGGCTTGAGCTCAATTGATTAACGCCTAACAACCGATTTTGCGAAGACGCATTTGGTCAAAAATTTGCTGTAACCAATAACACAGTAGGTACTGTAGCTTTTTTGCTTAACCACAAAGAATCAGTGAAGTACCATGACAATTTAAGATAGATGTTCGAAATTGTCAAATTGTGAATAAGATGTAGCTGAAATTTAATTTTTTTTGTCTCCATCATTTTCTATCGACTTTTATATTTGATTTCTTCGTAAATCTCAAATCGCTTTTACGATTAGGTATGATTAATGTGATTATAAATAAAATGGCTTAGCTATTCAAATCATATCATTATACCGGCAGCATCTAAGATGTTACAATTATAGGTTAAAAGCCAAAGTGTCATGAACGTAAGACATAAAAATTCCAATGTATTATTAGCGGTTTAAAACGTAAATCTTTAAATATCACCTTATTACAACTGGTTACGCATGAACGAATTTTCAATCGCAAACGCACAACCTCTATCGTTATGCAGTTGAAAATACGTTGCCTAGTTTTTGTGCTTTGTTGCAAAATAGAAAAGAGAAGTTTTGCGTTGTTTTCAAACTAACTGTACTTTATCTTCTCCCAGAAACAGGTGGTTATAAATTTTGCTTTGCTCCTTCATCCTCCATTTCAGCCCACCTCCCTCGTAACCTCATCCTTTCGCCGGTAAAATCAAACATGCATATTGATATCTATAAACAACAAACACGTCAACTAATTAACTAGACAATTTAGCTAGATTGAAATACCGGGGGAGGAACAATTTTTTTTTTATTCGTTTACTGACCCTTTTAAGTTATTATTAGTCGGATTAAACATTACCGACCTAATTTTTTCTGCCTATTTGTTGCAGGGAGGGAGTGTTCAGTTGTCCTGTAGACCGGTTGTCTTTAGATTTTGCAAAGGTAAGATATTACTCTGCAAAAATGTATCCGTTTTGATTTACTTGAGTATAGTTGTTTATTTATAACTGCATATAGTGGTCGTTTTGTGGGGTTTCATGTTGAGTTGAGTTGCAATGACTTGATAATTGCGGTATTATTTGATGAATAATAATATTGAATATTCATTCGCTTCTTTACTTTTTGCACGTATCATACTTGTTTCTATTATTACTATTTCTGGGAAAGCAAAGATTGAAAAGCAAAATCAAGCAGCGATAGACAATTATAGCAGCATAAATACTGTAAACGATGACCATAATCAGAGATATAATCAAAGCTTCTATAGATATCTAAAAAATAGCCTTTATCTGCCGTAAAATAAACTTTCTACCGCATTTTAGTTCAGTTAAAGTAAGACAGCCTAACATAAAAAGGAAACCAAAAGCCATTATTAGAGCCTTAACCTTCGTTTGCACTTGAACTGTTCAATCATATTCTTGTCGGAGAAAATATCGCGATCATTTTTCAGAAGTAGGCTAGTTAGAGTAAATGCAACTGTGACCGAAGCAGACCGATACTTTATAGCTTTTTAATGCTGTCTAGACGAGGATTAATGTGGGTTTTGTGAGAAACTGATAATGTTGCTATTTATGATATCCTACTTTTTCATTCGAAATCTCTGCGAAATGCTCTTTGAATTGAAACAGTAGTCACAAAATGAAACTCACGAATTCACAATGATTTAGGGTTTCAATTATTTTCATCTTTTGGTATACGAGTACATTGATTTTCAGCATCACAATCATAGAAGTTGATTTCGCGAAAAGAGAAGACTTTAAGACATATTTTAGTGCATAACGACTTTTCTTCGCTTTTGTTAAAGAAGTCAAATCCATAATTATGTTGAGTTTCAACAAATTCGATAATCATACGAATTATAGATTCAACTAAAATTTAGTCATTCGACCCGAATAATGTCTGTCGTAATATGACAAAAAATTGAAATTTTCATAGAACAAACGTAAACCATTACGCAGATGACAATGTTAAGTTCTTAACATTTAAAATCGTCCATATTATGCAAATGTGCAAATACCGCCTTGTGGGAAAGTTTAGTTTGTCTCTGATGTTGCAACCATCATAAGCACGAGTCCTTGCCTTGTCACAACTGTTATCAGTGAAATGTGAAATCAAAAGTTGCTCTGCGTGTAGACAAGTTTTGGCATGACAACGGTAACCAGTCTTCGTTCTGCATTCCTATAGCTTGACATCACTGAGCTAAGATCAACTCTATAAACAGTGCTAACAAAACTGCTATTTTGATCAATTGCGCAATTTTTGTGGTTTATACCGTACTTATGGTTTTAACAAAATTACAGCTTGTGGTGAAACTTTTTTTCGTGAAAAAACTAAAAGCCGATAAGCATAAACTTTATTGAATTTTTTTGCAGCATCATGAGTTAACGATAAATTTGCATTTTCACTTAGCAGTGTTTGTTACCAAACATTGCTACTATCATACATCAAGCAAATTGTCGATGTTTACGCTTTCGCCATTATGGCCACAACTTTATGTGTATATTCTCTACTATGTTGCCATCCCAATACACACAGTGTGGTGTGTGTGGGCCCCACAACACACCTTTAGACGGCCTTCTCGCTCAAGTAGGGTTGGCCTTACTTTTTCATAAAAGTATTGAAACTTTGCTTAGTCATTTATGTGTAAGACCAGATTATACCATACACAAGAAAAGATATTTCGGTGCAATTTTCTAATTTGCATCTTTGAAAATTTTTCCGGTAGTGTGAGAAATTTAATTTCGAATTTAACAAGGTTTGCTGTAAACGAAATTTGTTTTGATTTATAAAATAAATTGTTTATACATAGCTCATTTTGCGATGATGAAAACTCTTGCACCGCGAATTACGACATGGCTATAACTTGATTGTTAATTGAGAGCTCGCGGCAATTTATCAAAAGTATCAATACGATGTCAAAACGTGGCCCTGCTAGGTTTATCGTTTTACGACACTAATCAGTTTTGCATTTTGCATCAGCAATTACTGAGCACTGTGTTTGCTGACACTGCTGATCATGAGATTTTTATTGATTCATTGTGCCGAAGGAAATCCAGGAGCGATGCGCGGTTGATTGGTAGACTTACTTGTTGCTAGTAGCATCCAGCCTCTGTTTGAAACTGAGGTTAGATATCTATGACCACCAGACCTTCCAAAAAGAAAAAGGTTAACGGATGTAAAACAAAAACTCTTGAGTTCTATAATTTTTATGTCGCAACAGTTTTGTTTTTCAATGTTGTTACAGCATTTGTGGCCATTTATCATTTTGACAGTGTAGTGCAATGAATATTTGCCAAACAATTGAAAAAATTACACAATATGGTTGCATGCGTCATAAGGAAAATATACTGCAAAGCTGTCAAATTTGCAGTACGCAGCAAGCAAAACTGTCAAATTTTATTCACCAAAAAAAAAACGTTTTTATCAAAATTTTTACCGAAATTTGAGTACCAAAATTTTGAAACTTATAAATATTTGAAAAGCTTTTAAATTTTTCAAACATGATTTTTCTATGCCTGATGTTAGCAAATCTATATTTTTAAGCTTTGAAATCATAATATGACACGATATTGGATTAAATTTACTAACAGATGGACCGAACAAGACAATTGATCAATAATGTTACCTGGATGGAATAAATATTCATGAATATTCATGAAAAAATTTTCTGCTAATAAACATGAAGGCCGCTCGAAAACTCATAACGCAGTCAAATCCTCTCAAAGGTAGCATTTCAAACAACCCAAAATAATCGTAAAAACCAACAGGGAAATACAAAACACGGCATGCAGCTGCTGTAGAAGGGATTATATTTTGTCTAAGTCTTTTTACTGAAATGATTTTAAATGATAATCCTGTTGTCGCGCCGAATTAGATTCTCGTTGTTCAACTATTGATTAACAGATGTGTTTTACCTGTATAAATGCAGTATGCGTAAGATAAAAGCTCTGCCGTATAATAAATGCATCCAGAGCCACATTAAAAGGGAAGGGCTCGGGGAGCAATTGTTCGTAGGTCTCCCGGAAAAAGGGCCACAAAGGAATCAAGCACCACAAGCATAATTTGGCCACGAACTATAGACAAAAAAAGATTAACAGCTTGATTTAGGATAAAGACATGTTGCAAACAAAGTGAAAAACAGAAACGAACTCGAGGATTTTTGGTTGAAGTCATGTCGTTGATAAATGAGGAAAATGTACGTTCACATTGGCAGGCTCCCGTGGATGCAGACTGCGATCTGCCTCCGACCCTCCTGGTTATAGACAGTGTCGCCGCTGTCGTGTAATGGTTGAGCCGGGGGCCTAGCAACTCTCACGTTCAAGTTGGATTCGTTCTGCGCTTCATTCTTTTTCTTCAGAACCTTGCATTAGAGTTAGAATTTGGTAGCGATACCAGCCTGAAAGATACTTAATCGAAGTGCAAAAGAAGGGGACATTTCGAAATTATGCCTCCGTACATTTCAAAATCATCCAGCACTGGATGCAGTTATTTATGACGTTGTGCAGAAATTTTATTTTGTGTGATTTTGCATTGTGTTGTGTAGTTATCGTTTTATTTTGTTTCGTTTGTAGAATTTGGGTTAAATTATCCACATTTGCTAACTGCTATAAAACAAACGATGCCAATTTTGGGCTATGCTAGGACTATTTCGGCGTTTCAGTTTTGTATTATGGAGAGAATAAAAGTATTCTTATCCGCTATTCTCTGCGTTGAATAGACATAAATAAACTATAATTTAAATTGATTAAACCAGAATAGCAAAATTATAACTGTTCTTTGCCCGAAAATTGTTAGGGTGGTGTTCAATAGTTGATTGGGCGTTTGCTTTCAAATATTAAAAAATTTCAATTTTGCAGATCTACCCTGACCCCGAATTGGAAGTGGAAATTCTAGGTTTGACAACTCACTGTAGCAACTATACCTCGGGATGCAATTGGACAGGAAAGCTACAGAATTTTAAGGTAAGCGATATTTCGAACTTGTTTTTTCATTATTATTTTTTTAAATATTGTAATTTTTTTCTGCTTTTTTTGTCAGTTTTTTGTTGCAAAGATCGATTGACTTTGAAAGCTTGCTGATCTCGTTTGTCCCTCCCGTGATCGTCAGATTGTGACTAATTGATTCTCAGTCGAGCAAGCAACCTTTTAATGGAGACTCTTACAATTTCCATATTGCAGGAAAATTTTTTTGCTTTCGATGCCAATAACATACAAAGCCTTCTATTTTTTTCATTACTGAAATGAGTTGACTATAACTTAGAATGATTTGTGTTTGTGCAGGCTCATCTTGACAAGTGCAGTCATAGTGAACGAGATTGTCCAAATCGATGTGGAATTCGTTTGAGAACAATGAACTTAGCCGACCACTTGGAGTACGAATGCCTGAAACGGAGAGTAACTTGCGACTTCTGCTCAAAAGACTTCACTGGAGAGCAGGTATGTCTTTTTCACCAAGTCTTCAAAAAGAAAAAGAAAGATATCAAATTTAAAGTTTTTCCGATCAGTTTTTGAATTACCGGATTTCCAACTAAAATTAAGGAAATTGCCTAGAAATTTTTAGTAGCTTGCTGCTAAGAAAAACAATACTCTCTTGCTGTACCTCCTTATATCTACAGTTCATAGGTTGTGAACAAGTACTCTGGGCCTGCATTAGCCACATTTTTCTGGAGGTCCGTTTGCCAGTTTTTGGTGCTGGTTGGTTTCTAGAAATTTCCAATAAATCGAGGTGACAATGACGGTGGTGCCAGTGCTACCGACCCTTCCAAGGGGTGGCATTAACGAGAAACTCTGTAGAAACCCAGCAATCGGGCCACTCTCCATGGTACGGCCCAGAGATAGAAAATTAAAAGGAGAGGTAAAATCAGTCCTTCTAAGAGGCTTAGAGGCACATTGAAGAAATAAGTATTAAGTTTCTGTAGTGGATGACTACAGACGTGCGCTGCGAGAGGAATTCTCCTTTTAATTGATCCTGCTGCGGTAAATAAGAATAAGAAGCTTTGGTCATGGCTGGGAAGAAAGTAGAACTCGCAGATTTGTCAGGTTTGGCCAGCACGAAGTGTAGCCTTGTTAGACTGGATAGCCCCCATAAATTTGTACGTATAGTTAGTAATCCCTCCAATATTTTTGACATTATTTCGCTCATTATAGATGGAGGATCATGAGGGGTGCTGTCCGATGGAAAGTGTTCACTGTGAAAACAAATGTGGCGCAAAAATGCTCCGAAGATATCTCAAGCGCCACATGACCGGTGACTGTCCCAAGCGCGCCACCAAGTGTTCACATTGCGGGAAAGACTTCAACATTGATATTTTACAAGTGAGCTCTACATAATCGTACTTTTTTGTACCTACATGGATTTATGACTAATTTTGAGTATTGTTTAAGATTTTATTTATTGCCGACTTATATAGAGACAAAACATATACAGTAAAGTAGGCGAAACTTTAGTGCGAAGCGTACTGTATATTGTAACTATATAGCAAAAATGTAGAAAGAAAAATGTAGATATAAAAAAAATGGATGTAGAAAAAATAGCACATAGCAATGCGGATATACTGACAGACATACGTATACGGTAAGCAGTTAAGCACTCTCTTATTCAAACATGACTCCATCACAAAAAAAATCAAAATTTTAACTGTTTTTCAAAACGGTTTAGTGGCGAAATGAAAGTAATTTCAAATTTTTTTAGACCCATTACGGTAATTGTCCCCGCTATCCAATCGGTTGTCCAAACAGGTGTGAAGTGACAAAAATAGCTCGCGAAGACCTGGAAACGCATTTAAAACAAACATGCAAGTCAGCGCTTACTATATGTCCGTTTAAAGAATCCGGTTGCAAACACAAAGTAAGTCATCTTTAATAAAAATCTAAAGCTTTTTTTTTCTATACCTTTTTTACCTCGTATTTTCAATTCAAATGTCAGGATATCCGTTGACCTGACAGTAGTTGGTGTCGTGGCCCAAAGAAACTAGTCCCTCTGTTCCATATGGTGGTTTGTACTAGGACTTGAAGAATGTTTAAAAACTGAATTCCCTCAACTTCAAGAACTAGATAAACACACTGATAAAAACGAAGCGATAGCTCAGCTGTCGCTTCACGAAATCAGTTTGAAAATGGTCAAGTCTTAAAATACAGTATTAAAACCTTGTTTTTAATTACTTTAGATAATAAGATCGATTTTGACCCAAGCTGGTCATCCTCAGTTATTTAAATGAAATCAGAGAGATGTGAAATCGATTTTACCATCTACAATGATAAACACTTAGATTTTAATTTCGTGGCTGGTTTCCTAACCATTTTGAAACTATAGGGGTTTCGTTGCCTGGTTTAGCTAACAAATTTGCACTCTGTTTCGTACAGTTGGAACAAGGTTAGTTACAACTGAGTGGATTGAATTTAATTTCTTTCCAAAATTCATGTGAGAAAAAGCTGAATCTTTGAATTTAAAATTTTAAAGCATATGACTTCGATTCGCCTTTTGATTTTCGAGACAATAAACGGGAAATTCAAGTTTTTGTAAATTTCCCTTGACCCTAGTTGCAACCCGAGCAAAATTTCCCTTTTTTACTTGGGAGTATAAACCCATCGGAGTTTTCGAAGGAGAAGTAAAATTGCCAGTCTTTGTTAGTTATATTTTGCAACTTGCAAGGTAAAATCAATAAAAGATTAGCCTGGTAATCGTGTTAACTTTTTTTGTATTTCCATTTTGCCCAACATTAGTAATTGTCTGCAGATAACTAAATTTGCCAGCATCATATAAAGGCTATTAAATCCACAAGCATTGTCTGTTGGAGAACAAAAGTCAATCCAAGACGTGTTGTAAGTGCTTCGAGGACACATCTAAACTAGTACAATTGGCGTTCAATTCAAACCCTGTGGGGCTTAGAAATAAATCTCAAAATAAATAATACATGAAGAAAACTTTGTAGAATAAGTTAGTGATTGAATGTTTTCTGAAAAGACTGCTACTTATTGTCAGTGTGTGACTCATCTAATGTCTTTTCATAGTCAATGTTAACGATAGATGATAAACTGCAGCTTCAAATATCGGTTTACCGCTTCCAGAACAAACAAAAGTGGCATTCAAAAGCTTGTCAATACAACTCACAATAAACCAATCTTTATCGCCCCCGCAGGATGAATTGTGTTTTAGTTGATAGTGAGCATTGATCCAGGTGGTGTTTGATAATAGATTTTTGAGAAGCTCTTTCGACTGATATTATTGCGCATATTGTACGGTTAAGTTTTTGATATCAATCATTAAATCAAGCCTCCAATAAATAAAAATGTAATAAAATTTCTTTAAAAAAGTTAGAAATTTTATTTTGTTTCTCGTTTCGAATAAGGCCACTGCAATTAGACAATAATAAAAAAATAAGCAGCTTTACTTTATTGCCCAGATTTTATTGAAATTTTTAATGCTTAGATACACTGTCGTTCCCCCTGAAGAGCCTAAAAGCAAAACAGCCTGTTGAGTCATTATTTTATGGTTGTTTTACTGATTTTAATTTTTTAAATCTTCAATTTCAATTTTTTGCAGTGTCCTCGTTATCTTCTTGATCGCCATCTAACGGATGCAAAAAATACGCACTTACTTAGCATGTTTGAGCTCGTGAAGGTGCAGAAACAGCAAATAAGCGATCTAGAAAAACAAGTTCAAAATCTATCTATAAGCTCTAATGGAGTCATACTCTGGAAGATCAATGACTACAGCAAGAAATTACAATCCGCTCAAAAAGAACAGGCAATTGAAATCAAAAGTCCATGTTTCTACACTCACCGTCATGGTTACAAGCTTCAATTATCCGCATTTCTCAACGGAAATGGAAGTGGCCTCAATTCCCACATGTCTCTTTATATTCGTGTTTTGCCAGGAGAATATGACTCTTTGTTAGAATGGCCTTTTTCGCACGATGTCACTTTTACTATTTTAGATCAGGGTGATCCGCTTTCCTCCAAACGACGTCATATATCGGTCCGCTTTACCCCAGATCCAAAATGGAAAAACTTCCAACAACCATCAACTGAAATTGCTGATGACTCCAATCTTGGCTTTGGCTATCCAAAATTTGTGTCCCACAAGGAACTGAAAGACAATAACTACTTAAAAGGCAATTTTCTTTTTATAAAAGCCACTGTCGACACATCAAGAATAGTAATACCGTGAAAGATTTTCTCAAACCTGTTAGTTCTGTTGCTACAGTATTTTGCTTCTTTCTTTTTTCTCTTATAATCATGGCTGTTTTCTGTGTTGCTTTTATTTTGGCATTATTTTATTATAGTTGTTGTTTGATCTTTTTGGTGAGAAGCGTGTTTTTTTGGTTTTTCGTTTTTTTGAAAGCTGCTTGTCTTTCCGATTTGAAATCGTTTAGTTGCGGTGGTACCAATAATTGCTTGGCTTTGATAGCGCATTACACTTGTGCCGAGAAAGTTGCTACAATGTTTCTAAAAAAAAAAGACAATCAGCGTATCCGTATAGTGCTTTACATTTGGTCATAAACATAATTTGAATTTTTGACATCAGAAAAAATACTTAGACTTACTAAGTACTATTTCATAAAATTCGCATCAGATAAATAAAAGAGTTTTTTTACTGAGTAGGATCGAGGCTGCAGTGATCGCTTTTACACCATGTTTTAAAGTTGTAACTTTCCTAGTTTTTTATTTTTGCGTGCTTGCAAGTATTACTTATTGGTTGCATTAAGTTATGGTACGTTTGCTAATGGGCAACGATTGCTACTTCAACAGAAACTCCTGTACCATACGTACGGCATGGATTTAGAACTACCGTAAATTCTACGTGAATATTGTTTTTACTTTTGCTTTCTGACTATAATAAAAATACGAATACCAATAATGTACCCTTTCACCCTTTATGAGGATATTTAATTTTTTGATTGGCTACATAGAAATCGACTTACTTCGCCCAGCACATTAATTTTGCATTTAATTGTCACTCTGTTTTTTCCTGTGACATTTTTTGTCAAAAATTACAAAGAGTTAAACAAAACTTCAAGCTTGTTTTTTTTAAAAGTTTTCTATAATTAGTACAGTAATAGCTGGTAATAGTAGTAAGTAGCGTTTGTTTCAAATCTAAGACAAATTAATGCACAATCAGAGTATATAGACAATGAGAATTTAACGGTATTGACAATTATAGGCAAGAAGCAAAGTGACCATAATAGTCTTCAAGTCTATGCGTCCACCCTCGTGAATAAAAAAATAGCATAAAGTTCATTTAAATTTAGGGTTTCTCGACATACAGGGTGTCTATAAAGTAGCTAGAATTTAAAAAAAATTATTACGAAGTGAAATGATGATATATTGCAACGAGGGTTCTTTTATGTTAGTCAGTATTGCATAAAGTTTTTATTGACTAAAATTTATTGGTTCAGATACATTTCTTTACGTGTTTCAAATAAAATTATTGCGTGTTTAATGATTGAATTATATGACTCCCCCCCCCATAAAATGACTGCTTCTTAAGAAAACGCGCAATGTGTATCCTGTTCGTTGAGACGAAATCAGATGTTCAGACATAGCAAAACTACAGAACTGAAGAAAACGTCCAGCGTGTAAGGCAAGCCTTTCATCGTTTTCAAATTTTTGTGTAGGACTTTGTGCACTTTTTAACGTGGTAGTTCCAATTGTCGGGCAACAGTACGGAAAACGATGAAAGGCTTGCCTCACACGCTCGATGTTTTCTTCAGATGTTCTTGGTCGCCCACTCCTCCCTACATTGAACACTGTCCCTGTCTCCATAAATTTATTCTGCTATAAACGAATTGAAGGATTTGGTGGTGGGCCTCTTCCACACTTAGTTCTGTAGTTTCGCTGAGCTTGAACCTCTGACTTCGTCTTAATGAACCAGGATACACATTACGCTTTTTCTTTGCGAAGTAGTCATTTTATTGGGGGGGGGGGGGGGGGCATATAACTCAATCATTAAACACGCAGAAATTTTATCTGAAACACGAAAAATTTTATCCGAAACAATAAATTATAGTGTCAATAAGAACTTTATGAAATACTGATTAACACAAAACAACCCTCATTGCAATATCTCATCATTTCACTTAGTAATATTTTTTTTAATCGTAAAGAGACTTTTTGGACATCCTATAAGTTTAGGATATATCAACACATGATGACGTCATCGACTCAAAATCAGTTTTCTAAAAAAATAGTGTTGAGCACCAACCCTGATGCCAAATTTGGGGTTCCAATGACTTTAGGTTGAGAAAATTCGATAGGGGGGCATTTTTGTCCTGCCTCCGTGTAAAATACGTTGGTCAAACAGCATGTGTAAAATAGATGGGCTCACATGGAGATAGAAAAAAAGCTACTCAGGGTAAAAATAAAATATAATCGAAAACACGTCGTTCTTTATAGACCAGCCGGCATTCTGTTGGCAGGTCTTGGAATTCATGCACTTCTCTATAAGCAAGTGAGTCAGTAGCCTCTTTTTTTTGGAGGTCAAATGGCAGAACAAAAAAAATGAATTTTTTCTGCCTGAATAGGCGCGATTTTGATACTTTGATCGGCGTGGCGTAAAAAAATGAACGTTAGGTTGGCGCAAGAATCTCGGCGCAGTGTACTTGAACTCTTGAAGGCACGACATTTTTTGATTACTAGGCATATAAGATAGGATAGTATCAGAGGTGAGCAGCGGAAGTCACAATAGTTGCGACGCAAGCGCATGCGCAACCACCCTAAAATTCTTGTGGCGCAAGCGTTTCCGCAATCCCCCAAAAAATTGCGCCGCAAGCGCCAGCTCACGCGCAAGCGTGACGTTTTTGAAAGTGTATTTCTGATTGACTCACTGCTCAATCTGCACAATAGGTTATGGCTCGAAACCAGTACTCAAAACAAATTATGCGCTCTACCAAATAGTAAACAAAATTGTTGATTTCCTTTCAAAAATACAAGCATTTGAAAATGCCCATCGTTCAACTTCGCTCACTTTGGGCGAAGAACAATGAAAAAAGACGCGCAACACCCGCACTTAAAGGAATCGGGGGGTGTTAATTTTCACTAATGAAGTCTTCATGTGGTGTCAAGCGAACCTTCGAACGACTTCGGAGACACTTTTTTTCATAATGGTTCCTCAAGGAAATCGATTACTAGCTTCGATGCATTTGTGCTCCTGGAGCAATTGGCATCACTCTGCTCTGACAAATGGAGCTTGCTAAAAAATCATCATGTGTTTTGTAAAAAAATTGAATCAAGTAAGAGCTGAACAGACGAGGAGAACGTTGATTAACAATCTTACGAACTCGTCACCCGCACAGCGCGAGCATCGGAACCCACGTTCGAACGCTCAAATCTCAGTGCACCCATTCAATGGTAGAATGTTCGTTTTAACACATAGCTACGATGGTAAAGCGGTCTAATGCCTGTTCTGCGTCGAAGGACTGTCATGACTTTGAAACAACTGTATGTCTCTGGTGGTTGCGGAGATGGGTTCGAATCCCATCCGTAGCCATTTTTTCTGACAACCAGAGGCTGATCCAGCTTGTGACTTTATGTCTTCTATTTTCTTAAGAGCTACCAATGCATTTGTGCATTTATGCTTCTGGAGCAATTAACATCACTCTCTGACAAGTGGAGCATGCTACAAAAATCATCATGTTTTTGTTTAAAGAAATTGAACCGTCTGAGAATATTAATTAAGAGCAATATCCATGCTGTCACTTCGGTTAGCAACATCTTTCAAATTTTCCAGACTAGCAACAAAAATTGCAATTTATAGTCTTTGGTATTTCATAGTTTTGAATTGCGGTAAGACCTTAGACAGCTTGAAAGTTACGCGTTAATTTTTTTCCCGAAACAAAATTTAAAAAATTTTTTTAGGAATAAGTGGCGTTTTTGAAAAATCGGCGAAATATTTCAAAGAAAAAGTTTCAGCAAAAGAAAGCTACTGCTGTGTATTCTATATCGAAGTGTTGCAAGCACTAGACGAATGCAAGTTCCCATGACGAGGCTTTTATGAATTTTCCTCGTAAATGTTTTTTTTAAACTTTAATCACAGTTTTTGGAAAATAATTATTCTTGATCGTATTTGAATTGTGCCTGCGTGATTGCGCTCAAAATCGCTAAAATATCTGTGGCACAAGCGGCAGCGCAACCGTCTAGACTCTAGAGGTAGCTGCGGCGCAAGCGCTATCCCAAGTGAAATAGTTGCGGCGCAAGCTTGCGCCCTTGCGGCGCAACAATGCGCCGCAAGTGCCCACCTCTGGCTAACATACGTAATACGTTACAAGAAATGTATGCCACACAAAGAGAAACAGAATGGTAGGCCTACCCTACTTTTTTAATAGACAGTTTCAATTCATTTAGGTATGCGAAAAGACCAGGTATGGTACATGTACTGGGACACTGTCTCAATGTCTGCTGTGCAGAAAGTCATATGCGGTAGCTTACCGTATGTCCGCAGCCAAAGTTTACGAAGTTACCAGTACGGTACATTTACAAAAATGCATCATTATCTTAGCACTTGCAGAGTTGCCTTCTTAAATTAGTGTTACATTGTTAGTGTTATTACCTTTAGGCTTCCAGTACCAAAAGCTCACTGTTTTAGGGAATGTCTTGTTACTGTACCACTCTGTACCCTCAATTCATAAAGCGGTAAACCTGGAACCAAGTTGTCGAAATCTACTGTCTAGGATTGTTGGCTTGCTAGCCCACCAAAAAGATGCTTTCGACCTTGCAGGGATATCCTGCCGAATCTGAAATCTTTGATCAGAATTACTCACTGTGGGCTAGCCTGCTGGTATTACAGACACTAAGACAGGCAAAGTAGGCCTAGTAGTAGCCAGTAGCACTACCGGTATCTCATTGATCAAGCTATGTGGTACATTACTATCAATGCTAGGCTGCTAAAACTTGTAGACTACTGTGGTATGGTCTGTGGTACTAGCAATACCAGAAACTTAACAGCATCAGTAATTGGGTTAACTACGTAGGTACAGCCTAGATCTCAGGTGTCATGCTTCAAGCAACAAAATATTGTTTTACTAGATGTAGTGTTCAACGTTTTCCAGTGAATTCAATACCGGTATTATTACAGTGTTCTAGGCAAACTATGGCTTCAAGTTCCAGTAAGTACTGTACCAATGTACCATTAATTTGCTATTTTAAATTTGGTAGTGTCTAGTGCACCGTCCCGGTTTCCGACATCAAATCGCTGGATCACCGGCAGCCAATCAAATTGCACTTTTCTCCTTGATTCGCTTTAAATACAGCTCTTTGACAAGTGGAATTTGCAGTCCTGATGGCGTAGTGGTTAGTACGTCTGGCTACAATGCTGAGGGATGTGGTATCGAATCTCGCTGGACACGCTCACCAAAAATAGCGCTAGAGGAGTATTAATCTACGAATTCCTTTTTTTTTCTCTAAAATCTTATTCTTAGAGTTAGGGTTAGGGCAGCGATGCCAGCTGAGAGATAGTAAATTGAACAGCTAAATAAAACAATCGCTGCCGCTGGTGCAGCAGCGATTAGATGTTGGAAACCGGGCCGGTGCAGCAGACACTGCCTTTAAATTTAGGGCTGGGAACTGTTACAAGTTAACTACCGGCTGACCGGTACTGACTAGCTTTAGTGCAGAGTGGATATAACTATAAAATCACAGTAAAAGGTTAAAAGCACAACAGTCTGTTTCATACTAAGGACTCATCAGTTGCTACTATTATCTTATTTAAGTAAAATCGTGATATAAATACCAGTAGTAGGCCTATAGATAGGCTTTAATTATTGGGTTTGGTTTGTGGTTTTTGTACAGTAGGCTACTACAGCTTATGTTATGTTTGAAAACGTAGGCTTGGTGATTTGTCTTGGAAAAAGAAAATTAGCGTTTTATTTAAGAAACTTAAAGTATGTCTTTTTTTATGTATATCATCTGTCATTACTACTAGGCTACTTACAGTGTGTATAGTCTTTATTACTGTTTTTTTTTTTATTAGTTACCTTTTTCGATGTTGTCTAGTTAGCGAACATTAGGGCAAAAAGAACACATAAACGATAGATCTGCTGAATACATCAAAATACCAATTAATCATTTAAATCATGTTTCTGTGTACTGGAGATTTTAAAAACATTGCTGTTTGGGTTGGAGTGTGGACTGGTTGGGATTTTTATTGTATTCGTTGTTATGAGCACTATCTTCATATGATATATATGCCAGTATTGACTGGTAGTTTATTTCAGCTTATTTAGCAGTGGTGTTTTATGTATATTTCTAACCATTTTAATCAATCTTTGTTTCTGTTTTATATAAACTACAGTATTTAGTTGGCACAATATTGGTATATACTGTTTGGTTCACTATGCACGTTTTTTTGAAATTGAAAAGTCGCATGGCATTGTGTAGTTGTAGTGATATTGAACCAAGTCTAGATTTAGGTTAAAGAGGTGTATTTACTATAAATGCCTAATACACTGGTTTTTTTAAGTGTTGTACTTAGGTTCATCCAAAAAGTTCACACAAGAAGAGCTTAAAAAGCGCTTAACTCCAATGCAATATCATGTAACACAGGAAAAAGGCACAGAAAGGTAAAATTGTAGAAGTAAATTTCTACGTTACCGTTACAGTGTTTTTGAGCCATTTACTGGTATGTACCTATGTCATCAATTACATAATTTGCATTATTTTAGCCATGCAATTATTCTTGACTAGTGCTTTGTCTTATTCTAATTTCAGATTTTTATGTAAAGTGAAGACTATTTGCTTTGGTTTTCAAAGCTTACAGTATATTGACTACATTTGATGAATTATTATCAAACAGTGCGACAATAAATTAATACTCAGCATTCATCAGGTTTAGGTAGAAAGTAATTTGCGAGTCGAAGTTTGCTTTGCATGTAACTTGTTTGATGATTAAACTACTATAGTACTGTACTATATTACTGCAGCATCTTTTAAAGATTTTAATGGTGTTGCACACTCCAGTGCTATTGGTTAAGTTTCAACCCATTGTTCTTTGAAATTGAATACTTTTGTGAATAAGTTGTCAACTGTCTAATGAAAAATTAGTGTCTGCTTTGCTCTGTGATGTCCATATTTTGATGTGCTCTCATGCAAATTTTTTTATCACAACTCAAAGTCTTGGTACCAGTATTCAAACAATTATGCCTTTATTAAGACAGATGTTTTTGTTTTTTTCTAGAGCTTTTTCTGGAGAATATGCTAACACCAAAGAAAAAGGAAAATATAAATGTGTTGTGTGTGGCAACGTGCTGTTTAAGTAGGCATTAGTTTTAGTTAGTATTGATTACCAACAGATTAGATTTAGACTTAGTTGTGCATTGTGAACATTACGGGTAATTGTAAAATTGTTTGAGCATATCCATTGTTTCAACCACTTGCAACACATACCCAATTACCCAGCATGGTTTCTCACCTGCCCATATCCCAGTGCATAAATATTATTTGGCTGAAAGACCCAATGTTACAGATTATAATTTATTTTCAAGTGTAGACCACTAGACCAGGTTTTACACATTAGATTCTTCTCAACTCTAAGAGATATTGAATTGAAAGTTTGTTATAACCAATCGTTTTGTAATCTTGTTGCACCTTGAACTGAAATTTATGCGCACACACCTCCTTTTATTTAATCAACTCCAAATTATCAACAGTTGTTCGGAAATAAATTGATTAAAAATTAGGTTAGTGGCAAGAAATAAAAAAACAAACTTACTTGGTGAAAGTAAGAGTTATTGTCAGGGTTGCCACATCCAGGAAAAGTCCTGGATTTTTTTTGCTGCCCTGGAAAGTCCTTGAATTTTGTTTATCAGTCCTGAAAAATATTTGGAAAGTTTTCCCGTGATTTACCAGGACAGAATGTAGATTTTTTTCATAATTGGTACCTTGTAGTTGTACAATACCATTGCTAAAATTATTTGCTTTGTGAAGGTCCTATAAACAACTTTATTGTATTGTTGAAAGACGGCTTATTTTGTACGCTGGCGCACCAAAAAAATTGCGATCCTAGCCTTAACCCAAACTGCAATGCTAGGTCTAACCCTAACGTTAATTTTAACTTAAAATTTTAACTCAAACCCTAACGTTAATGTAAAAAATAGAAGAGAGTAAAGAAGCACCCATTCTTTTGTCTCTTTCCTCTCTTATTCTCTTTAAGCAGTTCTTACTTGTATATGCTAGCTTGCATAGAAGCTAGTTAAAATGCCAAAATTTGCACCTTGCAGTTCAGTATGTATAAATTCTTTAATGTTAATAGGTAGAGTGGATTCTTGGAGAGTAATTTATTGCCATGCGATACTTTAGTAGCAGTATTACTGCCAGTAGCAGTAGCGTAGCGGGCTATTGGCTCGTTGACCAAAATGCACAATAAGAAAAATATGACGTTTTTCGCACTATACCATTGAGCCAGTTTTTTGCAGTAATATGGAGTTTAAAATAATTTAAAGCCACTTTTGAAACATTATTTATAGGAGGAGCTAATATTGGTCAAAAATAAAATTAGTAACAACTAACTAAAATGGCTAAAAATTAACAATCAATTCGATCGCTTGTTGCAAAATACTTAACGTTGGCGTTGTAAAAAAATTATAAGGGATCTATTTAATTCAGTTAATTACCAATCGCCTCTCTCAAATGTTTCATTAGCTCCTAAAATTCAGACGATTTGGATTATTACTTGTGAGTTTTTTCAAAGGAAGTGCCTATTTGCACTCTAGCGTGCAAATGAGCTCTGCTATTGGGAATAGGAGAGCAAGAGTGGGTGCTCATTTGCTCAAACACTCTTTTATTTTTTTGGTTATTATCAATAAGGGTTGGGTTTAGGATTAACGATAGGGTTGGAGGGTAGGGTAGCAGTTTGGGTTAGGTTTCGGGTTGGGGTTAGAGTTAGGATAGCGTTTTGTTTTTTTTTAATTTGCACGCGGGCGAACTAAAAACACGTGCAAATTAATTTGAACGCCGGCGTGCAAATAAACTCAGCCTTTTTCAAATCATAGGATTGTATGGTTTACTGGCTGGAAATAAAGCTGGGACTGAAGTTTTACCTTAGCCATCACCCACATACTGTAGCTCATTGATGCAACGAGTTTAATCATGTTTTTGCAGTGCTAATTTCTATGCTTCGTTTTAAAAGCATTAATCTTTACCAAACTAGGCCTAAAATTAAGTTATTATCGAAAAAAATTGCAAAATTTTTAGGTGCTGGGGGCCCCGCTCCCATTCCAAAAAGCGAAGCCCTCCCATTGCAGAATTCTGGCTGTAAACCTGGCTAGTAGTCAGTACTAAGAATGCAAATGCGTTGCATCGAAATTTTTCTTCAGTCACCAGTACAAACAGTAGGTGCAAGAAAAAGTAATAATGAAAATTAAATTTTAAGTCATGTAAAAAGACCTTAAACAGTTCTGGAAAATGATCTAAAAAAGTCCTGGAAAGTCTTGAAATTTAATTTTGCTGTTTCTGTGGCAACCCTGTATTGTCGAAACACTAAAAAAAAGATTACTTTCTTTTTTCAGTTACATTAGAATTAAGTTATATCAGAGTATATGTTGGAGGTTGTACTATACTTGAGGTTTTTTGTGATTCTGGTTTTAATTGATCGAAAATTATCATATGCAGGTCAGATCACAAATACGACTCAGGGTCTGGTTGGCCGTCTTTTTACAAAACTGCGAATAACGCTGCAGTGGACAGGGTTGATGATAATTCTCATGGAATGAAGAGAACGGAAGTTGTGTGCAAAGAAGTAAACTTGTTTTAAAAATTTTATATTCTGGCCTATATCTTTGATAGCAATACACTCTTTTTTTTTTTTTTATAAGAATTAGTAAATTTTTGTGCTGAGGCTGTCTGTTCTTTAATATTTTGCCGATTTTAGGGCTCATTTGTTAAATTTTGAGATCATCAATGTCAATATCAGCAAGTGTTTGTAAACCTGTTTTATTCCCAATGTTTTGTCTGCTTGAGTAAACGCTTTTTTGCGATTTTTTCAGCATCGTAAACTTGCAAAAGAAAAAGCGAGCTTTTTCAATTGCCTGCGTAATGTGCAGCAGCACTCTATAGTCCCAGAATCGTTGCAATTTTGATTGTAAATGCTAGAGAAACTTTAAAATTTTAGCGTTTTAAGTCAGCACAGAATTTAGCATTTTTTTAGTTAAGATTTATTCTATTTCGTTTGTTCTTAATTTTTTTTTTTTTTGCTGCTGAGGCGGGCATTTTTCTTAATTTGTTTTTAAATTTTGAGCAAAAGTGAGCCTTGTGTTCTTATAAATTTGTTCTAAAAAAACGAGAGTCTAGTTAATTTGCATATCAAGTATTTACGTTTACTTTTTTGCTTCTTAATTTGTCAATTTTGTCTGATAGATAATAACAGTAACAGCTATTTTGGAAATACGTTTTGCTGTTCATAATTGATCGCAGATTGTAAAATATAACTTTTGCAATTAGTATATAGTAGTCTTTGTTTTCCTTGAGTTTTCAAAATCGTAAAAGTTTTCGAAGTTTGCTGCTGTCAACAAAAAGTGTTGTTAAACTTCTTGCACAAATTTGATAAATAGGCAAGTTACCGGTAAAGTAAAGTATCATCTATGGTAGCATTACGACAAGGAACAAGTTATTGCAGATCAGCTAAAATAGATGCTAGAACCTAATTTTTTGTTGAAACGGAAGTTAATGTAACAGGCGGCGATGACGTATTAGCATGCGATGTTTAAAACTGAAGTTACGCTATGTGGTAATTTTCACCTCGCTTTGTTGTAACTTTGCTGCATAAAACAAAAATAATGTTCGTATTAGCAAACTTCACGAACGATCATTAAAACATGCTGATTTCGTTTTTTTTTGTTTTTTTGGTGGTGGAGGTGAGAGCAGGTGTAGCACTACCCTTACTTGGACAAAATCCGCAAATCACTTTAATTAATCTTTCGCAGCTTGTCATATGGCTGCTTTGTATGCTAGTGCCACTGTTGAAGAATATTAACATGTTATAGTTACCGGTACCCATTTATGCTTGCATTGGTTCTGTACTGTATTTACCGTACATTTCTCTCACAAGCTACTCGTATTTATTTCAGTGCAAAGCTCATCTTGGACATGTCTTTAACGATGGACCCAAGCAAACAGGAGAGAGATTTTGCATGAATAGTGCCTCCCTCAGTTTTGAGAAAAAATGATGGATTATTTTCTGGTTGTACACTCGTGCATTAGTTCTCCGTGTATAAATCTTGTATTTAAAAGTGTATGTTTTAATTATATTAGATATTGCAAGCAATATACTCGTAGCGTTTATGCAGAAATTAGCACTACCCAACATAAAATACGAGTATTTCGGGTAGTGCTAATCTCTGCATAAAAGCTACGAAAATACGTTGTGTGCTGGACGTTGCGTTACTGTCAGAAACCTACCTTAACCTCATGCTGAATTAGTTGATACAATGTTAAGTGGATGTGTATTTAGCGGTATTCAAGAAGCAACCTTAAACTTTGCTGGAATTCCTACACGCAATAGCAAGAGTATGCCTATTCTTCTTTCAACGTGCTTGATTAAATTTAGAGCTGCCGAATGCTTTGACTTAGTATTGGTTCTGATTTACTTTAAATGTAAAATTTATTAAAATAGCCATTCACTGATGAAGTTCTAGTGGGATAGTGTTACAGTCATGGTTACAGCAAAATGTGTTATTTATTCGTAAAACTGTATCTATGCAGCTGTGTTTATTTTCAAAGATTTTCTGTATTTTATATTTTAATATAACTTTGGGGCTTTGCTCTGCTGGATGGGATGTTTTGGGATATGCTCTACGTTTGAAGTTTTATTTCGGGTCAACCTTGATTGAAATTTCTTGCTAACTGACCATATTTTTATAAGACGTGGGCTGTTGGGTTTTCAGCCAATTCAAAAAGTGCTTGATGGCAGGGGCTAGAGCGTATCACAAACACAATCTACCTCGTAGTAAAATGAGAAGTTTTATTTGAATGAGACATCTCTGATTACGCTGACGGGTAAAACAGTAGGCAGTATTCTAAAAATTTTACTGTGAAATGAACTGTGACTTGACGAAGAAAATAATGTAAATGTAAAAAAAAGTTCAAGTTGATGTTAAGAAAACATATTTTATGGTTTATGCAATGTAGACTAAAGTGTAATTTTGTTATATGGACTATTTTGTATGGCGTAGTTAAACTAGGACTCAAGGCAAAATCAATGGAGGTATCTAAAGTTCGGCCAATCGTATTACATTAGATCGGCGTTGACTTTTCATCCTTCTTGACCCAGCCGACGTAGTGGTCTTTCTAATCATTTTTATTGGCTCCGCTGACGTTGATAACTTCCGCTACGCCATCTTAGTTATATCCTAAAAGGCAACGCTGCCGTTAGGCTTAAGCCACCGACGCCTTGTAACATTTATATGAGTTAATATAGATCTCAGTATGCCAGGCTACTGCATTGTTGCCAATAAAAATTGTAATTTTAAGGTCCTTACATTGTGTTTAAAGTAGAATATCTTTGGAACGGCTGGGTCAAGAAGAATGAAGTCGACGCCAATCGAGTCTAAAACGAATGGCCTAACTTTCGATATCCCCATCGATTTTGCCTTCAATCCTCGTTTAAGTTGCATTTTAACTTATTAAACAGAATTTTTTGTTTCTAGCCTTTAAGCTGCAACTTTTTTTGTCTTAGTGTTTTCTCATAGAGGACTTAGAGAGAGTAGTGTTGTAGGCTTAGTGAGTGTGATAAACTGCAGGAGCAATGCTGTCACAGAAAAGCGGATTTGTTTCTGTGATTTGGATGCTGTGCTGTTTCAAGAATTTTCAAATCCTATTCTGCCATCCAGATGTGTGTAATAGCGAAGATACATGTGAACAAAATGAGAGCAGTTTGTACAGCAAGATGTATACGGAAAAATGCAATATTCCAAGAGTTAGCAACATCACTGAAGACCAGTTTTTATTTAGCTTTGCTTTCAAGATGCCTGTGATAGTTGAAAATGCCACCAACAATTCTTTATTTCAAAGAATGTGTGAAAAAGACAAGTTGTTGGATGCTTATGGTGATAAAACCATTACCTTAAGCACTGCAAATACTCATTCTTATGATAAAGTTGACATTACGTTCCGAGAATACATGAATCGTATATTGATGCCCCAAGATTACAACAAATCAGGGCAAGAAACTCTGTACTTTTTTGGTAATCACGATTATCAAGAATGGAGTGACCTTTTTCAACACTACGTACTACCCCCCTATAAATTGCCTGGCAAAGAGCCAGCGTTGAGTTTTGGTATTGCTGGTGCAGGCACAGGTGTCCCGTTCCATTTTCACGGGCCTGGGTTCGCAGAAGTAATTCGGGGTCAAAAAAGATGGTTTTTGACCCCATTCGAAGAAAAACCCAATTTTGACCCTAATAAAACAACTTTGCGATGGCTAATGGAAACATATAAACATATCGTATCGAATAAGAACTTTTATGAATGCATTTTGAAGCCAAATGAGGTTTTGTATTTTCCCGATAAATGGTGGCATGCTACTTTAAATGTTGAAGATTCTGTATTTATGTCCACGTTTTTATCTTAAAATCCTATAAGTGCAATAATTAGGGAATGCTTTATTTATTGATGATTTGCAGTTTGTTTTACAGCTCAAAAAAGCATTTAGTAAATGGTGATATAGGTGGGCAAGTTAATGCAAAACGTTAGCTTCGTTAACCACTTGTCCGTTAACAAACTTCACACTTTCGTTAACGTTAATCCGTTATTTTCAGTTTTACGGAAGTTAACAATGTCCATTAATTCGTTAATCTTTTGCATGCAATTTACATTTCTTTTTATTCACTCGCTTCTAGAACACGTATTGACGCTGTTGAGATGATTGTAAGGAAATACTTATTGCTATGGTGGTCTTTTTGAGTTTTGGAAGTTACATTTTACAGTCTAATATAATTTCAAGACAAAAATAAGTTCAAATGCTTCAACGAAGCTGCGATCGGAAAATCTTTGGAAATTGCGAACAGCGATAATTAATGGACCTATGAGGCTGCAGCTTGTTATTTGCCACAAAAAAGAGCTCCTTCTATAAAAAGTGTTACTAGTGCAAACTGGTTTGTACCGGTACGATGAATAAAATGGTACAAGAAATTAACGATAGAAGCCTTAATTTTTAGTTCGTTAACATGAAAAAACGGATGAACGAGTTAATGAAAAAGTTTGCTTGGTTATTAACGATTAACTGACTTGTGCCCACCTATGGTGATAATTAACGAGAATTTTGTTCATAATTAAATATTGTTTTTTTTTCACATGCAATAGTACTTTAAGTGTTCGATCAAACAAAGCGCATCGTATTTGTTAAGAGAAGTGGTCACAGTGACCACTGACCCTAATCGTCTCCTTGAATAAATGCCTTACACGTGACTTTCTCAGAAAGCCGTGCTTGGATTCTCCCTCTTCTTGGTTTTCGGTCTACCAACTGTGTACAGGATGAAGACGTTGCTACAAACTCATTCCCAAGAATTAGGGCGTGGAAAAATTTTGCAGGTGTTTTTAACCAGTTATTAATTTGTTGGCGGAGCCACAAAGCAAACTTAAGGGAAAATCTGCTAACTCGTTAAATCAATGTCGCTGTTTCTGAAAGAAAGCGTGCAGCTGCAAGGTACCGGTATTTGACTTTTGTTTAAGTTGAAATTCTGGTTCCTGCGTCTTGCTTGCGAGTAGCAATGCCGTCTGATTGTCCAACTGTTCTTGCAGGAAATATCTGGAGGATAAAGGAGCGTTTACATTGAACGCGAAGCAAAGATTGCCAACCTTCGCGAATGGTCGCTTACGTCCCTTGCTCAAAATATGCCAACCGCTTAACTACAGTTTAGTCTGAGTGATATTAAGCAACTGCGACCGGTTGCAACTCTTCGCAAGTTGTTGATAACATCAAATTTTGGTTGCTTCGCGTCCAGTCTAAATGCACCTGCTCGAAAACATCATGAACTAAGACTTTCCAAGTAAAGTCACAACCACGTTACGTGTCTTGGTCTATTGCAAATCAACAAATGAAGTCGCTTGAAATACAGCAGAAACTTATGGTGGCATGCAACAAAATCGTAAAAACTGCATAAATTTGCTGTACCTGGTAACAATTAACACCTACTATATACTAACCACAAATAAGTGTAACAACGTAAAGTATAGATAGTTCTTAAGAGGATTATTGTAAATAATTAACAAAACTTTTCGATGGCAATCAGAGGATATTTATCTTCAAGGCAGCCATAAAACTGTCACGGTGAACAACATTACGTACGTGCTAGGCTGCAAACTCGATCGATTTTTATTCGAGTTCAGCCCATTTTACCAAGTTCAAGTTCGGCAAAAATATCAAGTTTTTCGAGTTCAGGCTGACAAAAATACTAAGTCTACTTTCCGACTTCGCTCTTTTTTTATTTGGAATCATGCGGTTTTTCTAGGTTGCCAAGGTATTAACGAAGGAACAAAATGTTAATCTCAATTTTTCGAGTTCAAGTTCGTACACCAACTGGGATTGACCTTAAATCCGCTCAATGATTTAAATCGTTGAGTTAGAGTAACTACGTCGGAAAACTTCAAATTTTCCACCGCAAAAATATCTTATTTTAGCTATATTGCTTCAGTTTGCATTTATTAGTATTCACAGTTTGATGTTCATTGTTCTGCATCAAAAAGAGAATAATGTAAAGTGTGGAGCCTCCAGTGATAGGCAGAGCTGTAGGTTGACTCAAAATTGCAAGGTCCCTGGGTGTCTTTGCTAAGAAAAATTTATCAAGGAATAACGATAAGTTAACAACTTGATTAGCACCAGACCAAAAGATCAATCTCTGGTTAAAAACTAACTTGAAAAATACTTTTTTCATATTTTTTTCCCTTTGTTGAATCTCTGAGCAAGATTGATTGGATTTCTTACACTAGTGACGCAAAAATGTTTATGAAAATTGCAAAAAATCAAGTGCATTAAGGATAATAGTACATTGATTAGGAATGAGTAATGAGGCTGGGTAGGAGATAACTAATCGTTTCTCCAATCGTGTACACAGTAACCAAGGTGCATAGGCTCCGCCGGAATTCCTCGCCTGTAAAATAATAATTTATTCATAAGCGTGACAAGCAGGGTTGGAAAAATTACTTGGTTTTGCTTTAATTACAATACAATTACATTCTAGAATTTTCAGTAACAATTACAATTATCCAAGTAATTCAATTTCAATTGCAATCAAAAGATTCTCAAAACATTGCAATCAATTCACCTAAATACGAAGCCTCGAGTTTTGCTTACGTCAACTCAGAGGATTTGTTTTGCATTTGTATACCTGACAGATTAAAGCCCTATTTCTCTCTATCCTTGTTCTTTCATCAACCTTTGTTTAACTTTAATTTTTCTAACACATTATTTCGCTTGTAAGAAATTGTCAAGTATCTTATTAAATTCAAATCGCTTCCAGCAGCATTATGGTTAAGCTAAACTATGGTATCATAAGTTTTAACACAATTAAAAATAGTAAAAGAGTTGAAATTGTGAACGTTACAGCTTCAAGTTACGACTGCTATTTAACACTATTTCAACTTTTACCAATAATATCACATATTTAGCATGATCATACAAAATAGAACCATTAGCGTGGCTTGGACACGCACGCAACGGCAAAAAAGCACACAAAATCTTAATATCACAAATAGCATTGAAGTTACAATCATAGGCGTAGCCCGCCCCCTCCCCCCCCAATCGAAATGCCACCGATAATAAAATGTGACAAAAAAGTCTTGTTTCTTCATTTTTAGTTTCTTTTAGCATCTTTGGCATTTCGTACAACAGTACACGCGTACATGGCCCGGGTTATTGCATTACGTTCATAAAAAGGTTAGATGAGGCCCTGAAATTGTAACTTTCAGAACAAAAACCCTTAATTTTACCCGGGTTACGCATATAATTTGGTTGGCAAAAAATAAATGGAGGGGGCCCAGGCCCCCTGGTCGTCAATTTTGTTGTTCATTGACGATTGTAAAATGATAAAATTGACCAGGGGGCCTGGGCCCCCTCCATTTATTTTTTGCCAACCAAATTATATGCGTAACCCGGGTAAAATTAAGGGTTTTTGTTCTGAAAATTACTATTTCAGGGCCTCATCCAACCTTTTTATGAACGTAATTCAATAGCCAGGGCCGGATTTACCATATGGCAAAGTGCCAGGGCTCCGCGCTCAGATGGTAAGACTTTTTGTGATGGTTACCTATATTTGGCAGGAAGATGTTGCGAAAATCCCCAAAGTACCAGGGGCAACGCGCAATGTATATCCGGGCCGGGAATAACAAGGTTAGTAGGCGTAACCATCTAATGTACCATTTTTCAATAACGATGCATCTCCACCCCGCCAGTTTTTACGCACAAAATATTTTAAAAAAAAATTAGCTACGGGAAATGCTCATTGAACAAAATATTGAATTTGAATCGAAGGATCCTGGGCCCCCTGGTCGTACATGTACTCCACTACTCCTATAACTGGTTAATTTCACGACCAAACAAAAATCTCTATGGAAAATCTTCGAGTGGATTATTATTTACTGCTAAAATATTGCAGGATGCAATGTTCCTTACTTCCCCTATCTGGGCCAAATAAATCACTTACGATTAAAATTCATCAACAAATTGCCAAATTTTTAATGTGTTTTGGACTTAAATTGTAAGTAAAACGAGGATTGAACAATGTAATTTTTTCGATTGGCTCTCAAATGTTAAAAATCTAGTTCTTTCAAATGGCTCTGAACACGTGCGAATTGTGATCCAATGGCATTAAAATAGCTTTTTAGTTTAAAAAAACCGCCTAGCGGCTGGGTGCTTCGCCCCCAAACCTCTAACGGCTCCTGCGGCTGGAGGCTCCGCCCCCAGGCCCTCGTCTATGATACGCTCGAGTTACATTAGCTTACTCAACACGTCTCCCAAGTTTAACATTTGGTCTTTTTAATTATTACTTTACCTTTCTACTTCTAGCAAAATCCTGGTTAATTACTAACAACATGTCACGGCTTTAGATCTTCCATTCTACGATATCTTTGCCCCCCAAAAGTTCCTCTTGAAAATTTCTGATTACGTCATTGCATGTGATTTGTGGTTTGGGCCCCCTCCCCCCAATCAAAAATCCTGGCAACGCCTATGATTACAATCGTCAATTACGACCGGTTACAGTAACATCTGACGTCATAGGCCAATTCTATGTAAGGCTATTTTTTGGCTTAGAGTTAGTGCTAGTTATGATTAAAGTAGGTGCTAAGTATAGGTTATGAATATGATTAACCCTATCTCTAAAACTAACTCTAACTATCTCTAATTTACTTTGATCTTCGGTTTGTGACGTTAGATGTGATTGCAACAGGTAGAAAATATCGATACCGATTTGCAACCGGAAGAAAATTGATATTGTTCAAACTCGTTTTGTTATCATCTATCTTAGTGAATAATAGGAAAATTGTAATTGAAAATAGGCAGAAAAATTTTCAATTACAATTATGGACTTTTGAAAAATTTCAATTACAATGACAATTACAGCACAATCGTGTAATTAATTACAATTTTGTCAATTACAATTGTAATTTTTTCAAGCCTGGAGACAAGCACAGCACAATGAGTCACAAGCCATAATTTGCATCAAGAAAATGATTTAGGATTTTAAACTATAAAGGAAACGCTTATTGCACAAGTTTCTCCGCACAGAATTCGGGCCTAGCTTGATTTTGTGCAATTGCATTAGCTATGGATAAAAAAATCACTTTTAATGCTGGTAAAAAACTAAAACTCTTTTAATAAACTAGCTCATATTTACTTACAAAATCAAATTGCATCTGTGTTGATGTAATCTCGGTGTGGCTTTATCGACATCATTCACTTCTTTAGCACTCCATAGTCTTTCAGAAACAGCGCTGGCTCGTGGCCTGCAAGCAAAAATAGTCATTCTAGAACGGGGGTGAACTAGAAAACGGTTTCTCGTGAGCTTTCATGCAAAAAACCGGCGAAAATTAAGTTAAAGCAAAAAAAGATCTTCGCCGTATTTTGATGCGATTTTTGAGGGAATTTTAGGTGGTGGCCAAACAAACCAACAAAAAATTGACTTAGTTTGTTGCAAAAGTTCTTTGCTAGTTCATCTCGAAACCACTCGCGGGCCGCGAAACTGGGTTTGGGCAGCCTTGTTTCAGATGATACTAATCGCTACAAATAACGCTAGGCGTTGCAGATCGAATCGATGAAAAACCCCCAAATCAGACCCCACCCCCCCAAAAAAATCAAAAAACAAGATGAGTGTTTTCGTCGAAAATCCCCTAGAGAAGTTTCGAGTTTATTTATTGAATCGCCACAATAAAAAAAACAAACACAGATCAAGCAACACATTACGCTTGTTAAATGAGGCGTCAGAGTGGCTGCGAAGGGCGTCAGGTCATCTAGTCAGTAGCTTGGATGTGGTAAAGCATGCCTGAGGTCGAATTATCCCCAAATTTCATGTGTTTCATTAAAAACGAACCAAAACAAAAAACAGCGTGGGTTCCCAAAAACTCCACGCTAGCGTTGCAAATAATCACCAAAACCCCAAATGAGTTACAGAATGAAACAAAAAAACAACAGTACAATGACAGAAAGCTAAATGAAAACAGGGTTTTCTCAATTCTATTTTCGATCGTGTTGGTTGTTTATCACTTACCATAATCTCGGAGTTAAATTAGTTCCATCTACCCATTCTCCCCACATGCACGCTTCGCCACCCATGACAAGAGCTTTTTGTTGATCAGTACCTGAAAAGTCGCATGTCTTATTTAGTATAAATCACAAAGTCAAATACGCAATTTAATGGCATTCAAGAATCGGTATCCCACACATTAGTTTCTTCTAGTCTGTTTAATGCTCATTCATTTGCGTGCATCCATTTAAACACTACGTACATGGAGAGTAGGGTGTTTCATTTTTTCACCATTTTTGAAATTGAAAATGCTTGGGGTCGTATCTGATAGAGTTTTTGACGCTGATTTCGAATATGTAATTTTTATTTCGCTATGACGTCATTGTGAGGTTGCAACACGCGTTCGAAACTCTGCCACAGCACGATTTCGGGAATTTCCCGTATCTCGGTAACGGTACGAGATAGCACGTCGAGACTGGTGTTAAAATGCGCAGAAGGGTCGATTTCCTATACCCTCTCAATACAACATTTAGGTGATCTTGAACAGAAAAAAAGTTATTAGCAAATAACACATTTATCATGTAATTTTGATTTTCAACACACAAATGCATTATGGCATTCGCTGTAATCAAACGCAAAACGTAGTTTGTAAGTTCACACAAGAAAAGAAAAGTCGATCAGACTTGTCTTACTCCATATTACGTATTAAATAAGCGCTTGATCTGTTGTTACTACTGCAGTTAAAACTGAGGAATGAAGGTGAATTGTGTTCTAGCAAAGCTATGATCTTCTGTACTAATTGATTTCAATGCTTACTCTATTATCAAATCGTGGCGATAATGGCCGGTGTTACTTCCCGCAGTTACTTCCAATAAAAAGTTTATTACGGGCTAATGGGAGCTTTCATGTTAAAGTCAACTCTACCTTGTTGTATCAGTTCCACTCTTCATTTAAATCAAGGATAGCTGAGAGAATGACGGCGGTTAAAAGATCAGATTCTGCTGGTGTTATGATAAAATGTAAAAAACTACAGGAAAGCGTATTGCCGTTGAACATTGATATTACAATTTTTTGCGCAAATTTCATTCCAACACTGACACGAAATTTTTGAAGAAATTACCATATTTCAATCACTTAAAAGATGACACAGTCAAGGACGTAATCAAAATATGGAAAACAGCAAGCCTTCCTGTTATTAGCTCGATCAGAATACAAACAAAATTGAAAAACATTATGTCCAAATTTGAAGCAGCAACGAAAAGAGCAATAACTAAAAAAAGCGGTGAAGTTAGCGAAGAATGGATGATCGATTTGTTCGATATATGTAAGTGCAAGTGTAAAATTACAGCTAATACGCGAGCGTTTAATGGAAAACTTGCATGCGATTGTCCATGGGAAGATCTCATTTTGGAAATCGAAAGGCCATTTCTTATTGATCAGAGAAGCATGAGAAAATTGATGATGTCCTCCAGAAGAGATATAGCATTTACCAACAGACAACAACAAGTACAAGCGAAACTAAAACGGAGACAAACTGATGTAGACTACTTGGATCAGCCATGTACAAGCAGAGAAGAAGACCAATTAGTGTTGTTGAAAAGAGAGAAGCAACTCATCCAATCTTTCGCCTGTCTGTGACATCAGCGAAGACAGCTCGGAATCATCTCATGATCCAGAGTATACCGATTGCAAAACAACTTCCACTGGGGGTAAAACGTATACTAAAGCTCGAACTTTTTCAGTTACTGAAGAAAGTTGCATTTTAGCTGATTGACGTTTATCCTCTATCCGTCACCAATCTGATCAGCTTCTCTCAGATGTGGGTTCAGAAAAAATTGCTGCTTCACCATGATCAATTTTTCGCAAACGAGAACAATGTCGTTTGAAAGCATTGCGGAGATGTGAAGCTGACTTGAACAAAGCAGATGCTCTACAACTCTGCTATGATGGCAAAATCATTAACAAAATTGATAGATATGTTTTTATTGGACAATATTATGACCCCGATCAACACTTCTCTGAGCGAATTACGGCCGTGAAATCGTTTCCTGCAGGTGTATCAGTCACGGCCCAAACAGTTTTTAACGCCATTGTAGATGAAGTTTGCGGTCCATGTATAAACAAGGTTTTTTCGATAATGGCTGACACAACATCCCTTGATAGTGGTAAAAAGTCCGTAGTGAGTAAGAGGCTAGCTGATCTTTTCAATGAAAACCTTGGTCACGATATCCATGTGCTGGAGTGCGTGTTTCATGCTTACGAAATTTATTTTTCGCATGTTGTATCAACTATCGAAAGAAAGACAAAAAGTCCAGTAGCTATGCAAGACGGTGCGTTGCTTAACTGCATTAAAAGCATCAACAAACCAGACATTAACAACGTTCTTCCTCGTCAGAGTATTCCAGTACCGATTACCAATATTGCTTCTCTGCAGCTAAAAGCAAAGGTGCAGTGGTTTTCGGAACAAAAAGCCAAAGGTTTTCAAGATGGCAGTTTCAGAAATGATTACTTGTGTTTGCTGGTATTGGCTACTTATTTGGTTATGGATGTGCCAGATATTTTGAAATATCTTTTGGAGTACAGACAAGAAGAAATTTCACATTCCAGATGGATCGCAACAGCTAGTGGCTATCTAAGGTTGTTAATTTTTGGATTAGGTAATTTTGGAGTTGACCAAAAAAAATTGTTCAAAATTGCCTCATATATTATATGCGTTTACGTGCCATCTTTTATGCTTATCCATTTAAAGCCTACAGCATCAGAAGGGCCTTTTCTCACGCTATTTCAAAGAGATATCCTTTTGGCATATCGAGACATTGACCCAGAAATAGCGGATGTAGCGCTGAAATACTTTTTAAAACACGGTACATGCTGGCTAACCCAAAAAAATGTTGCTTTAAAGTGTGTACGGAGAAACTTCTCCTTTTAGCGAGGAGGCCGTCAAAGTTTGCATGCTTCCTGATACCGTTGACATCAAATCACACTTGATGGACAGAACTACTCGACTAAAACATTTCTTCACTACTCAAAGTAAAAAAGCTCCATGTATTTCGTATCGCCGAATTCCTCCACTGTTTTGGAAAACTATCCACAACAACAACAGATCAAACGAACGCAGAAATGGGAGGCTGAAGAATATAGTGAATGACAAAATTGGAGATGAACCATCACAAATGAATAAAACTGACATGCGCTTGCGCGCATTTTTGTGTAATATGGAGTAAGACAAGTCTGATCGACTTTTCTTTCCTTGTGTGAACTTACAAACTACGTTTTGCGTTTGATTACAGCGAATGCCATAATGCATTTGTGTGTTGAAAATCAAAATTACATGATAAATGTGTTATTTGCTAATAACTTTTTTTCTGTTCAAGATCACCTAAATGTTGTATTGAGAGGGTATAGGAAATCGACCCTTCTGCGCATTTTAACACCAGTCTCGACGTGCTATCTCGTACCGTTACCGAGATACGGGAAATTCCCGAAATCGTGCTGTGGCAGAGTTTCGAACGCGTGTTGCAACCTCAAAATGACGTCATAGCGAAATAAAAATTACATATTCGAAATCAGCGTCAAAAACTCTATCAGATACGACCCCAAGCATTTTCAATTTCAAAAATGGTGAAAAAATGAAACACCCTAATGGAGAGGGTCATTTTTTCAAATTCTGTAAGTTGTCGAGATTAGCTTTTTAAAACAAGGTTTAAAAAAAATGAACAACACTATGTTATATCTCTGAAGAAAATGTTCCACAGTGTTAGCTGAAACTACAGGTATCGTTGTCCAACTAAAGGTGTTATTATAACCCGACTGGTATGGGATTGACAAACTAAATAATTATTTAAGTAAAAGATGTTAAAGAGGTGTTGAAACTACAAAAGTTTCAGCATGCATCCATGCACCGTGCTTTCGATTTTTTTTTTTTTTTTTTAAACGTACCATTGAAATTTGTTGGTTCAAAATTGTAGTATTTCATCCAGTCTTCACCGTATGATATGATATTGAGGTACCAAGGAGACGAAATGAGAGCTCGATAGCCCATCTTTGTTACCTTAGCGAGCTCTGCTTCTGGATTTGGTGACCCCTTCCAAACCTCAACGACAGTGTCGTCTTTCAGCTATTGAAAACAAGATAGAAGCAGTTAACGTACCGTTAAAGTTTGTTGGTTCAAAAGTGTAATATTTCATCCAATCTTGCCCATAGGAAATCCGATTAAGGTACCAAGGAGATGAAATAAGAGCGCGGTAGCCCTTTGATGTTACTCGGGCAAGTTCAGTCTCTGGCACAGGTGTCGTTTTCCAAACTTCAACAACGGTATCATCTTTGAGCTAATATAAAAACAATACTGGCAAAAACAGGAAAAACAAAAAACTCATCACATTTACTGCAGGTGCCATAAAACTAAAAAACACTGCGAATAGTTGCCTACGCTATAAACCGGAGAAGTTTAAACAAAAACGCTGGACTGCTTAAAAGCACGTCTTAACTGAGCTAATTAGACGCTTTCTGAGCAAAATTACTACAAATCATTTCTACTATGCTTATTTTTATATACGAAACCCATCGCAGTTTGAAATAAATTATACCCATTAGTGCCTATCCAGTTTCCATTATTGGTGGGTCAAAAAAGGCTTCTACACGACCTTTTTGAAGAAGGTCAGGTCGTTCTCTAACATAACTTTGAACTTACCACCACCCCATTATCAAAAACTTCCTGCCACACAACGTAGCTAAATCCTATGTCTTTTGAAATGTTCAAGACCTTTTGAATGTAAACTTGCTCTAGTTTGGCGTAGTTACCAGTGATGTTGGTTTGATTCATATAATGCGAGATGTCAGGATTGCTTTGCCTAAAAATGACACAACTTAGTAGTCTAAATGACTTAGGTACTGCACAGAGATCCATATAGGGTTGAGCTAAACACACTGTAAAATCTTGACATTATACCAGTGAATCTCAATATAAACCGGCAATTTCCCGAGTTACACTATGAAAACAAAAAAACTTGAATTTACTGACACTGCTAGACCTTAAATCAAACTTTATGTTGCAATATCTTAGAAACGAGGATTAATGATGGTTCTTACATAGGTTTGGAGCCATTTTCACTTTTTTGTCACAATTTTCAGAATTACGATAGTTACCGCAATATCTTAGAGTCTAGACATTTAAAACAGTAAATAAAATAAGAGACTATTTTTATGTCAAATTACCAGCATGCAAAGCTAACTTCGTCTCCGCCCAAGTGGATGTATTTGTCCGGAAAAACTTGGCGCAGTTCAGTGAAAAGTGTTTTTATAAACGAATACGTTGAATCAACTATAGGATTGATAGGGCCATAAGCACCGTCTGGCTTTCCATCTAAAAGAAAAGTCCAATATTTACAATCTGTAGCCTAGCACAAGCGGAAAGTTTGTTTCGATATAGAGCAGGGCTGCCCTAAGTGCGGCCTGCATAACGATTTTGTGCGGCCCGCATTTGGTCTTAGGATTTAAGTTGATTTAGAACAGGGCGGAGTCGAAACGAATCAGGGGAAGTTTAGCAAGAAACCAAAGCAATACTCCTTTCATTCATCTAGCCACCACCTAAAATTCCGGCAAAAAACACTTCAAAATATGGTGAAGAGCGAAGACATTGTTTTTGGATTATTCTTCACTTAAATTTCCGCCAAATATCACATCAAAAAACCGATTTCTAATTTATTCAAAAAGTTTGGGCACCGCAGATACAGACTAGTGGCTGTTTGCCTACACAGCATTGCAAAACTAGTAAGAGTATTTAGGTCTAGTGAATAGAGCGTCTGCTCTTGAAGCAGTGGGCTTACGTTCAATTCCAAGCCGCGCCAAAGCAAAAACTTTAAAATTTACATTTACAGCTTGAAAAGTTCAGCACTAAAAACGACAGAATGAAGCTTCAACTATAAATGGCTAACAACTGGTAGCTTGACTTCTACACCCAATGGTCACTTTGTTGTCTTTTGCTAAATAAAGATGTAATTGCAATTTTATTAAGGTGATCAAGAAGTTAGTAAGATTACGTAATAGGGAGAAATGTCCCAAGTTATACACCCAGCATATACCAAAAGCTCAGCAAAATGGTAAGCTTTGTCTTTTTCTCTTCAACAGATGTTTCCGAAGCAGTTCGTCATGGCTGATACAACTGCGGTTTTCCGTTGAGACTTCTTAAATTTGGTCAGCGACTCTCGACATTTTATAATAGTGTCTTCAACGGCGCATTTTCTAATCAGACAAAACGATTGGTAATGCACTGAAATCTTACTTGCGTAACACGGGGTCAAAAGGTCGGGCTGACCTTTGCCCCATGATTGTGAGTGACCTGGTGTGTCAAATTCTGGTACAACTCGAATGCCACGAAGTCGAGCATATTCTATCACAGCTGCCACGTCTTCGGGTGTGTAGATGTGTGTCCCAGGTGTGTAAGCTCCCTGAAAACATGTGATGCTACAGAACTGGTGCAAAGATGATACTGCTGTTCACTTCACTGGCCATATATCTGCTTCAAGTCTGCATCTCGACCTTTTTTTTTTTGTAGAATTACGTAACATGACCAATCGACCATACACAGTTTTTGATTGTTGCTTAATGATGCAATTGATTGCAAATCAACCAACAAACAATCATCTACAGTCCAGTGGTTTTCAACCTGTGGGCCACAGAAGTATTTTGCAGTGGGCCAAAGACCATTTTGGCTTGAAAAAGTCGTATTTGCACGATGAGCTGTTTATTGATTGGGTTTGAAAGCTTGCAGAAAGTTGCGGTGGATGGCGAGTTGACTGTTTTTTTTTTGTTTTTCTTTTGGAGATCACCTGCTTTCTGGCGGAAAAACCGTTTGAATCTAGGTGAAGACCATTTTTTTTTGGAGATCAACTGATTTTGACAGAAAAACCGCCTCAATCTAATTCAAGACTGATGAAAATTTGGGTCAAGTTCGTTTACTGATGTTTCAAGCTCCAAAAAAGCCCACCCCACTTTGCGAAATCCTGGCTACGCTACTGCTCACGATATTGGAAAATTGCAATTGAGCAATACTTTTGAGAGTAGGGCCATGGAGAATTTTCAAAATGAAAATGGGCCACGGTTAGAAAAAGATTGGGAACCACTGATCTACACAAATTAACAATGAACATTCGCGCAGTAATAAAACGCTATAGAAGAACATGGTTTCATGCAGTACCTTTCTGCTTAAATCTGGATAGACTTGGCTCACATAAGGAAATGACTGATCATCAACGATGTGCCAATGAAACACGTTGAACTTATCGTAAGACATAGCATCCTAAAAGCAATAACCTTTATTAAAGAACATTACATGGTGGAGGGTAAATTACTTTGTATTTTTAAAACTTTTTTCGGTTAATAGTTTGTTATTTTCAATGTTTTGTTGTTGAAAGACCAAAAGTATCCAATGCCAATGAACAAATATAATTAAAGCAAAAATCTGCTCCTCTTTTACTCATCATCAATATTTAAAAATAAACAAGATAAATAATAAACAAGAAAGCATGCCACTTAAAACCATAAATTTTTGAAACAGATTAATTTTTGTATCAGATTAATTATCCGTGGCTTAATAGAAAACTTCCGAGTACAACTCAGTTTTCGAACACTGTTTAAAAAAACACTGAAAGAGATTGATATAGAATGTACTTAAAACTTACTAAGTTTTCTAAAATAACGTTTAAAGGTAGATAATGCCTCGATGTATCCAGCAAAATACCGCGATGAGCAAAACGTGGAAAATCTGATACTGATGTTTCATTTACAACCATCTACAAAAACAATATCAAAGGTGAGATTTAAAGTGCTCAAACTGGGAAAATTTATGAGCATTTTTCGCATTATCTTGTAAAAGAAATCAACCTATAAACTAGTTAAGACTTAATTGTTGGATTTCAGAATTCAATTTTTACCGAAGATGAACCAATTTTTAGCTGTTCAAAACGTCTAATTCGCTTTTACCAATAACTTGAACTCTCTCTTTTTAAATACAGTTGATTAGTAAACAGCCTACAAATACGAAGAAAAATATTAATGCGCTTGAAAATTAAGAAAGGTCAAAGATTAATCACTACAGCACAAATTTACATCAATGTACTCAATACAACTTTCCCGCCTTAAAGACGGTGAATCAACCAGCCAATTCCGGTGGTTTACAATAGCTAAAATTGAACTATAATTTTTGATATTTTTTGTTTTAATTTTGGGACAGCGGTTGCAAAGATATTCAACAAATACAAAAAGATATCCCCCGAAAAAAATATTTGGAAACTCTGAGTTTTGTTCTTCCCGCCAAAACCACGTAGGCCTAATAGTTTAGAGAACTGTGGTAGGCCTAATAGTTCAGAGATAGTTTATTTCTGTATAGTTTAGGCCTAACTATCTCTAAACTATTAGGCCTAATAGTTTAATAAGATTACAGTAGGCCTAATAGTTTAGAGAACTGTGGTTTTGGCGGGAAGAACAAAACTCAGAGTTTCCAAAAACTTTTTTCGGGGGATATCTTTTTGTATTTGTTGAATATCTTTGCAAACGTAGCCCTAAAATCAAAACAAAAAATATCAAAAATTATAGTTCAATCTTAGCTATTGTAAACCACCGGAATTGGCTGGATGATTCACCGCCTTTAATATTAAATTATTTTTTCTTTTTATTTTAGTATAAACTCCTTTAGTTAGCATAAACTCTTACGTAAATACTAAGGTTATTTTTAATTCCTATCGGTACAAGCGAAAAATACACTTTGCAACGTGAAAAACTGAAAACAACGCGCTACCTCTCCATCACGTTCCCACAGGAGTTGAGCAAAAGTTTCCAGTCCTAAAGTAAAAAATTTGTTTTCATAACACTGAAAATTGCTTGATTTTTTTATGTAATAGCCAGGAAAAATGCGAGTGCCAGTCACTCAAGCAGTGAAAAACTAAAGAATTACCCCAATGCAAGGTTCATCACTTGGCCTAAATTTAAGTGATCCGATGCACAATATTGAAAAAGTTTTAACCTCTTTTTTCCAAAAACACTGGAGGTTTTGGCTTTCTCAAAATCGCTAAAAATAACTTTCTTAATCAGAACATATAGTTATACACTATACAGCTTGCCTACTTGTTCCTCCTGAAAATCAGGCATAAAACCTTACCTCTTAAAACACCCCACACGGATTGTGAATTTAGAGTTACTGTATCTTTAACTACGAGACTGTCTGCAACACAAAAAGAAAATCCGATTCATCAAAAAATCAAATCTACTTTTTGTTATAATTCAAAGCCAGCCCAAACTTTATCCTTGAAACAAAAAGTAAACGTTATCTTTCCGATATCTCTTCCTAAATAAAAAAAACAAAACTGGTAGAGCCACTTCGAAATTGATTTTAACGTACGAAAACCCATATTTCGAAACAAGAGATAAACGGAGGCAGTGTTATTGTCTTTAACTTCTTTTATAAAACTATCAAAAACCGATGACATTGCGGCGTTTACATGCAGTCTAAGGAATAAACTTAATCCAAAAGTTTTAAGGATACTGTATAGTAGAAAAGAGAGCAACCCTGAACTGTCAAAAAGATCTACAAATATGTCAGAACATCTCATCACTATCGAAATCAAACAATAACACATAGAACGCAAAATAGTAGCTAAAACAACCTAAAGCATACTCACACATTTCATCCATATCTAACGAAGGATAACTTTCGCAAGCTCCAGTCATAGTGACTTCCATGAATTTCAACGAAATTTCAGCACGTGGCCTTTAACAACAATAGAAAAGAATAATTGTGTACAAGGATGAGTTATGGTCATCAGTCAAGAAATTTGATTTTTTCATAGTTAGGAAAACCAAATTTATGCATTGACCCATTTTTTCCAGCAGCTTTTTTCTTCATTATCTAGCTTAGACTGTTTTGGTTCTTTATTGCGCCTTTACCTGTACTATACATAGTTGGAAAATGTACGTTTAACCACACCGCACTTAAAAAGTGGACCGTGCTGCTGTACAAACTCAAAGATTTAATTACATAAGTCTCTAAAGGGAATAATTGTGTAAAATTTTGCACAGTTAAAATCCTAAAATTCGAAATCTTACTTGAATTTGACGTCCAGATATCTGCTTCTGTGAGATAGAATTTGAGCGTATCTTTTGAAAGCTTCAGTCATAATATTACAAGATGTACTTTGCGGCGACAGTGTGAAATAAAACGAGCTCACAGCAACAGAATGAATCTAAAAATGCAGGTAAATCATGAAAATGTTAAGTGAAACAATTAATGAGAAACAAAATTTTTAGAAAAAAGAAACGCAAAAAAAAATGAACGTAGAAAATAATGATAAACTATGAGAATGTATTCCGAGTCTTAGAGCCACAAACAACTGCAGCAATGCATTTGAAATAACGTACACCTAAAAATACATCTGGCGCTACTATCCGTTCACAATACTGAATATTTACAGTGGCAATAAGACAGGCTATTCGTAACTTTTTAACTTCATATACGAAGGTCAATATTTGTCATCCGAAAATAGAAAATCAAAGCGTCCAATAAATACTTCAGCTTAAAAGCAGTTTCTATCAACAGTATTTATAAGCTTAAATACTAAGTACAAACGCTTACCACAGAGGTAGATTGCATAGCTTGGGGTTGTGGCCACACACTTCCAGGGCTTGTATCCCCCAAACTAGGAGTAAATTGAGAAGCGTCCCCTTCTGGGCCAATGTTTAAGTTGCATGCAGCATACGTAATTAATGTAGCAATTTTCAGGAAAATAAGCATTTTCATTTTTCTGCTTTAAACTAATTTAGCCAAAACCTAAACATTATTTCATGGCAATGATGACAAAATGCAAACACTTTCGAAACAACACGTCTAAATTCGGATTCCAATCATGATTTAGATTGTCAACAAAACAGTCGAAATCGCATAGATTTGGCCTGCAAGATCGTGGCTTGGCAATCAAGACAACTAGCCGCAAGATAACACTTCAGTACATAGTACATCAAAAACGAAAATAAAAACAGTACCGGTACATGTTATACCTCGTAGAATAATACTGCAGAAAACATTCCAGTGAAGATCAAAATGAACAGCTTAAACGCAAACAAAATAATCAAAAATTTTAAATGCTACCGGCCACTGCAATTTCGAGAAAGTACACTAATGGTGAAATATGATGATTAACATTTTGGTACAGAACGTTTCCTTTTAATGATAGTAAGCACGAAGCAAAGTGAACATCGCGGGTTGCCTGGCGCTTAAGAAACTTACTCAAATAGAAGAAACTTTAAATGAGAATGAAATCGGGTATTCAGCGATTTTAATCTTGATTTTGTTGTGTTATTTTGTTTCATTGTTTGTTTTTCTCTTATAGCACACTTTATTGGGACCGTCTTTGATCGTAATTACAAAAACCAGTCTATGCTTTATAGCACAATAAAACATTACTAAATTTGATCGAAATTTAAACAGCCCTTCAGCAATCTCGTAAGTCAGCCACAGAAATTTAAACAATAAGATGAATAATAACACTTTGCATAAAACAAAAATGATGGTGTTTTGTTACCAGTACTGCACTTCAATAAACAAATTAGAGCTAGCATACTAGCAATCATTCTAAGAACATTACGGTATTATAGTTGATTTCAGAATACTTCTGAAACGATTCAAGGCTAGTGCCAAGGCAGAGTCAGCTATGTGCTGTCTCTTATCTTATTACTAAAATTGAAGGTGGTCTAGATAAAAATTCCGTGACAAGGAACACAAAAGCGATCAAAAAACTAATTCAGCGGTACGATTAAAAGCATAATTCGCCGTGATAAAGCTTATCCGGAGCATAATCATGTAGCATACACGTTAAGTCTTGCAATTATTGCAAAACTTACATACGTAACTTAAAATCAGCTTTATTTGGGCCCCATACCATTTGCTTTTGCACTGGATCGGCTTCTAATTATTATTATTATTTCACATACACAGGCGAAGTTAAAAGAAACATGGCGAGATATTGTGTTTTTAAAACAAAAAGACTCATGAAAAACTCCATTTTTAACAAGGCTAAGCCGTTAACGACTCCAATAAAAACCATTGGCCAACAACGCAATTTGTGTAACTTAAAAATCTTAAACAGACCTTCGTTCTAGTAAATCGGATTGCTTGTAAAAAAAATCAGAAAAAAACAAGCAAAATATTTTGATAAAATCGCAACACCAAATTTTTCGATTGAACAGTATTCATTTGATTTCATAATGTTGAGTTTATGCATAATAAAGGTGAGATTTAGTTGAACTTTTAATCCAACCAAAACAGCATAATGTCTAAAAGCACGGTTGCTTTCATAGCAATTTTTGTTGGTCTACCTTTCTAACTGATGTTAATTTTACCAATTTTGTTTTAAACCCCAGTTACTTAGAGTTTAGACTTTAACAACTTCTAATTTATTTCCAGTGAACTTGTTTTGCTTTACTTTTCTTCACTTTAAAACTTTTCAGCTAAATAGTAACTCAGTGAGGTAAAAAATCGTACAGATAATTCGCCGAAAAAAATGTGACTGCAAAGTATTTAATTTATACATCGTAATGACTGTTTGATTAATACCGTGTACACTGTACATTTACGATGCATGCGGTACCGGCTATTTGACTGCTTCACAAAAAAGAGTCAATAATTGATGAGAAAAATATTAGTCACTTCGCACATACAGCAAGTCGTAAATGTGATTGAAGTCGACGAAATAAATTGTGGTATTGAGTAGCGTATCTGCATCACAGTTCAAATTTCAAACTTCTAAATAGTCGTAAACACAATAACCACGTTGAATGGGTTGGGCCGGTATTCCTCTTCTAAAATTAAAAAGAAATTTGTCATAAAGCTCTACCAGTATGTTTTAAAAACTTACACATTTTAGAGTAGACTAAAACCAAACATTTTATCGTAACATAAATTATTGTCAATTTTATGAATCAGGTTCCTTCATAGCCAAATTATTTTGATTCTCCTTTAATCAATCCGATTTAAAATTAATTTTTATCTTTGGTGTGTTTAAAAATCACATGCAACATGGGTAATTGTAGTTAGCATGAAATATTTCCATCAATAGAGCCGAGAACACGGTTGAAAACCGCTATTTTACTTTCGTGCTGGGCTGGAAAATTAATGCAATTGTGTAAGTTAATGAAATTGTAGAAAGAACTATGAAACATTGCCTTACACCAGGAAATTGCACCGATGTTGATGAAGCCGAAGTCCAGCTTCTGTTACATCTGTTACTTCCTTCGCACTCCACAGTCTCTCGGCTACAGCAGCGGCTCGAGGCCTGCAAAGACACATTTGCAATTCCTAACATTTTTTTCAGCTCAATTGAAAAAATTTGACCCCAGAACAGCGGACATCTTGCAGGTTTCTGAATCAAGCTGCCATCTGCCTGTTATTTACGGTGGAAATTAGAAGTTTTTGACGCAAGACGTTTTCACCCAGCCAGTTTAACTTTGTTTTTGAAGTGCCAAGCGTCAAATAGAGAGGATGTGGAAACGTAAATTTTGGAGTCTTTAGTTGATCTAAACCGGAATTGAATCTAAATCGACGGTTTCAGTAGCAGACGCATTCGGCACGTGTGATAGTTACTCGATTTGTAAGTCGCTACTTTAACGCAACAGTAATATAATTTCCCAATTCATGATTCATATAGCCTTACCACAGTCTTGGCAGTAGGTTAGTAGCGTCGACCCATTCTCCCCACAAGCAAGCTTCACCACCAATAACTAACTTCTTCTGCTCGTCAGTGCCTAAAAGTCAGCATAAAATCAAAATGGACGGTGGAACTAGGCTGGGTTAAAATCATCCGAGTCCAAATTTCTTCTCAGCTCTTAATAACCCCACTCTCAAATCTAAACTTTGCGCGACTGCGAGCCTACTTTCAAAACATATCAAACTTGTGGCGAAAAAATCGACTCCCCGACTCGGCGCGACTTTGTTTTTGACTGCCGTTCCACTGAAAACTGTCGACTCCTACTCCTAGAAAAAATAAAGATTTTCGAATCCCTAACTTCTATGGAACCGCGGACGAAATCACATTCTTTCGCATTGACCTTTTAGATTAGCAAAATGCTTCTCTTAAGAATCAGATGTATTTAACATTTTAATTTGTGGGTTAACTAAATTTTAGGGAACAATATTGGACAATGACTACAAAAACTGTTGTAAATGTGATGAATTTTGAAAATTGCTTGTCTCAGCTACCAAATTTAACTAGACTCACACCTTCCAGAGTGTGGAAAATATAAACGAATAATACGCAAATTAGCTCAATCTTAGTTGATGCATTCTACGCTACATACATTCAACTTACCGTTAAAGTTTGTTGGTTCATAAGCGTAATATGTCTTCCAATCTTCTTTGCCGCCTATTTTACTGAGGTACCATGGACTTGAAATAACAGCTCTATATCCTTTCTTGGTAACTCTTGCTAGCTCAGTATGAGAATCCGGAGAATTTTTCCAAACTTCTATCACTGTGTCTTCATTAAGCTGAAAAAATAGCAGCATGCAAGAACATTTCCAGATAAAAGAAGTGAATTTAGGATGAAATAAATTACCAAAACATAGGCTAGGAGACGACACTGGTTAATTTGTACATTAATACACTATATTCTAAATTTTTTAACATTATCACTCTATCGTTCGTGAAGCCTAGGTGACTTTTTTCACGTATCATATGGTACAGTACAATAAGAAGAGAATTTACAGCTAAACTGGAAAATGATCAAGTACCGGTACACAACTACGCATTGTAGAGCAAACAAAGACTAAAATTTTGTTTTATTATAATTTTAGCCAAAAACCTAGTAGGCGATACTCTGATTTTAAACTATTAGCAAATCAACCAAAACCTCGGAGAGAATCTTGTCTTGGATACATATTTACTTATTGAATACGATACCGAGTACGTCATTCTCAACCTACCACAACGTTGTTATCAAACACTTCTTGCCAAACCAAGTAGTTCAATCCAATATGATTTGATATGTTGATGATTTTTTGAATATAAATCTGCTCCAATTTAGCATATTCCCCAGTGATATTCATTTGTTTCATGAAATCAGTGATAGCAGGATTAGACTTCCTAAATATTTTTTCTCATCAGCATTAAGCAAGTGAAGACTGGGCAATGGGCATACTGCTGTGAGACCACTCACCCCAGGAGTCCGCGAGTTATTATAGCCTAAAAGCTATGTTTGAGCATTGTCGTTTTAAAGCCGACTATGATTGATGTAATCGGTCAAGCAATTGTGACAAAACATTTTTCTTAATGATAATTTAACTGTGAAGTTTCTGACGCTTGAGGGCCAGAATTTTAGAATTTGTTTCCTTTCTTGCCTATAAGCTAACCACTAACCAGCGCAGCAGCTTAAGGAAGAGCCACCAGAAGAGCGACTACTTAAAACAAGCAATACGAAAAATTCATCCTCCCGAAAGAATGTTCTTTCGCATAGCTTGTTTTAAGTCGTCGCAGTCAGGGCGGCTTTTCCTGAGGCTTCGGTGCTGGCAGCCTTTCGGCTAGAAAGTGTGCAGAAGATTAATGATATTTTTGGTTTCACAACTAATAAATTTTTACCAGCAAGCAAATTTAACTTCATCACCACCAAGATGTATATATTTGTCTGGAAAAACGTTATGTATTTCAGTAAATAGTGTTTTGATGAACGAATAAGTTGAATCAACTATTGGATTGATAGGGCCAAAAGTACCGTCCGGCTTCTCTCCTAAAAACAAAAAGAAAATCACTCCTTTTAACAAATTAAAAAAAAAAAATTATCCGAACATTTCTACAATTAAAAATAGAATAAAAAGATGCAAAATTTAATCATTGAAAAAATAATTATTTCAAATAAATTATTGCAAAAATAAATTATATTGTAACTGTTTACTTAAAAAAAAAGAACATACTAAATTCGACACGCATTTGTCTAAGTTTTAGGCAACAAGGCAAGGTAGGAATGAACTGCTATTCAAAATACCAAATTGCATACTATTAAAATTATATCTAATACAGTTATATGTTCTAGGCAAAATATCAGGCTGTGTTTGTAAATCTAAAGTCTACTAACATTTAAAATGGCTAAGTATTGTAAATAATCTGTTTATTTGTTAACAACATAGATATCATATGACTTCGCACGTGCCTATTTCTGCCTGAAGCTCACCAATCGCTTAGTAATGTAGTATGCGAAACTCTGGAGTCACAAAGTTTAAAGTGCAATCACGCATTGAATAATAATAAAGAAATGAAAAACTACAAAACTAATTTAACGCTAATTTGAGTAATAAATATATGACTATATAAAAAAGTAAACGCACATTTAAAATGGACACAAAAAATGTCAAAACTTGATAGTTTTATCTGAGCTTTTACGGCTGCATCTACAGTGCTTCATAATTTAAAGACCACCCTGGGAAAATGATCAGTTTCAAAGTTCTAAGTCAATTTTACGTAACAAATATGATTAAATATGTTCATGTTATACAGTTTTGAACAGGATTTGATGCCTAGTTTCATATTAACTCAAGTTTTATTTTTTTTAAAAATGCATCCTATAATATGACGTTATGCAAAAATCTCAATTTTTCGTATTTTTTGATACCAAAATGCAAAACAATTCCAAACGCAATTGGTGAGAAATAGTTTTAAAAATATTGCCAAATAAGCAGTTTAGCCTAATGTGTTGAGGTCCCACATCTGGTCACATCGCGATCATGCAGGATTTTTTATTTGTGACGTCACAATTAGCAGTTTTCAAGGATTTTAGGCTTTTCTTATCCAATCGTTATTATTGGGTTCATTCAAATCGATTCAGAAACCAAATGGGCGTCGGTTTGTTAAAATGACCTTGGTATTACTGCTTCTTTCCCCAGAAATCGAGCGTGGTGCTCTGAACCTCCAGACCTCACATCGCCTTGCCACTTCTAAAACATCTCTTTTTTAGTGCCGAATCTCCTCAATAAAATTTTTTATTTCCAACATTTTGCTTCTCCATATTAACAAACCAACACCCATTTGGTTTCTGAATCGATTTGAATGAACCCAATAATAATGATTGGATAAGAAAAACCTAAAATCTTTGAATTTGACGTCACAAATAAAAAATCCTGCATGATCGCGATGTGACCAGATGTGGGACCTCAACACATTATGCTCCTTGTTTGGCAATATTTTAAAGTATCGCTCACCAATTACGTTTGAAATGGTTTTGCATTTTGGTATCATGGTACATGAAAAACTGAGATTTTTTGCATGACGTCATGTTTTATGATGCATTTTTGACAAAATTATTTTTGAAAAAAATTAAACTTGAGATAATACGAAATTAGACATCAAACCTTTTTCAAAAATGTACTACATGAATATATTTAGCCATATGTGTAACTTAGAGTTGACTTAGAACTTTGAAACTGATCATTTTCATAGCGTGGTCTCTGAATTATGAACAGCTTACAGCACTACATAACCGTAAATAAATTGCTTTAACACAATGCAAAGTTGATAATAATCGGTCATAAAACAAAGTAGCTCCGTTTAAATTTTGCTTTTTATGGCAACCTTTAAAACTAGATGCATATATCAAATAAAAATATATCAAGCTACCTAGTACCTTGGTAACAAGGGGTTAAAAGGTCGGGTTGACCTTTGCCCCATGATTCTGAGTGACCTGGTGTGTCAAATTCTGGTACAACTCGGATGCCTCGGAGTCGCGCATATTCTATCACAGCTGCAACGTCTTCTGGTGTGTAGATGTGTGTTAAAGGTGTGTAAGCTCCCTGAATAAAAAACTAAATATTAAACTAACTTAGGGTTTATTAAGAAGAACGTACTCAGATACTAATATTTCTTTTGTAATATCGCGATTAATATTTTCTATTTTGTAAAGACGTATGAATATTTTCATTATGATCTGGTTAATTTGTAGTATCTTGCCTTTCTACGCTCATATTCATACCAAAACACAGCACATATCATAAGTAAAAATTAAAAACCCTACAGCCTGTTTAAACCGTAATTGGGGGCATCAGGATGTCAGCCAAAATCTATTTGAATTAGTTGAATTCAAACTCCATTGTTTGTCAAACCTATATTCTTAGCTATATTGACGAAGAATAAAGGGCGAAAGTCGATCATGTCGAAACAGTATGTCTTTATGTGAATTTACACAAAAGTTGATTGGTGGTACAAAACTTGAGAATTGCTTTGATCAAAATGTTCATGTCTTTGAAGCAGCCTCGTCTGCCAGTTGTCAAAGAACAATCGTCGGAATTCTTGCGCTCTCCATTCTGACAAATCTTTTTGACAAGTGTCAGAAGAAAAGCTGCTTCGAAGACACGAACATTTTAATGAATTTACGCAGTATCCATTTTTCGTCGCTTTGTCCGTTTTTTCTTCTCCATGAAAAAGTATGTTCTTTTTCGTCCGCATTTTTATATGTCCATATCCGCACTAACCAGACTGTTATACACTGGGTAAAAGTCTCCGGAAAAAAAGAAAAAAAATTTTTTTGTAAAAGAGTAAAGCCCTATTATGAAATATCGTTCTCATCGTTCACACACAAAATTTCAATCAATATGTAACAGTCTACTAAAAGAACTTATAAAAAAAAATGCGGATGAAAAAGTGCAAACTTTTCTAAAGAGAAGCAACAACGTAAAAAACGGATACCGTATAAATTCACCATTTAGGCTGTTAATCATAATTCTGATTGTGCCTCTGGATAATGTCCATAGCTTAACTTAAGGTTGTATTACAAAAACGAATGAGCTGAGGTCTAGCTACTGAAAAGTTTGATGAATTTTACCAGCTAGGAAAAATCTTGAAAGCTCTAAACTCGCAATAATTCTAAATTATGATACAATCAGTACTTAGTTCATCAAGTTCCAACCATGTCGATAGCCTACTTAGGTTTAAATATGAAAATAATTCTAAATTATGATACAATCAGTACTTAGTTCATCAAGTTCCAACCATGTCGATAGCCTACTTAGGTTTAAATATGGTGATCACTAAAAAAGCTTTATTGCTGATGTTTCATGCATTTTAGTGGGCATGAACCTATTAAAAGCCTACTCCAGCGGTTCTCAATTGGGAGTGTCAGAAGGGACTTCTGGGGGCGCGAACTATTTGCCATGCAGTAGTTTAACTTATGTTACACCGGACCATAACGCAAATGCTACCAATCTAGGAGTATTTGTTTCAATCATGCTTTAAGAACAATTGACTGTGATGTAACGGAAGATACAGTGAAGAGTAGTTGGGATACTTTCTAGGGTGACCATACATACGGTGGAGACCCCCTTCTTTTTGGTCTTTGACCCCCTTAAATTTTTACGTACGTTTTGTTTATTTTCATTTATTGAATTTTTCGTTTGTTTTCTTTTTTCGAAAAAAGGGGTGCAAAAACCATTTTTCCTTCCCTAATGGACGCAAGCTTCAAAATGAATTGAGAGCCGCTGGCCTACTCGATTGAAATATTTGATCGCGAAATTTGAAAAATTACAGTAATCTAAGCAACTAAATTTTAGCACATGATCTAATTTTAATGAAATAGGCTACTGATAAGTCGTTCAATGACCGGAAAAAAAAACAGTATTGTTAGCTAATTTGAATATCAAGGTCAAAACGTTCTAGTGTCATTAATAGCAATAGCATTTAAATAATCGTAAGCGCTTTGCAAGATCTTTGAAAAGCTAAAAGCTAGGTCTCACTATAGGTTACGCGTGAGCGTGCAAACGTAAAATTTACCAAAAGAAAGTATGTACGCTTACAACTACTGTACGCCAGATAAAAGCCAAGCCCAAGTTCGCACTTCAAATTGCAATGCTAAAACTAGAAATGTGAAATTTTTAAGCCAATAACTTTAGTTGTCAAAATTTTCTTGTCAAGTGATAAAAGTATAGTTCGGAAAAAAATTAACTTTTTTCAATATATTTTTGGCATGGAATAAATACTCAATCGTAAAAGCGTAAGTTTACTGAATCTTTACGTGAAACGTTTGAAAAGCAAGCAAACAATGGATACTTTAACCTTGCTCAGTCCGATTGCGCTTTCCAAGAATCTTGCAGTGCCAACACAAACCTGAAAGCCTAAGATTTAAATCTGGCAAAGTAATTACTTCAAAATAGTCACTCCACATCTTTTTTGATTGGAAGCGAAATAATGCATCATCATAATCAGACAAAGTTTGGATATACAGTACAACAAAAACTTACTTTTTTACTGAGATTAGGAAAAGTTTGGCTCACATACGGAAACGATTGAGTATCAACAATGTGCCAGTGAAAAACATTGAATTTGTTGTACGCCATGACTTCCTGATAGAATGATATTTAAATCAACATTTAACAGAAAAGGATTTTACTGAAATCTGACTTTAAAGGCTTTACCTTCAGATTGGAAGCGCTAAATCGAAAATAACAAGCTTTCTTAATTCTTTAACCTTATTTTATGCGGGATTTTTGACCAACGCATATTACAAGGGGGGAGGGGCAAAAATGCCCCCCTATCTACTGAAACTTTTAAACCAAAAGTCATGGGAACACCAAAATTGGTATGCTGGTTGGTGTTTAGAAAAATTGGTTTTGAGTAGACGACGACGTCAAGGCCATATTTTTCGAAAAATGACGTCATTTTTGCGATGACGGCACAGGCAGTTTAAATTTTGCACACAGGTTTGTTTTTTAATACTAAATCGTTAAATGCCTAAGACAAATTAGTTACGTCACAGAAACAGCTTATGACGCCATTTAAGTTAAATATTGGCTAAAAATGTTAAAATTTCGGAAAGTTACTTCGGGAAAGACGGCGCCCATTACCTTAGCAACTTCAATTATTCAGGAGTTACCAGTATTAGTAAATAAATTTGACTCAACGTCAAGTTGATTCGAAATAAAAACCGTTTTTCTGAAGAGATTTATCAGGAAAAAAACAAGAGGGGGTAAAAATGCCATCCCTCCAAGCAAAATAGAGTTAAATAGTGGTAAAAAATGAATTGTATAATACATATTGCGAGCAGAAATTTTATTTTAATTACATTACAAAAAGAAAACTTACCCAGACTTTCTCAATATCAAAACAGGTCCCATCAACATTAGTTCGAAAAACGGAGGGCCAAATTTAATAATTGAAAATTATTTCAAGTTACAGCATTGCTGTATCGATAGTAAAATAAAAACTTAGCAAAAACAGGGTCAGAAAAACTCTACTGAAAGATCAGTATCGAAAACTACCAGCGAAATGCATTAAAATAAAAAATCTTACCAGATTTTTCAGTATCACAGATACAGGCAAATAGTGTCTTGATGTATCAAGAAGAATTCCCCGATGAGCATAGCGAGGGTAATCAACAATTGAAGTCTCATTGATCACTATCTAAAATAAAAAAATGAATGAACCGATGTCAACTAAGTTCAGATAGTTCGTTACTGTTTTTCGGTATAATAAATACATTTAAAACAACCATTTGACAATCATTTAAACAACGAAGTTCGCTTTATTTCAAACGAAGCTTTTGAAATAAAAAGTTGGTTTGGGATCCAAAATTTCATTGAACTTCCTAATGCCTAAGGTAACAGATAAAAATTAACAATTTCCTTCTTCAACATACAAAGAACAAGTTTTCAGTAAAGTAGGTTTCATATTTTGATCCCTACCTCTCCATCTCTTTCCCACAACAACTGAGAAAATGTTTCCAAACCTAAAAAATTAACAATCGAAAAATTAGCCAAAGCATAGTATGTATAATATTAAGTATTAGCATTCATGTTTTTAGCTAGTCCACTGCATGCCCAAAAGGGGGAAAGCAGTGTTCCCTCTTACGTTTTGATGAGTCAGCAAGCGCCCAAAAAAAACGATGATTTTGTTATAGCAAACAATGGAAAATTCTACACGAGTCAGCGTGTGCACAATAAAAATGCTGATTCACTGATAAAAATCGGCTTAATGAAACATAGGGTAAAGATGTCATTTTTACAACAACTCTGAATATCTTTGCTAGGTGGAATCAAGCAAGAAACAAATTTAATGGACAAGAATTTAAAGAAATCCACAAAAACACTAAAACATCTGAAACTCCAAAGTACGCGTGGAATCCTACAACCACTTAGTACTTGCAGTCTTACAGCGGTAAAAAGTGTGAATCGTCTAATCAGTAATACTGTAGTTAGCCCATAATGCTGTCCTATAACAGAAGAGTATGCAACAACTACCTCTTAGTATTCCCCAAACAGATTCACTCTTTAAACTTACAACTTCGCTGATGGAAATATTATCTGAAATAAAGTTACCTCGTAAATATATGAATTCTAAATTTTCATGAAAAAATACAAAAAAAAAGCTAATCGTAGTATTATTAGAATTCAGTTAAACAAACCAACCACTTCAAATATACCCTGTAATAGCGTTGCCAATCATGATGAGCTTAAGAACATTTTGATAACTTGTGTACAATCTCTGCATGGCCGAGATTTCACCAAACATCCGCCCATAACAGATGTGAGTTCACTGGTAAAATTATGAAAATCACCAGATTCCAGCCAGAATACAGCTGTGGAACTAAAAAAATTCAAATTCTGTCTGGACAGAAGTCCAATTCATACTTTTGCTTTGCAGTTATTACTATTAATACAGTGGCTTTAAATATGACCACTACACCAAACCAAATTATTTTCTAATATGGTGATAAGACAATGTAAAGAAAAGCTCAATAAAATGTCCTAAGATTTCAACGTAATGTAATAATAACCAGCAATGAATTACACCTCAAGGGACATCATAATTACTCACGATAATGAAAATGCTGAGTAAAATATTAGCGTTTATTATTCAGTAAATTTTGATCACAAGGAAATGTATTACCTACATGCTTCATTCATATTCAGTGATGGGTAATCTTCACATGATTTGGATAAACTAACTTCTAGTAATTTAATTGAAGATAAATCACTGCTGCCACCTCTAAAATTCAAACATATAAACTTGTTGTAGCGCAGTATCTAGTCAAATAAAATGTTGCAAATGCAAAGATTTTAAAAATCACTATGAAGGGCACCACTAATAGTATGTAGCGAATTGTTTTTTAGCAAAACAACACTGTTTTTGGGTGTAAACAAGTTAGTTGAAACTTTGCAGTTGTTTCAACTATATACAGACAAAATCACTGATTTTTGAGAGCGCGCAATCAGTGCATATAAATCCAAAAAATTAAAGAAAACAATGACAGCAAATAAAGATATTAAACGTTAAGTCAAGTTTAGAGTTTCATATGCTCACCTATATCTTAACTTCAGATGTTCTGCTCGTTTTTGCATTAAAGCAGAATAGCGTTTGAATGCTTCTAACATAATATTGCATGAATATGAACGGGCTGATAAAATGAATGAAAAAGAAGAAACAGCCACCAAATGCACCTGAAAAGCATGACTTTAGTTAATATCATAAACTCTAGATTCAATTAAACAATCAAAAAATGATCTTTTGCATTTTTTTATGCTAGTTGCCACTACAGCTGCATAAAATTCCGACATTGATTCTTACGTCTTTATCAGTTAAGATATTGAACCATTCCATCTCAGATCATCCTATGCAGAGCTCAACCAATATGACTTCTTCAAGCTGATACCGATATTTAAAAAATTTTTAGGCCGATAACCGATATATTAACTTATTAACTACAAAAATCTTGTCACTATTTTTCTACTAACTTGACTAATCCCCTCCTAAGAAAGACTACTGCAAATACAAGTTGCAGTCCAGTATTATCCACAAAAAAACAAACCATAAGTACAACAATTTGGCACTTACACATGCTAGAACAGCAGTGCAAATGGCAACATGTGCACTACATGAGAATGCAGCGCATTTTTCATGTGTGGGCTGTGCATACTAAGCAAATAGTATGCAAGAGCGCTCGTGCTTACTCTAAAAAATAAACAGTTTAAGGTAATTGCGCTAAGCCGATATTATATTGGCTATAGATAGCCGATAGGATATATCAGCTTGGCCCTGATATCGGCTGACCAATATATTGGTCGAGCTCTAATTCTTCAATCCACTTAACCCTATAATCACTGATTTGCACAAAAATTGGTTTGCTGGTAGAGCTCAGGTAAAACCTCCCAAATTTTTAATTTTATTGCAATCGAGGCAGCAGTTTTGGAGATATGCCCCATCAAAAATTCGGGTTTTGGCAAAAAATGGGGCTACCTGCCATACTTCAAATTGCGATATCTCTGTTACCACCAAGGAGATTTCAAAAAATTTGGAGTCATTTTGAAGGAAATTGCACAAGGATTCCATTTCTGTAAAAAAATTTTTGGAATCTACTCGTTTGGGGGCAATGACCTTTTGACCTTGATTTTGATCTTATGATTTTGACCTTGTGGATCACGTGACACGAAAGTTTAGAAATGTGGAAAAAAAATTGTCATCCTCCTAATAGCTTTTAAAAATTTCGGAGGGGTAATATTTGTAATTTAGCCATAATTTAAGCTTCAGTTTGGGCAATTTGCCAATTTTTAGCAAATTGATAATATATTATACAGTGATTAACAGTTAATAATCAAGTCAACTGCAACCACAAATCAGCTTAAGCAGGAGTCGAAATTAACTTTTTCAGCAACTTGCTCAATTGGAAAGTGATATCAAATGCTTTATTAGCCCAAGAAAATTTCAACTTGCCCAAGATAAAAATTATTATGCAAAATGGATTTTAAGGTTGTTTCATTTGGGGAAGGATACAAAATTTGAGTAATACTCATATCCCATTTCGAAAAAACAGAGTCTTTGCATGATTTCAATTTTAATGTGACATGATACGTAACTTTTTTCAATCATGCAAAACGCAAAAATTGATGCTTTTATTGTAATTATTTCAATTACTACATTAACAAAGGTATTGATTAACATAGCCTTGTTGCTGCAAACACATTTTCAATAGTGAATATCTTGGAAGCAACACTAGCTAAACAGCTGAAATTTTTTGGAAAAGATCGAGAAGCTAAAGAACTTTAAAGCAATCAACTTTAAAGAAACAATAATAATAAAAATTGAAAAATGACACCAAATTTTTTCTTGGATAAAGAATGTAGCATTTTGTGCAAAAAAAGTTGCAAAGTGCGTCTGAGTATCGAATGAATCGGCGAGTGAGAAAAAGTGCTTTTCGATTATTGATGATGTGCAACATGCGTTTGATCAAACTACGTGTTAATTGCGTTGATTGCTCTAAAAACAAGCAACAACTTTCTCTACTTGCATTTTATTTTACTGTTAACGTGGAGTTACACAGTATTCGTTTTTTGCCTGTTTTTGCTTCTCCGCAAAAAAGTATGCACTTTTTCATCTGCATTTTTATATGCTCATATCCACACTAACCAGACTGCCACATACTGGACAAAAGTTTTCCAAAAAAAACTCTATTTTGAAATATCGCTCTTATCGTTCATACACAAAATTCTTGAACAAAATTTTTATCTATATGTAACGGTCTACTTAGTGTGAATATGGACTTATAAAAATGCAAATAAAAAAGTGCATGCTTTTTTGGTTCAAATAACAGTTTTTTTAATTTGTTTTTCAAAAACTTTATTTTTGTTTTCAAAAGCATTTTTTTTTAAATAAAAGCTTTTTCCAAAAACAAGGTTTTTCAAAAAAAAGTTTTACTTTGATTAAAATGTAACATCTTTGAAGCTTTTTATCTGACACTTGTCCAGAAAAATCGTCAGAACTGAGAGCGCAGGCAAAAGGAGTGGCAATAGAAAAAAGCCAAGTAGTAATTGGCAGGAAAAGAATGAGGGAGTGTCATTTGGGTACAATCTTTAAGCTGGACACGAATTCTTTTTGTCGGCAGAGGGCGAGATGAGAAGTTTCGATAAAGGTGACTGCCAAGCCCATTCTCCTTCTCTATCTATCATTGACTTCTGAGCTCTGGCTCAGACTTTGGGAGTGGTCCAATTGTTGATTCTCCCCAGAGTTCATTCGTAATCTCAACCCTCTTAAAAATGAGGTAAAATGACAGGTCAGAGGGCTACCCTTGACAACAGCACTATGTGCAGTATTGAGAGAGCTCTTCTTGATAGCCCATGTCTTTCAACTATCTTTTTATTTTTATTGAAGAGGATACAGTGAGTGTGGTAAATTTAAACTATAGCACTTGTATGAAAAGTTTTACATAAAAATTTGCAAAAAAACTGTTTTTTGAAAAAAAAATTGTCATTTTTTTTGGAAAAAAAAACTTTTTCTAAGAATTTGGAGAAAACTTTTTTTGAAATCTTTTAGGCTACAAAACTTTTAGACGCAAGAGGTGAAAAAAAAATTTTGGTTTAAAAGCAATCCCGGCACATAATCGACAGCACACAAACAGTTGGAAAAAGAACACTTATTTCTATCTCAGATCATATATCTGAAAATGTTCGCATTCTAAATTAATAAATCACTTGGGTAACTCACTGTTGTTTAAAATACAAGAACATAAATGCAACTTTTTAATTATTATAAATATTAAAATAAATACAATTTTTTTCTGATTCTAATGCAACAACTTGCCTAAGTCATCATTGTAGCAAATTTATTGAATGCTTAGGTTAGTGCAGTGGTTCCCAAACTGTGCAAGTCACAACTCTAGGTGATGTCACAAAAATTTTTGGAGGGTCACTTAAATTTCAATAAAAAAATTAATAATGTTTATTTGAACACATTTAGACTTCATATAAACATTATTGCACATCCAAAACAAATTGCTTTTGGAAAGAAAATGATGAAGAAAGGATTTATATTCGGTATGATATAACATACTTGCTAGCCTTTTCAAACTTGAAGCACGTCCAGTACATAACAATTAGCATTGTTATATCACTAACAAAATGATAACTGATAAATAATTCCGTATCTCACAGTAGTACAGTAGTGTTACACAGTTTGTAGCTAGTAAGGTTTAGCAAAGCTAGAAATTCGTCTTTTGATATCTGTATTTTTCATTCTGCCTTGGGTCTAGATCTACTGGCCCATAAAAAACTTCCTGATGCAGCATAATTTTGTCGGTATTGTTGTACAATTATGTCAATATTGTTGAACAAGTTTATTTTTTGTTGTTGTGGAGCCAAGATATATGAAAATTTTATTTCTATGAAAACTGGGGTCATGGAAACAAAGTTTTGAAAACACTAGTGCTAGTGCACTGTCTTCCTTCAGCTGTTAAATACCCGATTACCAATGTTAGTTCTACTTTAATGCACAAGTTCAAGTTTGTCTATTAACGCCATTAAATAAACAAAAAAACAAAAACAGATGAAATAGAGTATGTATAGAGGTATCATAAAAGAAGGAAGCAGTGCCTAAGTGACAGTGAAGGGACCACGAGGTCTTTGAGTTTGCAGCCACTCTGGGGAGTCAAAAAAATATGGCATCTTTATTTGAGCTACAAAGAACTGCATAAAAACAAAAAAAAACACAAATAACTGACGTCAATAAACACATGTATTTCCATAACTGATGTTTATAAACATATAACTAGGCCTAGTACAAATCATTGCATGATGAATTTGTTTAATTAACAATGATGGTGGTTTTCCTGGGAATTACAGAAATTCCACATAATGGTGCTACTTTATATGCTGACTGTTATTAAACCCCCAATCAATCGATTGTGTTACTGAAATTTTTTTAAGTTGTTAGCAGGATGACAGAGATTGTTTCCACATTTCAAAACTTTTTGTGTCACGTGATCTACAAGGTCAAATTTGAGGTCAAAAGGTTGTTGTCCCTAAACAAACAGATTCTGGAAATTTTTTAACAGAAAAGGAATTTTAGGGAAATTTCCTTCCTATTGACATCAAATTCGTTGAAATCCCCCAGGTGGTTGCAGAGGTATCGCACTTTGAATTAAGGCAGGTACCCCAATTTTTGCCAAAACCCTAAATTTTGAAGGGGCATACCTCCAAAACTACAGTTCCGATTGCAATAAAATTAAAAATTTGGGAGTTTTGACATGAACTCTATGGTGATGCCAAAAATCTACAAGATCAAAGGGCAGTTGTAATTTTACCCTCCAAAAAGCTTGTTGATATGACACGACTACTTTAGCTAGTGAATTTTGAAAAAAATTTGAAGTAGCACCACCGACTGCTCAAAAATTTAGGTCATTTCTTGAATAAAAAATACGCTAAGCTTTTTGACGCATTGTTTGCATAACACACAAATTTTGAAAAATCAAAAATGCATAGTTGCATTGTGCATTCATTATTACATATCACAAGATTATCCAAAATACAGAATGTTGTCCATGATTTCATAGCTGGCACTACATTAATTTTCCAAATCTTTGGAAATTTCTTGAGCAGCAACTTTGGAAATTAACAAAATTAACGAACCAATTGATTTAAAAATAATTATTTGAAAATAATCTTTGGAAATTAACAAAACTAAAAACAAAAACTAACTAAAAGGATTAAAATTGAAAATGTTGGTAGGCCGGCACCCTATTCTGAAGTTGTTCACTAGGCATGCTGGGCATATCACTAAAGTCGTCTTGTGCAACCCCTAGCCACATCAAAAAGTCTGAGTTTCCCTTCAGAAAAACAAACCGTTAAAAGTTTCTTGACGTTTAAGCTAGCTTGTTTCACTGTAAGAATAGCAGGTCCCATGGCTAATAATTGTTCCTCAGCAGTGAAACTTGGTATATAAGGGGGTGTTGTCATAGATGGGCACAAGTCCGTTAATCCGTTAATGACGAAGCTAACTTTTTCATTAACTCGTTAATCCGTTAAAAAGTTTTTTCATGTTAACGGACTAAATTAACTTCCGTTAAGTGCTGTTAACGGACTAAAGTAACTTCCGTTAAGTTCTATTAACTTCCGTTAAGGTTTTTGTCGTTAATATCATGCAGCTTCGTTGTGCATTTGAACTTGTTTTTATCTTGAAATTAGATTAGACTGTCAAATATAACTTTCAAAACACAAAAAGACCACCATAGCAATAAATATTTCCTTACAATCAGCTTAACAGCATCAATACGTGTTCTAGAAGCAAGTGAATAAAACGAAATTTAAGTTGCACGCAAAATGTTAACGAATTAATGGACTTAATTAACTTCCGTTAATTAAAGCTGAAAATAACGGATTAACGTTAACGGAGGTCTGAAGTTTGTTAACGGACTAGTGGTTAACGAAGCTAACGCTTTGCGTTAACTTGCCCACCTATGGGTGTTGTACTTAAAAAATACATCCACTCAAATCCATCGCTACATTGAACTGTAAAAACGTATTTTTTTTGAAATTGAAAAGAAACAATCCCAGTGATGTTGTTGCTGTGTGGATTTGAAGTAGCCTAATTTTTTACCGCAAATGTTTGTGGTAAAAAATCTGCTTGCAAATCAAAACCTTAAGTCCACATTTCGCGGATTAGTTGAACAGTCTGCAGAAGTACCCAGCACTGTATCTGATAAAAAAAACAGCTACCAATAATCCTCATTTAATGTTTACCGTACATTCAAGGTTGATTTCAGAAATTGAGGTTTTGGCCACACATCGCCTGGACGAGTATCTCCTTTATAAACAGGAAATGAAAAATCAGCGTTTTCACTTGATGATGGATCAAAAAGACATGCAGCAATTCCAATAAACACAAAAGCAAGTTTAGATGAAGCACAGACACCAAACATACTGGGCTTAATACGTAAGGTATTTGCAATCCTGAATCAATTAGGTTTAAACCAGTACTTAAATTGTACGGAGGACACGTCCCCCCCAAAGACATTTAGTGTCCCCCATCGAAATTTAGCATCCCCCCATCAAGATTTCAGCATCCCCCCAAACAAGATTTCAGCGCTCTCCATTAAGAGTAAACATCTGGATGATTAGACTAAAGAGTGGCTGTCAGCATCAATAATTCCCAAATTCTGGCCAAATACAGCAGCCTACCAAATTACGATAAAGACTTTTTTATTTGGTCTTCAATCAAATTTGGGGACATCTGAACTTGAAGCAAAATTTCCCCAAAAGTTCAGTCACATTACAAGTGCTTTTAGTCAAAGCTGCAAAAGAGTTACCCATGGAAATTTTTGCGGTTCAAGTGCTGGTTTAAATTAGGGCGGTGGCTATTTTGCCTCTAAAAGCAAAATAGCCACATGCACTTTTGACACTCAGCACTGGATGCAAAATAGCCCAAATGTCTATTTTGCCTCCAGAGCCAAAATAGCGCTAATCCTAACCAGTAACCTAAACCCTTAATTCTTTCCCTAACTCTTAACCCTAACCAAAACTTTAAAGTTGCTTTGATCACTATTGGATTTATCGTCAATCTTTTGAAAGCTTTGATATAGTAGCCTTGAAAAAGGTTATTTAAAAAAGATCCAAACGATTTTTGTCTCGCCCGTGTCAAGATTCAATACAAGAATGAATTGGAGTCGAAAGATGCGATCTTTAAAGTTTTTCGAGATGTCAAAATTTCCACCTAAAAAAGAAAAAAATATATCACATAAATAATTTTGATTGGATGATTCGTATGTACACCACCTAATGATTGACTGTTGTAAAATTTGAAGATAGTAGACGAATTCTTTCTGCCGGCACAAAATTGGTTGCTGTATTTTGATAGAAATAGCTTCTAGAGCTGCTAAATGAAGTCCAATGGCCTAATTACATTCAAATTGATTTAGAGGAGATTCGGCCACTGGACTTCACTTACTTCAAAATCCTGACTGCGCTGCCCACTATCATGATCAACAATTTTCAATTTTGGCAAAGGCAAGAACTCAATTTCACTTAGCAGCTCTAGAAGCTATTTTTATCAAACACAGCAACCAATTTTGTGCTGGCAGGAAGAATTCGTTTACTCTCTTCAAATTTTACAATAATCAATCACTAGGTGACGTACATACGAAGTTTAACAATCATCCAATCAAAATTATTCACGTGATATATTTTTTCTTTTTTAGGTGGAAATTTTGACGTCTTGAAAAACTATAAAAGATCGCATCTTTCGACTCCAATTCATTCTCGCATTGATTCTTGACAAGGGTGAGACAAAAACCGTTCGAATCATTTTTTCTTTAAACAGTCTTTTTCAAGGCTACCAAAGTTTTTAAAAGATCAACGATGAATCCAATAGAGATCAAAGCAACCTTAAAGTTTTGTACCACGAAAGAGCTGCGTAACCAAAACCCTAACCCTAACAGAGGGAAATGTTATTTTGCCTCTAGAGGCAAAATAGACACTTTCTTTTAATAATTCATAATATAATTGCAACTAACAATTCATAACAAGTAGGCCTACAGTATATACATTGCGATGTACTGGTATGCCAGGAGGTTAAGTTTAAGGTAGTGTCTAGAGCACCGGCATGGTTTTTCCAACATGAAAAAGCTGCTGCATGGATTGCTTCTTTTTGCATGTAGATTTGCTATCTCTCAGACTGGCATTGCTGCCCGAAACCCTAACTCTAATGCAACGTTCTAAAGGAAAAAAATATAACAACCTAGCGCGAATCGAACCCGATAGTGAGACAAGACAGGTGCGTTTGGCGTGAGTCAAACCTGAACCAGAAATTCAACAAACACATGCCCTTACCACTACACCACAGGATGACACACTAAACATGTCAAAGTGCCGTTTTTAACTCGAATTCAGAATTGATGAAAAAAAGGCAATAGAACATCACAATCGGTGCTGCCTGTGCAGCACCTTTTTCATACTGGAAACCAGATCAGACTGCCAGAGTACTAGCAGACTACACATTTCCAAAGTTTAAATAGTTGTTACCGGTATATAGCTGTGTCTTTAATTGTTAATTTATTTACAAAGCAACACTCTAGTGCTGGATTAACACCCTGGCACACTGACGAGTGAAGCAATATACATATCAACATTTTAGGTCGAAAAGAAAAACAAAAGCAAATTCACGAACAAAATGAGAATTACACGTGTGTTAAAACAACAGTTTAGAACAAACAACATGCAGATCAAATTTGTTAAGACATGCCTTAAAAGCAGCTAAGCTGGTGGATACCACAACCAACTCTAGCAAAGATTTCCAAACTGAGACAATGCGATGACTGAAGAAATGTCTGGAAGATTCATGTTTAGGCTGATATTTGGGTTTTAAACAAAGTTTATGACGACGCAAGCAATAATGGGTATCAACAAATTCATTAATAGGTATAGGTACTGACTATTTCACCGAAAATTTTCAAGTTAAAGAGAATAAAACGAAAATGAGAAATATTCATCCGCAGTTTTTTCATTCGCTTTTTTATGGACTAAGATTAGGGTTTGGTTAGAGTTTGGGTTAGGGTTCGATTTGGGAATAGTTTTAGAGTAAGCATTTGAGTTTGGGTTATATTTGCGTCAGAATTAACAAAAAACAAGATAAAAATTTCCGGTGAAATAAAGCCTTCCAGAGGTATATTACAAATTCATAACAAATTTCACAACCGAGAATCAAATCAAATTCCAAACGACGATATTCCAAAGACTTAAGGTTCAACTTGATCACTGTAAGAAGAAAAGGAATATTACATCGCATGCATACTCTCCTAGTAAAAATTTTTTTAATGGATTCAACAGCAATCATATCTTTGTGAAGATAAGGTGACCAAACTGGGGTGTTGTATGCCAACTTTGGTCTAACATATGTCAAAAATGCTTTACGGAGCGTCCAAATATTTCTGTTGGAAAACCTTTTTAAGATAAGATTTGAACATATTAATGCAACACCTCTAATTTGAGCACTATGAAAAGACCACTTCAAAGCGTTTGAAATAGACACCTAAATCTTTAACACTTGTACATGGAGAAACCACATTGTTGGAAATAAAATACTGGTTATTTTGAATAGGCTACTGCATTTGTGCTTAATAGAGAGATGCACACATTTTGAAGAAGCTAGTGACAATTGTCGATTTTTCAAAAAAGATTCAACAGTGCATAAATTGTTTTGCAAATCGATCGAATTCGTACTAAAAAGTTTCATATCATCAGCATAAAGTACATTGTCACCATGAATATCAGACCATTTACATTCAACAATATCATTAATAAAAAGGCAGTGTCTGCTGCACCGGCCCGGTTTCCGACATGTAATCGCTGTTGCACCGGCGGCACCAGTCATTTCATTTTGCTGTTCAATTTACTATCTCTCAAGCTGGCATCGCTGCCCGAACCCCAACTGTAATCGTAAGATTTTAGAGAAAAAAAAAGTGTGTGGCGAATTAGCTCTCTAGCGCTATTTCTGCCAAGTGCATCCGGCGCGAATCGATACCCAAACCCTCGGCTTGGCAGACATATGCGCTTGCCACTACACTCTCTGGGCTTCGCATTTCATATGTCAAAGTGCCGTATTTAAATCAAAGCAATGAGAAAAAAGCAATATAGCAGGCTGCCGGTGCAGCAGCGATTTGGTGTCCAAAACCGGACCAGTGCAGCAGACACTTCCTTATAAAAATATTAAATAATAGTGGACCCATAACACTGCCATGTGGCACGCCACTAGTAACATGATAGGGGTTAGAATACACATTATTGATGCACATAACTTGGGTTCTGTTGTTTAAAAACTCCTAGATCCAGTCAACTATATACATTAGCATTAAACCCATACACTTTCAAAACTGAGATCAATTTAATATGAGACACCGTGTCAAACGCTTTAGCAATATCAATGTACACCACATCAAGATCCATACCATTATCGTAGAAGTACTGCCACTTATTAAAAACAGATATTAACTAAGCAAGACTAGATTTACCAGCAATAAAGCCAAATTGACTACCAGACAAAAGATTATGATGATGAAGATGAACAAACATTTTTTCAGTTAAAATTGACTCAAAGACACGACACATAACACACATTAAAGAAATGGGGCAATAGTTGGTAGGCAGGTCACGACATCCTTTTTTATGTATGGGAATAACAACTGCCTCCTTCCTTTGGCAAGGTAATTCGAATGATTTAAGACTTAAATTAAACAACTACCTAAGTGCATCCACGATGCATGGACCAATTTGCTTCAAAAATAATGCAGGTATGCCATCTGGAATTCTGGAAACTTTATTAGATAATTTTGCAAGAGCTGACAAGATGTCACTGGCAGAAATATCAAAATTACTCATTGTATTAACATTGTTTGGTTGTTGAAACTGAATTTTAATACCATTGTCAGTAGTAAATATGCTTTGAAAAGTAGTATTGAGTTGTTCAGCTTTTGCTTTATCTGAAACTACAAACACTCGAGAATGGGTTTTGAGAGGAGGAATAAATGATTTATTCTTAAAGGCGGTGAATCATCCAGCCAATTCCGATGGTCTACAAAAACTAAAATTGAACTATAATTTTTGATATTTTTTGTTTTGATTTTGGGGCTGCGTTTGTAAAGATATTCAACAAATACAAAAAGATGTCCCCCCGAAAAAAGTTTTTGGAAACTCTGAGTTTTGATCTTCCCGCCAAAACCACAGTTCTCTAAACTACTGTATTATGCCTACTGTAATCTTATTAAACTATTAGGCCTAACTAGCCTATCTCTAAACTATTACGCCTAATAGTTTAGAGATAGTTTGACCTAATTAGGCCTAAACTATTTAGAAATAAACTATTTAGAAATAAACTATCTCTAAACTTTTAGGCCAACCACAGTTCCCTAAACCATTAGGCCTACTGTGGTTTTGGTGTGAAGAACAAAACTCAGAGTTTCCAAAAACTTTTTTCGGGGGACATCTTTTTGTTTTTGTTGAATATCTTTGCAAACGCATTCCCAAAATTAAAATAAAAAATATCAAAAATTATAGTTCAATTTCAGCTATTGTAAACCACTGGAATTGGCTGGATGATTCACCGCCTTCAAGTTTATTGTTAGTGTGAGCATAAAATTTGTTCTTGTTCTGGTTGTCACACATAGTCGATTCGTAATTGTCATACCATTATGATACTGCTTTTTCGAATTGCTTAGCCACTTTTTTGTACGTTCCTTTGTTCGAAGAGTTGCTTTTGGATAACTTGTAAAGTTCTAGCTTTTTTTTGAGTAGTGCTTTTAATGCTGGGTGTTTCATTTTTTGGTTCTTTTTGTAAACAGGCACAAAATTTTCTATCACAAATAAAAGAACATCTAAAAGTTTGTTATATATAAAGAACATGAATGTTTTTATTGGACGAATTGATTAGATAAATCCAATCAATAGAATTTAGGGGTGTCGTTAAGAATAAGCCATCAGCTTTATTTCAGAATCTCTGCGACTCGTGTATGAGTGTGCACGCACTCTTGCTCCTCTCATGCGTGCACTCATTAGGGTTAGGGCTAGATCTGGGGAATAGCTTAGATAGGAGAAAAGGAGAGAACACACGTGCGCTCATACACAAATCGCAGAGCTGCCAAAAAATAAAGCGATGGCTCATACTTAATGACACCTTTATTCGATCAACTACTCCAGCTGTTAGTTTTGCTTACTTCTTGTGTGTCTGCATGTGTGTGTTGATGAGTGTGATTGATTAGGCCTACATTCATTGCACATAAAACTGGTGTGGTGTGACAGGTGTAGCAACCATGCAAATAAAAATCGCTTTTTTTATCTTGAATATCCGGGTGTCGTTAAAGGCGGTGAATCATCCAGCCAATTCCGGTGGTTTACAATAGCTAAAATTGAACTATAATTTTTGATATTTTTTGTTTTAATTTTGGAACTGCGGTTGCAAAGATATTCAACAAATACAAAAAGATGTCCCCCCGAAAAAAGTTTTTGGAAACTCTGAGTTTTGATCTTCCCGCCAAAACCACAGTTCTCTAAACTATTAGGCCTACTGTAATCTTATTAAACTATTAGGCCTAAATATCTCTAAACTATTAGGCCTAATAGTTTAGAGATAGTTAGGCCTAATTAGGTCTGAACTATTTAGAAATAAACTATTTGGAAATAAACTACCTCTAAACTATTAGGCCTACCACAGTTCTCTAAACCATTAGGCCTACTGTGGTTTTGGCGGGAAGATCAAAACCCAGAGTTTCCAAAAACTTTTTTCGGGGGGACATCTTTTTGTATTTGTTGAATATCTTTGCAACCGCAGTCCCAAATTTAAAACAAAAAATATCAAAAATTATAGTTCAATTTCAGCTATTGTAAACCACTGGAATTGGCTGGATGATTCACCACCTTTAAGTATAAGCCGTCAGCTTTATTTAGGAATCTCTGCGACTCGTGTTTGAGCATGCGCACACTCTTGCTCCTCTCATGCGCGTACTCATTAAGCCGCATTTACACGGGCGACTTTTTTGCAACGCGATTCGACGATTTTTTATGCGTGAAAATCTCTCTCGCATAGTGGTTACTCACACGAGGCAAGACTCGCTTGCCGCGATCGCGTTTGGCAAGAATCGCTGCCGTGTAAGTAACACCTGCGATTTGCGATGCCGATTATATTTTTGCGCGACTCGATGCAACAATCGTTCTCGCCCATGATCACTTACACGAGGTCGATTTCAGCGTCTCGAGAGTCACAAGACAAAGTCGCGCTCGTGTAAACAGCAAATCGTATGCAATTTACGAGTCGCCCAGGCATAGCGCAATGCATAAATGCTTTGCGAGTCTCTGGCTGCGATTATCTAAGTTTACTTCATAAAATATTGTGTTCATGGTACAAAAGAGTCTGTAGTGCTTTTACCGTAATTAATTGTGATTAAATTTACTTCATATTAGTTTGAAACGAAGAAGAAATAATTTTCTTGTTGATGCTGGCACTGGTCTACTGCAGATACGGCAGTCATGAGCTGATTGCTGATAACTGTGAAGCCAATCAAGCAGGGCTTTAACCCTTAATAAAATGTATGATAAATTAACCACAGGAAACAGTACCTTAATTGTATTTTGTTTTTATAATACCGTAAGTACACTGTTTGCATCAGAACCAGTAAATTTTGAGTTGAGGCTGACTGTTCTTAATTTTTGCCAATGTTGAGCATCAGTTGCTCTTAATTGGTTCTTAAAGTTTGAGATCATTGATGTCAATTATAGCGACAATGTTTGTTAATACCTTATGGTCTGTCAGCTTGTAAACGCCTTTTTAGCTGCTTTTGCAGCCTCGTAAAATTGCGGAAAGCAAAAAAGCAAGCTCTAATTTTCGTTTGAACGAGAGCCAAAAAGTTTTTTTGTTACCTGCCCAATGCGCAATAACACTCTATACTCTCGAAGTTATTCAAGCTCTTTTGTTTTGAATCAGCACAGAATTTAGTTTCTTTTTTGATTTGGCATTTCTTCTTTTTCGGTTGTTCTTAACCCTAGAGTAGCTAAGACAATGAATTCACAGTAATAGCATTTGGACAATATATTTTGGAAATGGAGGTGCTTGTTACAGAAGCCCTTCGTTACAATATGGAGCCTTCACCGTGTCCGTCTGGGCAAACCACAATTGAAATTCTTCAACTTGAACTGCATTGTTCAGACAAAATGCATAATCTGGAACAGTAAGACATGACAAAATATATCTGAAATTTAGCCTGAAAATAATGAACTTAAAGAGTGCCATACGAGCGGTCTTGAAAATGAAATCCGTCTGTTTGCCAGTTGCTTGAATGAAAAGGAATGCCAGAACAGAGGTAACTCGGCCAAACACAAAGGCGTGCAGGAATTACCAAAAAGCGCGTAATTTTTAAAGCGTTGGCTGCAGGAACTAAAGTGAGGCGCACAAACTGAGCAAACTAAAAGGAAAAAGCGGCCGGATCAAAACTAGAGCGGGGCAACACAAAAAAGGTCAATCGGTGCTGTGACAGTGCTGGCAGAGTAGGCTGATAGGCTCACATCTATGCTCACTCGTTGGGTCCCGCACTGTGTATACAAGTACCATCCACTGGTGTTTGTCGGCTAAAAACGTGTTAGCGTTTGCTTTCTTTTCTGACCCGAGATTGCTAGAGCCTACCGGCAATTCTTACGATTAAAATAACCACAGTTAAGTGAAGAAGCACAACACCTACTGCCCCGCATATTGTGATTAAACATTAATTTCATGAAAATGATGTTTATAATGAAATCATGTTCTCAATTTCGAGTGGTTTTATGGGGCTTTTTCGTTTGAATAACGCCAGGAATGAGTTTTGACATGAAGTCACTGGCGTATTTTTGCTCAGTTCATAATAATTCATCCTCCGCACTATACTTACTGTAATTGCCTAGCGTTTAGCAAATGCATGCGCTGCTTGTTTTATTATTGTGGATATTGGTGCTTTGTAACAGCTGTGGTTTAGTAGCTCCATAAAAAAATTACATGAAAACACGTATTATATGAATGCTGTGTGGATTTTTTGAATGTTGCTTTAATTGAAAAAGAGCTAGTACTTCTGTAGTGACAAAAGGCGCCTGGTATCACTGCAGAAGAACTCAAAAAGTAAACTTCTAAAAACAAAAATAAAATTTAACCATTAGCATTTCGAATAGTATATGACAGCACAGATCTCCTATAAAATACTTGTGCACTATTAAGCAAATAAACAATATGACTTTGTCAGTTACACATGCTTGGAGAAAAAGTAATTTCAAAAGTGTTTTTAGAATTAACTGCACAAAAATATTGATAAATTTTATTGTTTTACCCAACATTATGCATAACCAAACAAGACACACAGTCAGAGATGGGTTGCGGTAGAGAAAAACCAATACCTAAAGGGTGAATGACAGAATTGTATAATAAATTATGAGCATTAATGCCCGCTTGACTTTGCTCCATCCAAGCCAACTCAAAATAGCATTTACGTATCACACATTCGGCTCGAGCAGCACGCCGCCGTTGCTGCTTCATCTTTCACCTTGCATTTTTATTGCAAGTTTTGATATTAGCTGCTTAATAGTATTTTTCGTATTTCGTTTTACGCTTGCTTTGGCTTCATTCATTTTCTTTTCAAAATTCCAAAGCGTGATTGCTTCAAATGCAAAAGCTGACAAGCGGCGCGTTTGAAGTGCTTTTGCAGCAGTTCGCTTTTGCAAATTCAAAACCAGCAAGCAGCGCTTTGAAACAATCTCGCACCGTGTAAGTAAACCAGTGCGATAGCGACTCTTCCGCCGACTCGATTTTGCAAGAATCACTGGCACGCAGTCTCAACGTGTAAGTGACTTCAGCGAGTTGCAATGGAATGCGAGCGCCGCGTTAAAATCTCTCCCGTGTGAGTGACTGCTACGATTTGATTTTTCGGGGGGCGTGTCTGGCGATATCGCGCAGACAAAATCACACTTGAATCTTGCGCCGTGTAAGTGACCTACGCGATTTGATAAAGAAAAAAGGCAAAATGTCGATTCTCGCAGCTAAAAGTCGCCCGTGTAAATGCGGCTTTAAGCCGCATTTACACGGGCGACTTTTTTGCATCGCGATTCGACGATTTTTTATGCGTGAAAATCTCTCTCGCATAGTGGTTACTTACACGAGGCAAGACTCGCTTGCCGCGATCGCGTTTGGCAAGAATCGCTGCCGTGTAAGTAACACCTGCGATTTGCGATGCCAATTATATTTTTGCGCGACTCGATGCAACAATCGTTCTCGCCCATGATCACTTACACGAGATCGATTTCAGCGTCTCGAGAGTCACAAGGCAAAGTCGCGCTCGTGTGAACAGCAAATCGTATGCAATTTACGAGTCGCCCAGGCATAGCGCAATGCACAAATGCTTTGCGAGTCTCTGGCTGCGATTATCTAAGTTTACTTCATAAAATATTGTGTTCATGGTACAAAATAGTCTGTAGTGCTTTTACCGTAATTAATTGTGATTGTGATATTAAATTTACTTCATATTAGTTTGAAACGAAGAAGAAATAATTTTCTTGTTGATGCTGTCACTGGTCTACTGCAGATACGGCAGTCATGAGCTGATTGCTGATAACTGTGAAGCCAATCAAGCAGGGCTTTTTAACCCTTAAAATGTATGATAAATTAAGCACAGGAAACAGTACCTTGATTGTATTTTGTTTTTATAATACCGTAAGTACACTGTTTGCATCAGAGCCAGTAAATTTTGAGTTGAGGCTGACTGTTCTTAATTTTTTGCCAATGTTGAGCATCAGTTGCTCGTAATTGGTTCTTAAATTTTGAGATCATTGATGTCAATTATAGCGACAATGTTTGTTAATACCTTATGGTCTGTCTGCTTGTAAACGCCTTTTTAGCTGCTTTTGCAGCATCGTAAAATTGCGGAAAGCAAAAAAGCAAGCTCTAATTTTCGTTTGAACGAGAGCCAAAAAGTTTTTTTGTTACCTGCCCAATGCGCAATAACACTCTATACTCTTGAAGTTATTCAAGCTCTTTTGTTTTGAATCAGTACAGAATTTAGTTTTTTTGATTTGGCATTTCTTCTTTTTCGGTTGTTCTCAACCCTAGAATAGCTAAGACAATGAATTCACAGTAATAGCATTTGGACAATATATTTTGGAAATGGAGGTGCTTGTTACAGAAGCCCTTCGTTACAATATGGAGCCTTCACCGTGTCCGTCTGGGCAAACCACAATTGAAATTCTTCAACTTGAACTGCATTGTTCAGACAAAATGCATAATTTGGAACAGTAAGACATGGCAAAATATATCTGAAATTTAGCCTGAAAATAATGAACTTAAAGAGTGCCATACGAGCGGTCTTGAAAATGAAATACGTCTGTTTGCCAGTTGCTTGAATGAAAAGGAATGCCAGAACAGAGGTAACTCGGCCAAACACAAAGGCGTGCAGGAATTACCAAAAAGCGCGTAATTTTTAAAGCGTTGGCAGCAGGAACTAAAGTGAGGCGCACAAACTGAGCAAACTAAAAGGAAAAAGCGGCCGGATCAAAACTAGAGCGGGGCAACACAAAAAAGGTCAATCGGTGCTGTGACAGTGCTGGCAGAGTAGGCTGATAGGCTCACATCTATGCTCACTCGTTGGGTCCCGCACTTTGTATACAAGTACCATCCACTGGTTTTTGTCGGCTAAAAACGAGTTAGCGTTTGCTTTCGTTTCTAACCCGAGATTGCTAGAGCCTACCGGCAATTCTTACGGTTAAAATAACCACAGTTAAGTGAAGAAGCACAACACCTACTGCCCCGCATATTGTGATAAAACATTAATTTCATGAAAATGATGTTTATAGTGAAATCATGTTCTCAATTTCGAGTGGTTTTATGGGGCTTTTTCATTTGAATAACGCCAGGAATGAGTTTTGACATGAAGTCACTGGCGTATTTTTGCTCAGTTCATAATAATTCATCCTCCGCACTATACTTACTGTAATTGCCTAGCGTTTAGCAAATGCATGCGCTGCTTGTTTTATTATTGTGGATATTGGTGCTTTGTAACAGCTGTGGTTTAGTAGCTCCATAAAAAAATTACATGAAAACACGTATTATATGAATGCTATCGTGGATTTTTTGAATGTTGGTTTAATTGAAAAAGAGCCAGTACTTCTGTAGTGACAAAAGGCGCCTGGTATCACTGCAGAAGAACTCAAAAAGTAAACTTCTAAAAACAAAAATAAAATTTAACCATTAGCATTTCGAATAGTATATGACAGCACAGATCTCCTATAAAATACTAAAATACTTGTGCACTATTAAGCAAATAAACAATATGAATTTGTCAGTTACACATGCTTGGAGAAAAAGTAATGTCAAAAGTGTTTTTAGAATTAACTGCACAAAAATATTGACAAATTTTATTGTTTTACCAAACATTATGCATAACCAAACAAGACACACAGTCAGAGATGGGTTGCGGTAGAGAAAAACCAATACCTAAAGGGTAAATGACAGAATTTTATAATAAATTATGAGCATTAATGCCCGCTTGACTTTGCTCCATCCAAGCCAACTCAAAATAGCATTTGCGTATCACACATTCGGCTCGAGCAGCACGCCGCCGTTGCTGCTTCATCTTTCACCTTGCATTTTCATTGCAAGTTTTGACATTAGCTGCTTAATAGTATTTTTCGTATTTCGTTTTACGCTTGCGTTGGCTTCATTTATTTTCTTTTCAAAATTCCAAAGCGTGATTGCTTCAAATGCAAAAGCTGACAAGCGGCGCATTTGAAGTGCTTTTGCAGCAGTTCGCTTTTGCAAATTCAAAACCAGCAAGCAGCGCTTTGAAACTATCTCGCACCGTGTAAGTAAACCAGTGCGATAGCGATTCTTCCGCCGACTCAATTTTGCGAGAATCACTGGCACGCAGTCTCAACGTGTAAGTGACTTCAGCGAGTGGCAATCGAATGCGAGCGCCGCGTTAAAATCTCTCCCGTGTGAGTGACTGCTACGATTTGATTTTTCGGGGGGCGTGTCTGGCGATATCGCGCAGACAAAATCACACGTGAATCTTGCGCCGTGTAAGTGACCTACGCGATTTGATAAAGAAAAAAGGCAAAACGTCGATTCTCGCAGCTAAAAGTCGCCCGTGTAAATGCGGCTTTAGGGTTAGGGCTAGATCTGGGGAATAGCTTAGATAGGAGAAAAGGAGGGAACGCACGCGTGCTCATACACAAATCGCAGAGCTGCCGAAAAATAAAGCGACAGCTCATAACTTAACGACACCCAAATTTAGTTCATGAAAAATGCATTCAAAGTCTGCTGCTTGATAATTTGGAATTGATGATGAGTTATCAGAGGTTGAAGCAAATGGAACCACAATGTGAAAGGGTGTCGTTAAGTATGAGCCGTCGCTATATTTTCAGCAGCTCTGCGATTTGTGTTTGAGCACGCGTGCCTTCTTTCCTTTTCTCCGATCTAAGCTATTCCCCAGATCAGGGGCGTATTTAGGGGGGGGGCCATTGGGCCATGGCCCCCCCCTTTGGGTCGCTAGGATTGCAAAATTGCATAGTAAAGTGAGCAAAATTGAGGCATGGCCCCCCCTTTGTAAGTTGGGCATCAGGCTTTCAGGCTTTTGGCTGGAAATTTGAGTGAGTTCGGGTGAAAAACGGGACGGACCTTGAGTAAAGACCTTTTTTTTTTTTTTTTCGCTCTTCACCTAAATTTGGCCGAAAAATGGGACGAAATTTGAGTGAAGACCTTTTTTTTTTGTGCTCTTCACCTAAATTTGGCCGAAAAATGAGACGAAATTTGAGTGGAACAACTTCTGATTCAGATCTTTGTTCTTCCCAAATTTTCTGAAATTTTTGGCCCCCCTTTTCAAAATCCTGCGTACGCTACTGCCCCAGATCTAGCCCTAACCCTAATGAGCGCACGCATGAGAGGAGCAAGAGCGTGCGCACGCTCATACACGAGTTGCAGAGATTCTAGAATAAAGCTGATGGCTTATACTTAACGACACCCTTTCTGTTAATGATAGTTCACTGCTAACTTCTGACTTAAGGTAATTTTCAATATCCTAATGTTTAGTTTACCAGCAACTAATATATTCATAACTTTGCCTACTGGTAATTTGGTAATTCTTTCTGCTTTTCATGTTTATTTTGTCCAGACTAGGCTATTACAGATTAATAAAATAATTAAAAATTGCATCCTGCAACACAGACTGTTTCTCCCTGCTGTGGGTGCCCTACACTTTCGGAAGATTCCGAATTCAACACCGGTTACGAATTCCGAATTGACTGGTTTACGAATACGTAACCATTTACAAATCAACAAAATCAAGGGGTGGGAAAAATATATGGGATTCTAGCCTATCTCGCTCTTCCATGTGTAGCTAAAATAATAGAGATTTGAGCATGTTCTGCCTAATTATGTTCCGCTTGGGTGGTAAACTGCGCTTCGACGCTTCGATCAAAAAAAAAGGAAAAAATTATACTGCGGACTTTTCGAGATTTTTTCATAGGTGGGCAAGTTAATGCAAAACGTTAGCTTCGTTAACCACTAGTCCGTTAACAAACGTCACACTTCCGTTAACGTTAATCCGTTATTTTTAACTTTAATTAACGGAAGTTAATAAAGTCTGTTAACTCGTTAACATTTTGCGTGTAATTTACATTTCTTTTTGTTCCCTCGCTTCTAGAACTCGTATAGACGCTGTTGAGCTGATTGTAAGGAAATGTTTATTGCAGTGGTGGTCTTTTTGTGTTTTGGAAGTTACATTTTGCAGTCTAATCTAATTTCAAGATAAAAATAAGTTCAAATGCTCTAACGAAGCTGCGATCGGAAAATCTTTGAAAGTTGTGAACAGCGGTAATTAATAGACCTATGAGGCTGCAGCTTATTATTTCCCACAAAAAAGAACTCCTTTCTTTGCTTTCTTCTGTAACACTAGTGCTAATACGCAACAAGTGTTACCAGAGCAAACTGGTTTGTACCGGTACGATGAATGAATGGTGCAAGAAATTAACGATGGAAACCTTAACGGAAGTTAACAGAACTTAACGGAAGTTACTTTAGTCCGTTAACAGAACTTAACGGAAGTTAATTTAGTCCGTTAACATGAAAAAACTTCTTAACGGATTAACGAGTTAACTGTTAATGAAAAAGTTAGCTTCGTTATTAACGGATTAACGATTAACGGACTTGTGCCCACCTATAGATTTTTCCGTTTAAAAATTGGCAATTTTTGCGTTTTTTAAGGATTTCGAGTATTCTCCTTTCAATCAATCCAGCAAACAAAGTTCATACAAGAAAATGTTTTGATTATAATTTTCCGATTCTGCAGAAAATTCTGCTTCCATCAATACCAAAACTGTAAAATTTTACCCACAGCTTTTTGAGATATCGTTCGTCAATTTTTTACGATTTGTTCTTTTTCACACGCAAAACATCGCGGAACTTAAAATTTTCTCATTGCAATAAATTTTATTACTAAACTAAGCAATGAGGCATGATTTGATAATGATTTTGTCATTCTTCAAAAAATTCCGCTTCGATCAATACCATAACTGTGAAATTTCACGGTAAACTTTTCGAGATATCGTCGTTTGAAAAAAGACAAATTTTTATAATTTGCAATTAACGGTACGAAAAAAATCATCGTCTTCTTGTTTTCAGATTTGTTGTGTGAAAACGGTACTGTTTTGAGGTTTAGCTTTTCACAAGTAAAGCGGCGTTGAGCTTCAGATCTACTACCTAAGATGTGGATGCTGTGGAAAGCTGGAAGTGCTCAAGAGTATTTTCATAGAAGCAGAAGCGCAATGATTATTAATAAAATGTAGTAGAATTTATTTAAAAGTATTGAAGATGCAATGTTCTGGCAGTATCACGCAGCAATCGCAAAAAAATTGCGATTCGATTATTTCTTCAGAGAATCAAACCTTTTTTTTAATAAAAAAATTGTATATGATTATTTGAAAATAAACCTTTATTTAAAAAAAAATTGTGATTATACCACTGTATTCTTTACAAAGGGCATGCTCGTACCAACAAACGACTAAACTGCTATTTCGAACACATACCGTCCTCATCTTTCTGCACAAAATATCGCAATTTTTTATACAAACTTCGCTTATTTTGCCTTTCGATTAGATTTGGTTCAATTCAAATGCGATTAGAAATGATTTTTTTAATCAATTGTGATTAAACTTTAGAAAAAACTTTGACGAGGTACTTAAGCTTAGCTAGGATGTTTGATTGGGGAGGAGGGCCAAACCACAAATCACACGCAATAACGTCATCAAAATTTTTCGAAAAGAGGGCATTTTATGGGACAAAGATATCGTAGAATGGAGGATCAGAAATCGGGGCCTGGGTTGGCATCGAACCTGGATTTTGCTAAAGGTGGAAGACTTGAACCAAAATTAAAAGGATTTCTAAAATTGTCTAAATTGGGAGACGAGGTAAGCAAACTGGTTCAAACCAAACGTGTCACAGAAAGCGGTCTGGAGGCCGCCGCTGGGCGATTTTTTGAAGTTAAAAAAAGAAGCTATTTTAATGCCATTTGAATCACGTTTCGCACGTTTTTAGAGCTATTTGAAATAACAAAATATTTAAGATTTGAAATCCAATTGAAAAATACAAATGGTGAGTTTTTCCTTTACCTACAATTTTCCTTCAAATTCAAAACTCGTTTAAAAGTTTGAATTTGGGGGTTAAATTTTCTAAGTGATTTGGCCCAGGTGGCAGATGCAAGGTACCTTGCCTCCTGCAATATTTTTGGCAGTAAATAATCACTCGAGTATTTGCTTGGGAGATTTTTGTTATGAAAATAACCACACCAGTTTTAGGAGTACATGTACGACCAGGGGGCCCAGGTCCTTTCTATTCAAATTCAATGATTTGTTTAATAAGCATTTTTCCTCGCTAATTTTTTTTTTTTCTTCTTTGTCAAAAGTATTTTGCCGCGTAAAAACTGACGAGGTGGAGATCGATTGCTATTTGAAACTGATGCAATAAATGGTTACTATAAGTAGTCATGTTATTGCAATAATTCACAAAATAATTAGGTGAGGGCCTGAGGCTGCAACTTTTAGGACAAAAACCCTTAATTTCTCCCGGTTTATACATTTGAATTAGATGGCAAAAGTTTGATTTGAGGTGGACCAGGCCACCTGGTCGTCAATATTAATATCAGTCTCAGTGGCGGATGCATCCCCCCCCCACCAGCCTAAAAGTAACGATTTTGGCCGAAAAATCAGCCTCTGTTTCGAATAATTCGGCTCCATTTCGGGATGCATCCCCCCCCCACCGACCTAAACGTAACGAATCCGGCGAAAAATCAGTCTCAATTTGGTGAAGACCTTTTTTTTTCTTTTTTTTTTTTTTTTGGAGACCATCTGAATTTGGGCGAAAAAAACGTTTGAATTTTCGATTTCGGCCGAAAATTCACTCTAAATTTTGGTGAAGACCTTTTTTTTTTTTTTTTTTTTGGAGACCACCTGAATTTGGGCGAAAAAAACGTTTGAATTTCCGATTTCGGCCGAAAAATCACTCTCAATTTCGGTGAAGACATCCGAATTTTTGAGGTTTTGTGCTTCAAATCCCCCCCCACCAAAATTTTCTGGATCCGCCACTGATCAGTCTGTTGTACAAACAGGCGCGTAGCCAGAATTCGCAATGGGGGGCTGTGTTTGGGGTTAGGGAACAGAGCCTCCAGCAGCCGGAGGCTAATGGGGGTCTGGGGGCAAAGCCCCCAGCGCTCGAAAATTTTGCATTTTTTTGCAAAAATAACTTAATTTCAGGGCTATTTTGATAAAAAAATAATGCTTTTAAAACGCGGCATAGAAATTATCAGCGCAAACATGATTAAACTTGTTGCATAAATGGGTTATTTGGGAGGTGGCTAATGGTAAAAATTTAGTTCTTTTATTTAGGTACTGGTAAATTATAAAAAGTATTAACTATTTCTCCGAAAATTTTCAAGGTAAAAAGAATAAAACGAAAATGAGAAATATTCATCCACGCTTTTTTCATTTGCTTTTTTAGGGGTTTAGTTTAGGGTTTGAGTTAGGGTTTGGGTTAGGGTTCGATTTGGGGATAGTTTTAGAGTAAGCATTTGAGTTTGGGTTAGATTTGAGTCAGAATTGATAAAAAGGTAGACAAAAATTTCCAGTGAAATGAAGCCTTCCATTATAGAATCGTATAGTTTTATAAAACTCACATGGAGTAATCTATTTCGTCCACAGTTTATAGAGAAAAATATTTGGTGGGTGACTAAAGAAAAGAGATTTGAGAGGAATGATTGGTAATTAACTAATACTAAATAGCCCCCCCCCATTTCTAAGTTTATTGTATATTGGTTGATGACGTCTATGCTTTGCATTTTTACATTAACGATCAAATTTGATTGCTTATTTTTGACCAGTTTTTAATGTTACCATCTATTTGATAGTTTTGCTTTTAACAAATCAGCCCCCCTGAATATATGCTTCAAAAGATTTTTTGAATCACTGTTTAGTCCATTCCAGGGCACAAAACAGTCTCAAAAGTGCTAAAAACGTGGTATTTTTCTTATTCTGCATTTTCAGCCACATGCCGACATGCCAATGGGGGTGGGGGGGGCTACAACCCCCCTGGCTACGCTGCTGTGTACATGCATACGTTTGTACGCGAAAATGCTAAAAGAAACTGAAAAAACGTAAGGCTTTGTTGTTCTTATTTTTATAATTGGTGGCATTTTGCTTGAGGGGGGCGGGCCTCTTGCCCCTACATCTATGACTTGGTAGGTTCATAAAAGCCTCGTCATGGGAAATTCCATTTGTCTACTGCTTGCAATCCTTCTATTGGATTTACAGCAGGGGTCTTCTTTTGCTGAAACGTTTCTTTCTAAAATATTTTTTGCCGATTTTTCAAAAAAATTTTCCAATTGAGCAATTAAAAAAATGGTTGTAAAATCTTATTTTTAACAAAAAAAAAAGTTTTGTAATGGTCTTTCTAGAAATACGCTACTCGTTTCTAGAAAAATTTAAACTTGCTTTAGGCATTAAACGCGTACTCGCAACAGTCCAAATTTTTGACCGTAATTCAAAAATAAGAAACAACAAAAACTATTAATTACATCTTTTTTGCGAGTCCGGGAAAACTTGAAAGATATTGCAAATAGGAGTGACAGCATTGGTAAAGCTCTTATAAGCAGAGCTGGGCACCCGCTACTTCAAAAGTAGCGGCGCTGCCGCTGCCGCTATTTGGCAAAAAAAGCAGCGGCGCTACCGCTTATCGCTATTCAAATATAAAAGTAGCGCCGCTGCCGCTACTTGCAAGCAAAATAGCTGCCGCTTGTCGCTACCGCCACTTTAAAAAAAATAAATTGTAAAAAGAACGATGGCATTCAAATGCGGTATCGAATGGTGAAATTTCAGGTTTATTTACGAAAGTTAATTATTCAAGCTTTTAAAATATCGGTCAGGTTACAATCGGCATTAGCTGGCATAAATAGTAGACAAGTAAGCAAATCACCATTCAATTAGTTGTTGGCATGCTAAATTCAAAAAGCAAGCATTTCAAAATGTTGGTTGGTCACACCAGCGCTTTGGAAATCATTTAGGAAGTTACCCTTGGTAGGTACATTAGGAAGTTTCATTCCTTATCGCATTTTATACACAAACAAAAGGCAATAGGAAACATCAAATCAAATAAGTTAAGGTTTTGCCATTAAAGCACGATGACATACAGTATTCAGCTTCTGTACAATTCTGTCCCGGCTCTTATAGCTCTGAAGTATCGATCTGTTTATCACACGCTCGGCCCTCAACAACTAAAATAATTCCTCTTGGAGAGATCCGACAGGAAAATTTATCAATCGACCGAGTTCCAAAACATTTGTTGGAGTTTTGAAGAAATGGTAGATGATTCACGTCCCTGCGATCATTTCGTCCAACTTTGACACAAAAGTAGATCTAGCGTTTAAGAATTGGTGATTACGAAGTTTAATATGACTTTCAATAAAATCGATTTCATTTTGCTTTCACAATAAGCTTTTCGGACAGACTCTTCAGTTGCGATCTCTGCCTGGTTTGGTATGTGGTGAGCAGGATCTTTAAAGATCTCTCTTTTAAAGATCAAATTCTTGTGCCCCCAAGCGAGAGTAAACTTTTGTACTAGCACAAGAGGACCAGCTAACTTTTGCCCAAAAACAGGTCACCACAAACGCTTTTTTTCGATGAAACAGCAAGACAGATCGAGTGAATGTGATCACTGATCAAGTTGCCCAAGATTTTGCGATGAAGACCTTTTTTATTTGTTTGGTCTTCACCTCCAAATTTGAGGGCAAAATCCATACCAAAGGAGGATAACATAGAATTTGGAGCAAAATATTCACCAGATTGCTGCCGCATTCCGAATGCGTCTGGTCTCGGCTACGTAAGCGTCCCCCAAAAAGTTTTTTTGCTCCCCCCCTCCCCCCGAAACACACTACTCTGGCGCTGGCCTGTTACTATGCTGTTCTACTCGCAGTGCATGAACTATACTGTGGTCTGTGACTAGACAGCCGACAAATCATCTTAATTTGTTTTACTAAATAAATACTAGCATTTTGAGGAAATATCGCGAAAACCGTCTTTGCGATCTGCAAGTTGTTAGCAATTTATCGAACTCTAATTATCGCATTTTCGTTAAAGAGATACTGCTCGAAATCAACTTTCTTGCAATCAGTTTTATCAGTTCAAGTTGGCCCGCTACTATAGACCACATTTTTCGTTCAATTTTGGTTCAGAAAAAAAAGGACCAAGTACGATAAAACTTGCCTATACATATATACGAGCAACGACAAAACGCCACAAAGGTAACTTTGTATGTTCTACTAAACTGAAATAACGTAGTAACAAGAGCAGAGTGAAAACAAACGGAGAGTAAAGATTCCTAGCGGTAACGTTTGAAAATGTGAATCGAAGAAGTCTTGGAAGAAATTTATTAGCAGTAGCGGCAGAATATTTGCTTAAAATAGGGCGCTGAAGCGCTGCCGCTTTTTCGGCTAAAAAAAGAGCGGCGCTGCCGCTACTGAAAAAGTAGCGGCGCTGGTCGCGGCGCTGTGCCCATCACTGCTTATAAGTAATACTCAGATGATCAATTTCTTTAAACATAAAACAGGATGATTTTTTTAGCGTGCTCAATTTGTTAGAGAATGATGCTATGTGTTTCAGAAGCACAAAATAAGTATCAAAGCTTGTAAAGGATTTCCTTGAGAAGCCATTAGAAAAAAAAAACAGTGACTCCGAAATCGTTCGCTTACCACCACATGAAGATTTTATTAGTGGAATTTTTTAACACCCCGGTTCCTTTAAATGCGGGTGTTGAGGGTATTTTTTCGTTAGGTATAAAGACGTTCTTCACCCAAAAAGATCAAGCGATACGCATTTTCAAGTGCTTTTTATTTTTAAACGCATTTTCAAATCAAATCTTTCATTATACTAGCTGTAATTCGCCAAATCGTCTAACGAGTTTGCGGGGCCCATCTTCGTGTCATTGTGCCCGGCGACACAGCTCCTTCTAAAGAAATGTCGTAGCTGTGGCGAACCGTTGGCAACACTGTGTCCGATTTGACCGGCCCGAAATTTGAACCTCGCACCTCCCGGAACCAGAGACAAACGCGTTACCCCACTACCAACAGGCTGGTCAAACGCATTTGTAAATTTCAAGTTTTCAAATGTATTTTATAAAGAAAATCAATTATTGTTTGTTTACTAATTTGGTAGCGTGCGCAATTTGTTTTAAATATTAGTTTTGCACCGTAACCTAATGAGGTTTGAGCAGTGAGTCAGCAAGAATTAGACTTTTCAAAACGTCATACTTGAGCTTGCGGCGCAATTATTTTTATGGGCTTGCGGAAACTCTTGTGGCGCAAGATTTTTAGAGTAGTTGCGCATGCACTTGCGGTGTAACTTTTATGACTTACGCTGCCCACCGCTGGGAACGCATGCAAAATTTTTTTGGTACGTTACGCTAGTAGGGTAAATTTTTGAAGTGCGCTATGCTCAAATTTTGAACGTACCATACTGTACTGCCATCCTTGTTGATGAGCCAGTCGAAAAAACAGTGACATCCAAAGTCATTCGCTTGCTACTGCATGAAAACTTCGTTAGTAAAATTTAACACTCCGATTCCTTTAAGTGTGAGTGTCGAGCGTCATTTTTTATTGTTTTTCGCCCAAAGTGAGCGGAGTTAAGCGATATATATTTTCAAATGCTTTGATCCTAAAAAGGAAATCAATAGTTTTTTGTTTACTGTTTGGTCGTGAGCACAATTGGAACAACCGACTCTAGCGTCGCGTGTTCCTTTGTTTTTTTACTCGGCCATTTTCGAACTAATCAGTGCAAAATTTCAGACTTTTGCTTATAACTAGAGAAATAGTTTGGTCTAGCTACATAAAATTTTGACAGCAGTTTGAGATTATTAATTTGCATGTTTGTACCAAATTTTGAGGCAAGTAGTTACGTGACTTTGGTTTTAGGACTCAAAAACCGCCCCGAGACTTTTTAGGACCCAGAAACCGCCCCGAAAGTTTGGCGTAAAAAGCGATCTCATTAAAAAACGGCTTAAGGACGGAAAAAAGTATTTCACAATGTTGTATGTCTTAAAACACCCTTATATCCCAATCAACCCAATTTTGGCCGCGATGAATTTTTTCCTTTTTTTTTCCACTTTTTTCTTCCTAAATCTTGTGCGCTCTTCTTTTCCTAAACCACAAAACATCAAAATCTAATTTTTGTGTAAAGTTGTTGAGCTGCGAACGCAATTTTGTCTCCCAAAATTTTTAGGGAAAAATCCCCGAGACCCCCTAAAACGGGGCCCCAAAAAATCAAAGTTTTTAATGGCTCAAGCCAGGGGGCCAGTTTTTTTTGATTCAGCCAATATTCAACACATTAATATTTTGACATACTTTGGGGGTGCCACTCCCTCCGGGGACCCGCTCAAAATAGCCACCCATAAATCAATTTTTTGAATGGCTTAACGTAGGGTGCCAGTGTTTTTTGATATCAGCAGATATTTAAGAGAAAACTATTTTGATATAGTTTGGGGTAACCATCCACCCAGGGACCCCCAAAAAATCAATTTTTTAAACGGCTTAACCTAGGGCGGTAGTTCTTTTTGATATCAGTGGATATTAGACAGAAAAATATTTTGACATAATTTGGGGGTACCACCCCCCCCCCGGAACCTCCCAAATGGACCCTTCAAAAATTAAGTTTTTGAAAGACTCAAGTTTGGGCGTTAGTTTTTTTGATATTGGCAATTGTTTAAGAGACAAATATTTTGACATAGTTCAATGGCTTAGGCTTGGATAAAATGTTTCTTTTATTTTGCTCAGTCACTATTGTCAATGAAATATATACTAGTATTGACAATGTTTGAAAGTCTAAAGCCTCTTTTCCCAGAAGATATTTCTAATTAATTTCTTAACGGAAAGCGAAAGTTTTTGTTTGGAGAATCTTATTGTTCAACTTGCGTCGGTCGTTCACTGAGATTGCTTCTCAACAAGCTTCCATCTACAGTTTGTTTTGATTATTTGTTTCATACCGTAGAGGCTACTGCAAAGCCTATAGTGCAGTTTGAGCAGTGATTCAATCAGAATTATACTTTTTAAAACCTCACACTTGCGCCATAGTCCGTATAACTCCGTATTAATGGACTTTGACTTGCGCGTGCGCTTGAGCTTGCGGCGCAATGATTTTTTGGGGATTGTGGTGTGGAAACGCTTGCGCCGCAAGAATTGTAGAGAAGTTGCGCGTGCCCTTGCGGAGCAACTATTGTGACTTGCACTGCCCACCTAGGCACCTATGCTATCAACCTGAGGTCAAACAGATTGCCTTCTGTAAATATTATCCCTGCTTAACTGCTAAGGTAGCCCTATACAGATAAATCTAAAGAAAAGAGCAAATCTTGTTCCAAGTCACCTGGCCAGATCACAGATCAAATGGTTTAGTTACAGGTTAAATCAAAAATCTTAGCTCAAGATAGACCTCTTTTCACATGATTTAGGTCTATTTGGGTAGGCTATTACATACATACCGTGAGTAAGCTTAAATAGCGTTTTACCAAAAGCACAGCACAGCAATTACTGTAAACAAAGTGCAATGATTTTTTTTCTGCCACTAAACTGCTTAAGTTAAAGCATACTGGTACCGGTAAGCTACCGGTACCGTAGTGCAAGATGCGCAATTTAATTTTTGAAAGTTAGCATTTTGTCTCTAGAGGCAAAATATCGTAGTATGAGGGTTAAGGTTAGGGTTGGGGTTAGGATTAGCATAAGGGTTTGGGTTAGGGTTAGGGATTTTTAGGCACTCAGGCACTGGAGGCAAAATACTGGAGCATTAAGGACCATTTTGCCTTCAATGGCAAAATACTAATAGCATGGGCAGACGGGGCTATTTTGCCTCTAGAGGCAAAATAGCCACTGCTTATTTTTTTAATTTATTTTTGGAAGAGCAAAGCCACTTCTGCACCAAACTTTTTAATTCAGTTGAAGTGCAATGCAACCAGTGTTCCTACTAAACTAAGCCATTTTTTAGCAAATCGCTGATTTGTCAAACAAAAGTAAAAAACTTTGAGCAAAATAGTAGCATACTGGTAGCTTCAGAAAATATGACAAAGTTGTGAAAATACAGTATATATATATGACATTTGGTAGGCTATTCTTTAACAGTTAATATCGGATTGGTAACAGGCCATATTGGAAAGTTGATGCTTTGCGCTGGATTTATCCGGTGCGAAAATTTTGAAAAATCTTACATTTTTGGCGCGGAATTCACTAAAATTTGAGTGGCGTGGCATCAAAATGATACATTTTTTACAAAATATTTGTCAAAAATTTTGAAGTTTTTTTACTGATTTATTGAATTGAAGAGACAATCGCTTGAATTTCACTACGTGTGCGCCTAGCCTAGCAATTATCAAAAAAATACTATGCAGTCATGCTGAACTGTATGCTATCAAATGCAAATAAATATATTCAGGCATGACGTGACGATTACCAAAATATAAGTGCTAGGCTGTATAATCCTTAGGTTATGCTGTACCGATAACGGACAGTGGCATAACCGGGAGGATAAAGGGGTTTACTCCCCCTACTCAAGTCATTTAGAAAATGTATATAACCCAAATGTGCATGCTTTTAAACATGTTTTGGAACTTGATCAAGAACTAATTTTAACTATTACTTCATTTAAATGGCTCTACAAACATGCAAAATCTCATTCAAATGAAGTAGAAGCTAGCCATGCAAAACTCACGCTTGTGCCATTGCCCTTTTTTCATACATTTGGTTTAAATACGACATTTTGTCATTGCATTGTTGCAAGCTGTGTAGTGTAGTGGTTATCGTGCTCAGCTTCCAACCATCACTGCCCAGTTCGATTCACATTTGGGTTGCGATTACAAGAAGCTAGTCATTCAAAAATTATGCAGGGATCCTCACTAAAGCGTAACGGTACGTGGCTTGCATAAGCGAAAAAGCTGCTGGCATGTAATTGCTATCCCTCAGGCTGGCATCGCTGCCCCAACCCTAACTGCAGTGCAAGGTTTTGAAGCAAAAAGAGATTGCTGCGAGCATATCTTTTCCCCGTTCCTTATACTCCATATTTTTCCATTCCACGCAATTGCAGCCCAAGTGCAAATCAAAACCGGGTACGATGGTTAGAAGCTGAGCACAATAACCACTACACTAGCCAGCTTGCAACAATGCAATGACAAAATGTCGTATTTAAACCAAATGTGTAAGAAAAAGGCAATGGCATGTGCGTGAGTTTTGCATGACTAGATACTACGGTTGCGATTGCGTGGAATGGAAGAAGATGGTGTATAGATGCAGTACGCAGGAATGGGGAAGGATATGCACAGAGCAATCTTTTTTTTGCTTCAAAACCTTGCATTACAGTTAGGGTTGGGGCAGCTATGCTAGCCTGAGGGATAGCAATTATGTGCAGCAGCTTCTTCGCTTTTGCAAGCGACGTATTGTTACGCTTTAGTGAGGCTCCCTGCGCAAATTTTGAATGACTAGGTCCTTGTTTCAAATGACATTGGAAGGGATAGTTTTTGCAGAAAAATCACAAAAATTAAATTACACCTAGGGGGCTTTGCTCTCAGATCTCCTAGATTTCGGCGGCATGGGTTTTCGTCCCCAGACTTCCGAATGAGAAATCATGAAAAAACGCAGATAAAATTTTAGCCTTGGGTTCAAAATTCTGAATATGCGTCAGATAACGGATATTTTTATCAAAATCTCTCCTTGAAATATTTATAGATATGGCCAAGCTTGGACGCATTATTTTCTTGTGCATTTTTATCATCTTTTCATGAGGTAATTAGGTTATACCTGGTTATACTATTTTTTTAATTATGCGCACTTTGTGCAGATACGTAGTGCATAATAGTTGCGTTAAAAGCATAATATGCCAAAATATGTCAAGCAGATAAACTTTAGTCTCGGGTTTAAACTCCCCTCGACCCAGCCAAACTTAGCAAATTCCTGGTTATGCACTTTTGTCGCTAAAAATATTATTAATTTAACTGTTGTTAAATTCAAATAATCTCGCTTAAATTTGGTGAGAAAAGTTTGGCATGCAATCTTGTTAGTTTTTGGCGTGGCGCAAATATGAGCAGAAATTTAATTGGCGCAAAAATTCGGCGCACAAAAATCCAACTTTCCAACCTGGGTAACAGGTTTAGGCCTATACCAGTGAGAAATGTAGGGCACTTAATGTCTTTTTAGAGGTTTGAGCACAAATGTTTCAAGAAAATTTCGGCACTCTCTAATTAAATTAAAAAATTTTTGAACTCGCCAACTAATTTCAAATTAAAAAAAAATTTGTGCGCAACACAACTTGAGTAATGTCTCAAAACTGAAAATATTATGGGGCGCCGTTTGTGTACCCTAATTTGTGCAGTGTGTTTTTGTTACAAAAATAAATATACAAAAAAAACTAGTGCAAAAATAAATATGCAAAAATTTTTTGTGCGGACTTTTTTGACTATTTATTTTTGCGATCAGAAAAAACTACCACAGAATGAACTGTTGCAAAAATGGATAGTCAAAAAGACTGCGCGCAAAATAAACCATTGCAAAAATAAATCGTCAAAAAAACTGCGCACAGAATAAAGCGTTGCAAAAATGCGCTGCAGACATTTTTGTATATTTGTTAGTGAAGCGTGGCAAAGCACTCTCCGCTGCTCATAGAGCGCATTAAAGAACAGCTGGTAGCGCATCAAAGAGCAGCCGAGAGCGCTTTGCCATGCTCCACTAACAAATATACAAAAATGTCTGCAGCACATTTTTGCAACGCTTTATTTTGTGCGCAGTTTTTTTGACGATTTATTTTTGCAACGGTTTATTTTGCGTGCAGTTTTTTTGACTATTTACTTTTGCAACGGTATATTCAGTGCAGTTTTTTCTTATTGCAAAAATAAATAGTCAAAAAAAAGGCCACACAAAAAATTTTTGCATATTTGTTTTTGCACTAGTTTTTTTTGTATATTTATTTTTGTATATTTAATTAAAATGACTGTTTAATTAGATATGCAAAAAAACACTGCACAAATTCGAGTACACAAACGGCGCTTCATAAAATATAAAATTAAAGCACATTGCCACTTTTGCAGTTGCAGAGGTTGCGGAAGTTGTGCTGTGAATTGCTCTTTGTCCACCTTGGGTATATTACTTACCACTTAACCTGTCTGCCTGTTACTGTCAGCCTACAACCAATTATGTACCAGGTGCTGACGTTGACAACCGATGTACGGTATTTTATTGTTAGCCTATAAAGCTCATGATGATAATGGTGCCATAGTAGGACAGCTCGTTGTAATATCTATGGATTCTTCATTCCAGTAGCCTAGCCAAATACTGAATAGATATTAGTTTATTACAAACTAGGCTATTGTTTTATTCCAAATACATATAAAGTTTAAACTTTTTTCTTGATTAAACTGAGCTATCTTTACCGGTAAGTTCATAGTTGTACATACCACTATTTAATTTTATTTTCTATTCAAATTTAAAAAGTGCATCAAATACAATGCATTGTGAAAATTAAGATATTATTGTTTTCTTGCTTAATTTTTGAAATTAATGTAGTGTAGTTGTTTTCGACCGTTAGTTTGATTGTTTGAAGGTATGTTGCTGTTGGTGTTCATTGAATGTGTAATACTTATTGCTTATTAGTTACAGATGTGTGTGTGTGTGTGGATGCTCGGTTAATTTGTTTAGAACAAAAAATGTTATGCTTATCATATATATTTTTTAAGTGTTTTAATATCTATGCAAAAATCCAAATATAATCTATGTGACGCATCTTGGCCTGTATTCACTTTTGTTTCCAATTTGCCTATAGTTCTGTGTTGTATGTTATATTTGCTGTTTTGTGTAGACCTATTGCTTAAATTTCAATCCATTGAGGTTTCATTTCAAATCTGCAATTTGCAGTTGGCACACAAGCTTTTTCCATTTTTCTCTTATCTTTTTCTCCAGTATCATGTCTGCCCAATCGCATTATTGTTTGTTTCCTCTGCTTGTTCCTTTGATTAAATTGTGTATTTGGTATTCAATTTATCTTAAATCAAGTATGTCAAAAATCTACAGCTTATGTATACTTAAGTATAGCATGCTGTTTTTGAGTCTTATTTTTGGTTATTCTTCACTAACCAAGCATTGATATTGCATATTCTCTTTAGAAAATGGCCAAGCACCATTGGCAAAGTCACAATGTTAAGCATAGTGGCTTGGACGACATGGTCTTACTTTCAAAAATATCTGAATCTTCAATCGTGGATAATCTCAAGAAAAGATATATGGATGATCAGATATTTGTATCCTTTCAATACGTTTCGTGTAACTTTAAATGTTAGCCTGCTGCAACTGCAGCATACACTAATTAGGATGATATCATATATAAAGCGTATCACAGCAGATTACCTCAGTATTAAAGCATTAAAAACTCAGCAGTCTGTTTCAAGCATAAATGAGATCATCAGGGTGAAAGAGGCTGTTTGGTTTAACATGGTTTTACGTTTTAATACTGTGGTAATCTGCTGTGATATTTGGTCCAAGTCGTCGCTATAGAGCACTTTTTAAAACCCTGATATCAACCACAGACTCTATGAACGCCTATCTAATAAATGCTCATTTGTGTGGTTTGTATTAGCATTGGATCTCAAAACTTAGTTATTTCATGTTGCATCTTTTGATATACTTGTATATCGTGGAAACCAAACGTTGACCAAAAACTAACTTGTTAGTTGAAGTTAATCATTGTAGTCTGAAATAATAATAACAATTACTGATCAAACAATTTTTTGAGTGATGCTGGTTACTGCTGAATGCGGTCTTAATTTTTTAAGTGTGGGAATATTATTGGTATCAGTGATCAGTATAAATATGGTATTTCAATTAGTTTCCTATTCTTTTGTGGAACAGACATATATTGGGCCTGTGCTGGTCTCGGTGAATCCTTTCAAACAAATGCCTTACTTCACAGATAGAGAAGTAGAACTTTACCAAGGAGCTGTAAGTTCAATAGTTGTGTGGTAGATTTAGATCGAAATATTTATTTATGCTGCAAAGTAGTTACCACAAAACAAAATCATTTTCTCTTTTGTTGTTGATATAGTTTAGAGTTTTCAGCACTTTGTAGGCTAATATTTGGTATGAATAAATGATTATGCACTTTGCTGCTTTTATCTCAAATAGACTGTAAAATTTCAAAATAAATTACCCTGATATTGATATTCATGCTGTATTGATTAGAGCTCGACCGATATAACTTTTTCAGGCCGATACCAATATCGATATTTTGGAAATTGTTAGGCCGATAACCAATATATAAACGTATTACCTACAAAACTTGTCACTATTTTTTGAAAACTTGACACTAAAAGCTTAACTAATTCCCTTCCAAAGAAAGACTAGTGCAAACACAAGTCACGCTCCCGTAATATTCACAAAAAAAAACAACTAAATACAACGATTTGGCAATCAATAGTCAAGAGCGGTCATGTTTGTTCTCAAAAATAAACAGTTTAAGGTAATTGCGCTAAGCCGATATTTTATTGGTGGTAGATAGTCGATACGATATATCAACTTGGCCCTGATATCAGCTGATGTATATCGTCTGACCGATATATCGGTCAAGCTCTAGTATTGATATTTGTTGATATTTATGGTAATATAACTTATACTACTATTTATAACCAAATTTTGATTTACGTTGATACTACCGTAATATAACCATCGTCAAAACTCCTTTTGTTTTGTTGAACTGCAATAAAATTAGCATGCTCTACTTCAAAAGTTCGAATTATTTTGTATATAACTTCATGGATTCAATTGTCAATGAAAATGCAGCATGTGAGAAGGTTGAACTATCTTTCTGTTCAGATTGGGTTGAACTAATACAATTAATGCTTGTGTTTGAACATTTTGAAGTGATGATGTAGCTGGTACATCTTTATTACGGTTAAAAATCATCGAATATCAATTCAACTATCTATTTTTCTGTCTTAAAGTCACAGGAAAAGAATTTCAAATTGTTCTGATATTTAAATCTATGTTTTTAATTTTTTTTTGATCATTTGTTGGTCATTAGGTCATCGACCTAAATTTTCTTGTAAATGATTTAAAATGTATTATCCAATTTGATCAAAATGGTTGATAAATTTGCAAGATTTTTGCATTTTAATCGTTTTGCGTGCTTCTGGCCTAAAGGCTACCAGCTCGGAAGCCTAGGGAAGAGCCACCAGAACGGCGACTACTTAAAACAAGCAATGCGAAAAATTGTCTTCCCACAGGAATCGAACCTGCAGCCTTTGGATTACCGGTCCACTGCTCTACCACTTGAGCTAGAGAAGACGCCTCCTCGCATGCTTAATTTTGGCTATTTAAACCCAGCAACTTGCTTGTTGTATGATTGTAATAATAAGTCAATTAAGATGTTTTTTTTTTTTTTTGACGTTTGCAGGCCAGAGTTTTAATATTTTAATCGTTTTGCGTGCTTCTGGCCTAAAAGGCTACCAGCTCGGAAGCCTAGGGAAGAGCCACCAGAACGGCGACTACTTAAAACAAGCAATGCGAAAAATTGTCTTCCCACAGGAATCGAACCTGCAGCCTTTGGATTACCGGTCCACTATGCGAGGAGGCGTCTTCTCTAGCTCAAGTGGTAGAGCAGTGGACCGGTAATCCAAAGGCTGCATGTTCGATTCCTGTGGGAAGACAATTTTTCGCATTGCTTGTTTTAAGTAGTCGCCGTTCTGGTGGCTCTTCCCTAGGCTTCCGAGCTGGTAGCCTTTAGGCCAGAAGCACGCAAAACGATTAAAATATTAAAACTCTGGCCTGCAAACGTCAAAAAAAAAAAAACATCTTAATTGACTTATTATTACAATCATACAAGATTTTTGCATTCAGGAACTAAACTCATGCTTGCAATGATGAAAATGATTGAAAAATTACATCAAAATTCAGATATTTGACTGAAATTTCTGAGCAAAAAAATAAACCCATGGTAACGTCAAAGCAATTAGTGCATTGCTAAAGCTTTCGTATGGAAATATCATCCCATAATTTTTTGATATTTAAGCTGGCTTCCATTTAATTGAGCTAACAAGCTCTATTTACATTTTTCACATGTTAATATCCTGGCACCAGTTTTTGATTAAAAAAATAAGATTAAAAAAGAAAAAAAAAAAAACTGCGAAAAGTATGGGTGAACAAGAATCGAGTGTGAGAGACTAGACTTGGATGAAAACGAATAATTACTTCATTTATTAGAGTGAGAATTACTTGAGTAAGCATAATCTCTCCCACCTTTCAATAATATTCATATTTTTCAGGCTCCGTATGAAAATCCTCCTCATATTTATGCACTAGCAGATGACATGTATCGTAACATGCTTATCGATTCAGAGAATCACTGTGTCATCATAAGTGGTGAATCCGGTGCTGGGAAAACAGTCGCTGCTAAGTTTATTATGTCTTACATTTCAAAGGTTTGTTTTTTGTAAACCTAATTAAATTTATTATTCAAGTCTTCTCATTTCCAATAGCTAGTTATTTTTGTGTACGGTATTTGATTTTAGCGTGTTCAAATTGAATGTTTCATTATACTTGCTGTATTGCATCGTAGCGTGTAACGAATTCGCAGAACCCATCACTGCGTCATTGTGCCCTGGCAATACAGCTTCTTTTGGAGAAGTCGCGAGTCGTTGGCAACACTGTATCTGATTTAACCAGCCCAAGATTCGAATCTCAAACCTCCCGCTCCAGAAACGAACGCATTGTCGCTCGACCTTATAATTAAATACCGATTACATTTATTTATACATTGTCATGATTCTGCATAATTAGGCATTGTGGTGCCATTGTATAGTGTGTTGAAGTTTTATTAGTGAGTTGATACCAAAACCAGTTTGTGTTATTTACCAATATAAGTGTCCGTTTATCACGGACAAGGCACATCACTATTTCCGCAGTGTTTTTTTTGTTCAATTTATGCAGTTTTTTAGCGGTTTCATCTTTGTGGTAATTTGTATATGCGAACATTTATTTTTATCACTTTTTTGTACAGTGTACGATAGCAAAATCACTTGCTATTTCATCACTGTTATTATGCAACGTACAGTCTGTTATCTAAATAAAAATAGTAGCATAAATAGCTGATCAGTTTTTATCATTATTATATTAATAGGTGTGTTGAATGTTGATTGTACGTGAAGCATTTCCGCGTGTTTTTGCAGGTTTCCGGCGGCGGTACCCGGGTTCAGCACGTCAAAGAAATTATTTTGAAGAGTAATCCTTTGCTTGAAGCATTTGGCAACGCTAAAACTGTGCGAAATAACAACAGCAGTAGATTTGTGAGTTTATTTATGATTTACTTAGTAGGTAAAAAATGCTTGTGTTTAATTGTATGAATTATGTGTTAATTGTTGATCTTTATACGTTCAAAACTGAATATTTTTTTACTAGACGGGCTAAATTTTGAAATTATTTTAGCAAAAATAATCTTCTTCTGACTGTATTTTTAGTCTTATTTTAGCAAAAATAATCTTCTTCTGAAGTTTTTTTTTCATAAACTTTTAGAACGTGTTAGTAAGTTTTAACATATACGGAGTTAACTTTTTCCAGCTGCGAATACTTTATTTAATAGGACCAATAATAGAAATTACATGAAGATGATCTGGTTAATATTTATTTAAAGTTCTTTCCTATCATCATGGCTGTTGGATGACATCATTTTTAGCCAGGAAGTTGAGCTTTAATATGCTGAGTGTTTCGTCTGTTTGTAATGACGTCATATGTATGATGGTCGTCACAGTTTTCCAAATATAGACCCGCCTTCAAATGTGTGCAAGCGCTAAAAAGTTGATTGGTCCTATGACCTTTTATGCTAACTTAAAAATCTATCGGTCTAAAGAATTGTGAATTACTACGATTGCAGTCATGCGGTATGCTCACTTTCCATGTAAAGTACTCACTGCTGACTCGTAGCTCTGAAATTCCATGCTTTTTTTGTATCGCATATAGTACTATTTTTCATTTGCTTCCCTTCTTTTTTGCGAACTTTTTGTGTCAATTGTCAAGCTCCAATTTGAAAAGAAGTGATGATCCAAAGATAGTGTCGTGAGTTTTTTTGTTTTTATCTCCCTTACGACAATCCTGATTGCAGTATACAACCATTTTTCCGTGCATTGCTTAACATTTAATCCAGTTATATTTTGTAAGAGTTGATTTAAAATTGCAAGCGCTTAGATTTCTTGATTATTTAAAGGTCGTGAACCTGAATTTTAAGTGGAGGACCGAAAAAAAAAAGCTTAGCCATTTAATATCTATCTAAAAACAATGTATGTTTTTGCAAACAACTTCTAAAATTGCGTTTGCAATGATTGTGAAAACGACCGAAAATTTTTCTAAATGTCCGAAAACATATTTCCAGATTCGTACATTTGGCCAAAAGCGTTGATAGTGTGTGATTTATTCTGAAGAATTAATTTTATTTTACAGGGTAAATATTTCGAGATTCAGTTCAGCAGAGGTGGCGAACCAGACGGTGGCAAAATCTCCAATTTTCTGCTCGAAAAATCACGAGTTGTCTCGCAGAACCCCAATGAAAGAAACTTTCACATCTTCTATCAAATGTTATCAGGAGCAGATCAAGAGCTAAGAGGTAGTATGGTTTTATGTAAAGTACTGTACAACCGTTAGCCATTTTTTCATCAAGTCTTTATAAACGCGCTTGGTTGTGCCAAAAATGGTAACGATCAAAGCAGGATCAATTCCCGCGTCGTTGCGCCTTTGGAACGACAAAAAATTTTTCGTTTTGTTCCCAATTCCTAAGTCTTACGTTCCAGAGACGAACGCGAAAGGACTTAAAGTTCCTGATTAGTCACGATCATTGAACTTCTAACTGGTTAACCTCTTCTTATCATATGATTGTCCGTGCTGCTTTTTATGTACTTTTGCTTACGAGTTTGTTTGTTCGAGTCAGTGTTAGCTAATACAAGTCTGCACACCATACGCCGCACATTTTCATTAGAGGTAACTTTTTGCTGTGGTAAATTCCATGGTACTCAACTGAATCCAAATACTTAATGGTAAGAGTACTACATTTAAGTTTATTAACGATTCTGCTAATTTGGGATTGGTGCTCGGATATGCAGAGTCGCGATTGCTGACAGCTTTACACATAGGCATCGATTTTTTTGTTGGCTCAGCCAATTCCGAGGGGGCGAAACGTTTTTGCAAAGTTTGTTTCAACTAATGAATTATATTTCAGTGCGAAATTTTGCCCCCAAATTCAGGTGAAGACCAAAAAAAGGTATTTGCCGCATTCTGGTTCTATCTCAGTCCGGAATTTCGGATCACGTCTTTACCTTGAGTGCCAAGTGGGGTGTACTTGCCAAAAAACCGAAGGGGGCAAACATATTTCGCCCCCTTCAGTGTCAAACCCGAGGGGGCCGCGCTCCCCGGCCTCCTCGAAATCGACGCCAGTGGCCTTACAACATTATCGCACTCAGCATTGCTCTGTCCATATTGCTGTGTAAATTTTCAAAATTTTAGAAAAAACAACTAGCTCATTGGAGGTTTGTTAAATGGTTCAAGCGAAAAATTGTGCAATATTTAGAAAATCCAACAAATAAGTCTGGAAATGACTTTTACATGAGTTCATAAAGGTGAAAACAACAACAACAACAACAACAACTAAAAAAATAAAACAAATCAGAACAGCCTCTTCAGAGTTCAAAATTGCTGGAACAAATGTTTGAGTTAAGCGAATCAATAGTTTTGTATACTGCTCGTTTCCGACACCGTGCATTTTTAACCTTTCCAACTTGATTCAGCCTGCTCATTTACATGTTTTCAGATCAACTTGGAATCACGACCCCGGAATATTATTTTTATCTTAACCAAAGCGGTTGCTACACCGTTGATGACGTAAACGATCAAAAGGACTTCATCGAAACCATGGAGGCTATGGACGTGATAGGTAAGTAACTATTCGAAAATTCTATATCTCGATATTTGAAAAAATGAATTCAGCTTTTAATTTAAAGTAAATGTGAAGTTGTGTGTTTTAAACGACTTTGATGTATATATTAGAAAATTGCTTAAAAAGATTTAGATATTTTTCTAGTTTTTGTCAATTTCCATTTTGTGTCCAAAGTTTGTACGAGAGTTAACGATGGAAACTGAAGTTTAATTTGATAAGTCCAAATCGTTTTTTGACTTTAAAAGGTTTTTGCGCTGTATTACAGTTCATTTTTTTTTGTGAATCAATTTGAATTATTAAAACCTTACTTAAAATGGTAAAATTTTTAAACGTTTCGGTCTTAGCTACGTCCATCATCAGTAGAAATAAAATCTTATTCTTTAAGAATAAAATTTAGAATATAGTTTTATACAAAATATTTTTGATCTGTTTTAGGCCTTTCTCCCGATATAAAACAGAACGTTCTTCAATTGACTTCTAGTGTATTGCATCTTGGTAACATCAGTTTCATTGAAGACGGAAATTACGCGAAAGTTGAGAACGAAGATTGTAAGTTGAATTTGCACCCTACATACCCATTCAATTATTCTACCGTGAATAACCGTCCAGCGTGTAGTGTTATAATGTAGTGATTTTATTTTATTTGGAATTGTGATTCCATCGTGCCAAGCGAATTGATATTTGGACTAATCAAAAAGTATAAAATTGGCTTGTGGTTTGTTGACCATTCATATTCCACTTGCTGCTCAACGAAGTGGACTCTGTGGATCGTAGATGGGGACAAACAAGGCAGTATTTTTTTATACTCTGACTTACATCCTTTTAGTAGGGCAGTGAATGGATGAGACATCTTTTTAACTATTTTGTCTCCGCTCCAAGTAAGTTCTTCATGAGAATAGGAGATACTTTGAAGTTAGTTATTCCTTCAGTCTTTGGTATATACTGTCTAGTTATTATTATTTTTTTTTTTTTGGTCTTACAGTGGTCATTGACCCGCTTTGTTTAAATGACCGAAAAAGATTAGTCATTTCGGTTACAATATCCGAGAAAAACAAAGAAGTTCTGCATATTTTACGTACTATTACGCTTGCAGTAGCGAAAACGATCTTAAGTTTTTTTTGAAATGACTAAAAGAATAGATTTCCGCCATTTATCAAAAATTCTGAGCGAAGAAATAAATCCATCATGGGTATTCAGTGAAAATGCTTATTGTACAAAAAGGATTTGAAACCAATCAATCAGTTTCAAACGTATTCGGTATTGAGCTTGAACTTTTTTTTTTCAGTTTTGGCTTACCCTTCCTATTTACTGGGAGTCAAGCAAGATGCATTGCGAACCAAACTGACTAGCAGGGTGATGGATAGCAAGTGGGGTTCGAAAAGTGAAACCATTGACGTCACTCTTAACGTGGAACAAGCCTCCTACACAAGGTCAGTGTTTACCTCTAAGTCGGTTGACTCGGGTTCGATTCCCATTGCGTCACACCTACAACTTTTTAGTGAAATCATTATCAGCATCTTTTCTGCTTGACGTACTGCACGGGACGGTGTTGGGCATCCACTGGTATAGCATACGGTGGCGTTTCGACTCGAAAATCTGCAATGCTCTTTTGCTACCTCCTGTCCCATGCAACCGGGTTGTACATAAATACAGCAATTGCTGTTATAGAAATGCGATCTTAGTTTTGTTGATTTAAAATTACCGTGTAATCTATGCTGTTCAAAGGCTTGCTAAATTGGTTTTCTACGTAATTGCATTCAAAACGATTTCATAGAACAATGCAGAAGAAGAGCAATGCAATTCAAAAAAAGTCATATCTTGTAATATGGAAAGGTCTTACGATACATGTTTTGAAACTTACGTGTTAACGTGTGTATCTAGCAAATACAGTATTACAAGTTATCAATTAGATTTTTAATGGTTTTTCTTTTGCTCTCTGTGGTTTTTTATGATAACGCCTATATTTCCGCATAATTTTATGTCATTTCTGACCTCATTTTGAAAGATATGCAGTTCTATTTGTTATGTTCACGTTATGATTGTAAACTGCATTTTGCTACTATTTCTATTCAGTTAGCTCATCGACATTTTTCTACGTGCGGAATTTAAATACTCTGTGTCTCGGGCTGTCCTAAATTTGTAATTTCAGACCTTTTTGCACTTTTTGAAATGAAAGTATAGTTCCTGCAAAAAATAGACGGTCGCAAAATTGGATAGGATATTACCAAGGTTTTTTTATGTTCCACCCAAAAGATGGAAATGAGTTCCAATAGATTATATAATTAGGTATTTGTTTCAGAGATGCTTTATCAAAAGCCTTACATTCGCGTTTGTTTGATTTCCTTGTCCAAGCTGTCAACACGGCTATCAGGAAGGACTACGACGAGCTAAATATTGGTGTTTTGGATATCTATGGATTTGAAATCTTTCAGGTAGTTCTAATGAAAATTATTTCAAAGTCCGTTAGAACGCTCTGTCAATTCGACATAATTGATTTATTTACTGGTTTGGCTGTATATGTGGATAAAAGTTCTATGTTTCAGAGGGTAATGACTATTACATCGTTTACTTTGAACCATGCTCCAAGTTTATCTTTAAAAATTTTTAATCAGTTGTTTAAGCATATTAAACCATTGATGCGTTTTCCAACAATTCGTAAATACGGAACTTGATAGAGTTGTAATTTTCCCAATGCGTTTTCCAAAAATTCGTAAATGGAGAACTTCTCGAGTGTTAAATTTCTCAATGAAGGTGATTTTTCATAGTAATATGCAAGTAAAGTTGTCATGTTGAACTAATAATATTGGTTTAGTAATTTAAGGTGGATTTACACAGTAACCTTTTTCGTCCGCTTTTCTTCATTTTTATACGTTTTTTCTTCCCCATGAAAAAGTATGTTATTTTTCGTCCGCATTTTTATATGTGTATATCCGCACTAACCAGACTGGCACACAAAGGGCAAAAGTTTTATGAAAACTTTTATGAAGAACTACATCCCTATTTTGAAATATTGCTCTCGTCATTCATACGCAAAATTTTTGTATGAAATTAATATCAATACGAGGGGCAGTCAAAAAGTAATGCCTTTTTGATCACTGGAGGCACAATTATGCACGTAAAACGCTGAAATTAAGCTGAAATGTTAAGGCAGATGTACTGGTGAGATTTAAATATTTATTTATGTGTTTTCAGATTTAGGTGTGAGTATATGTTTAGCTGAGTTACTTGTACTATGGTAGCCCCGTTAGAGATCCGTATGAAACAGAGATCAGGTATTGAATTCCTTGTGGCCGAAGGAGAAACTCCAGTAAACATTTACAGACTGCAAAGAGTTTAGCATGATGAAGCCTTAAATTACAGCAATTTACGAAGATGGGCCAGCCGCTTAGCTGAAGACTCAGATGAGTCCCAACAGTCCGGATATGCAAGCTTAAAAGACAAGTCTCGTACATGTCGCCCTCCCACGTCCGTTAATCTTGACTACAAAGCAAATGCCGACAAATTAATCAGAGAGGATAGGGGCGTAACACTTGATGAGTTGGCATTAGAGCTCGGAGTAAGTCATGGAAGTGCCCACCACCTTGTAGAGTCTCTTGGTTATCAAAAGTGTGTGCCCGTTGGATTCCAAAACAGCTGACAAATGAGCACAAAGCAGAAAGGGTTAGCAAATGCAGTGAACTTATTCAACTGAGTGAAAGAGATCGCACACTGTTTTAAAAACTTATAACGGGTGATGAAACATGTATACATCATTATGAGCCAGAATCTAAAAGGCGATCAATGCAATGGCGTCGCACGACTTCACCAAAACCAAAAAAATTTAAATCACTACAGTCAGCTTCAAAAATCATGGCCACCGTATTGTGGAATGTTGAAAGACTTTTGCTTGTTGATTTCTTACCAAAAGGTAAAACAGTCAACTCAGAAGCATACATCGAAACCCTTAAAAAACTTCGAGCAAGAATTCGCCGTGCAAGACCCCAGTTGAAAATGAAGAAAGTTTTTCTTCAGCATGACAACGCCCGACCCCACACAACCATCAAAACAAGGGAAGTAATCACTTCTTTTGGGTCGAGAACCGTATCGCATCCTCCATATTCTTCTGATTTAGCACCATCGGACTATCATCTATGTGGTGCAATGAAAGAAGAACTAAGAGGTAAGCATTAAGCCGATGATGAAGAAGTAAAAACAGCTGCCAGGAATTGGCTTCGCAGTCAGCCATCTGAATTTTACAAGGCTGGAATACATGCTCTCCTACAACGATGGAAAACTGCTGTGAAAAAGATTGTGACAACTTGGAAAAGTAGAAATGTAATTCACGAAAGTTATGCTAAATTTTGATATATGAACTGTTTTGTTGTGTTCTGTATTTTTCACGTAATAAGAAAAAAAGGCATTAGTTTTTGACTGCCCCTCGTATATAACAGCACTTCGTGCGGATATCGACTAACAAAAATGCGGTCGAAAAAGCGCATACTTTTTCAGGGAAAAGCAAACACGAGACAAAAAATGGACAAAAACGAACGAAAAATGGATACTGTGCTAATCGGCTTTAACTATTGCTCTCATTAGAATTTTAAGTTAAATTTTGGACTGTTATTTAGCACATGACTAGCGTTTTGAGTTGGATTTTGCTCCAAATGCAAAAGATTTATTTTTAGAAAAATGGATTTGAGCAATTTTGCATCAACTTTGTCAACGAAAAACTGCAACAAATTTTCATCGAGCTGACATTAAAAGCAGAACAGGAGGAGTATGTACAGGAAGGGATCCGTTGGACTCCGATCGATTATTTCAACAACAAAATTGTCTGTGATCTGATTGAAAGCAAAGTAAGTTCTAGCAGTTGAAAAAATATGTCTTGCCACTTTTTGTCAAAGCATGTTTAGTTAAAAAATGCTTGAAAACATTTTTAGCGAAATCAAATTGTAGTATCAAATAAACACACTGCAATAGAAATCAAAAGTGTATGAAACATAACATAATATCTGCATTCTGCATATTCCAGTAATGTAGTTTAAATTTGGGTCAACTACAAAAATAGGCGCTGCATTTTCATGAAGCCACCAAGCAGAGATAATCATCGTAAAGCGTCTTATCCAAGGACACAATCACGTGACCGTAGTGGGGTTGAATCCAGATCAGAGTCGTAAAAACGACGCCCTTACCCATTCGGCCAGGCTGCTGACTTTTGCCAACTTTAAACAAATTCCAGCATAAGTGAAGCAAAAGTATGCTCCGTGAAACAGTTCTTTCTTTTTGCTTAACTTGATTTAGCAATTGTAGTTATTTGCAAAGTGTTCTTGTGCGTTGATAAAAGGTAAAACGAGAAAGTTTAGAAATTAATCTGGAGCGATCCAAAATTAGAACAACTCAACAAAATTAACACATCTTTTTAAAGATTTGCGTTCTTGAGTTTTAGTTGTTTGGAAGACCTGTAACCCAACGTTTAGTCAAGTGCAGTTTATTCTCGTCAGAATTGGTTTATAGCTGATAGCCTTTTTGTTTTGCTAAATTTAAGGTTAATACTAGATAAATACCGGTTGCTACAAAGCCTAACTACGTAAGAATCGTTCTGTGACTGTATTATGTGATGGTAACTGACACCCTATGATTCACAGCTGAATTTGCGTTATTTTCGTCCACAACTATAAGTTGTAATAGGTTTACAGTTGCTTAACATGCAAGCGCATGCTCAGTTGTTACTGTACGGAATGTTTGGCTTGTAAGATACTAGATTCTTTATGTTGAACTGGTTTAAACCCATTCAATATGCAATTTGCATGTTTCCGAAATACTAACAAAAAGTCGGAAAATTCTGCATTCATAATCAATTGCACTTTATAAAAACCAGCAAATTTTGGGTTGAATTTGACTGTGTGTTTTTATATTTCACGAATTTTTGGCCTCATTTGTTTTTGACTTTATTGGTGGAGAAAAGGTGACACAAATTTGCTCTTGCTAGGTTAAAAGTTGTTTTTTTTTTTCGGGAAAGATCATCATATTGTTCTTAAATTCTGAGCAAAAATGAGCTCTGTGTTCTTTCAAAATTGTTCTTACACAAAAATAGTTCTAGTCATCAACGTTTTACCTCTTGAAATACGCTAAAGTCACATCTGAGATAGAACATTGTCAGTTTATTTTTATCAATCCTTGCAATTGGCTAGAAAGCCAGACATCTTGTCTAGCCTTTACATAGTAAGAATTTCGTAGTCTGTCGTTTTAGGTCAAAGGATAGCTACTGCTATTAACAATCGTTTTATTTGACTATTTTTAAATGTTATTTATGTTGTGGCAAGTTACATTGCTAGCTAGAACGTGACTTCGCAAGCAGTATCATGGCACCCCCAACTTTTGTCAGGTTTAGTTTATTCTTAATACCTACCCGTTCTGAAACTTTGATCTATCTAGCTCCAACGGTTCAAAAGTTCGAAATTTTGGAGGACCTGTTTGAGGGGGTCCCCCAATGTGGTACCCTTGATTTCAGCGGGGCCTAGTCCTTCCTGATACGTAGAATTGCTCAAAGTTTGAATTCTGTGCTGGGGCGGTTTAACAGTAAATAGCTCGGGAAGAAAAAGAAAAAAAAAAAAAAGGAAGAAAAAGGAAAATAGAATTCGAGTCGAGGTAAATGAACACAACCAAGAGAAAGGAAGTTGATATTTTTCATCAATATTGGCACTTACCGAGATATACTAGTTCAAATTTGTCCACGTTTGCCGATTTTCGGTCTCCGTAATTGTGGTCACGTGACCGGGCGCCCCCAAACTCGGTACTCATAAAGCCTCCATTAGCACCCATGTTGTGTCCTAATTTCAGGTTTCCACGTCTAGTAGATTTTGGGTTGGAAGCAAATTAATAAATTCTTGATGGAAAAATCTCCGTTTTACCGTGTTTTGGTGTCCCAATTCACGATCACGTGGCCTAGGATCCCCCACAATAGCACACATGACTTCTTCATTTATTCGTACATTGAATCCAAGATTCAACTTTCTGGGTTTAACAGTTTTACATTTAACTAAGTTTTACTTCTCAGTGCTCATCTATCAAAATTAGCCGTGTAAAAACATTGGTCCTACGCGCGCGTGCGCAAGTTCCAATAGTAGTCATAATACTGAAACTTGAATGACTTCCAATATCGAGTACAATCAATTGCTGTAAAATACCCAAGTTGCTAAAATTAACCACGCAAAGTTTTCGCTTAATATGCGTTAATTTGGCACTAATAACGTCGGTATAAAAATGCATAAAGCGCATATTTTTATGCTTTGTTTTTGAAAACCTCAGCTGTTAAGTACTAATATCGAGGATTTTTTACTAATAAACCAGCTTCGATTATCTGCAGCTTTCTATTTTAACAACAACAGTAAAAACGTCAGTTTTATTCTGCTCCATTAAATGCTTAAGAGTAAATATTGTCCTTAGGCCAAGCTAACTGGTACCGTAAAGGCAATAAAAAGGTTCGCAATGAACCCTATAGCCCGTTGCGACTGATTGTAGGATTCAAGAGATTTACGTCAAAGTGCCTATATTGGAGTATTTGCTGATCAACCATATTCGAGTGAGTGGTGTAGTGGCTTGAGCAATTGCCTTGAAATTTGATTGACTGAGTTCGAATCTCAGTGAAATCGTACCACTCATTATTTGTGAAATCACCGAAGAATGATAGTTAAGTAAAAGATTAATTATGTACATAATGATGACAAGAATTATTGAATTGCTTCAACCCAAAGTAAACGGTGGAGATAGCTCTGCTGCTTTAGCGGTGGGTTAGTGACCGAAGGGTTGCTGACTTCCAGTTCGATTTTCGAGCTGGCAACACGTCGTTGTCTCCTTGGGAAAGACACAACGCTTTTCTCCTATTGGGGTGGTGGCCAAGCAAGCAGAACCCAAAAAGGGTTCTTACGGTTGCTGTGGTTAGACTGGCGCTGACTGCTTGATTCGTACACATGAACGAATGAACCCTTATTTGTTTTTCAGTCGCCTGTGGGTGTCATGTGCGTTCTAGACGACACATGTGCGACCATGCATGCTGTGACAGAAGGGGCAGACCAAAAATTCCTTGGAAAATTAACTGCCGCAGTTAGCCAACATGATCATTACCAAAGCTTCAGGTTAGTGTATGTTCGAGAACCCAATCTACCGGTGTTATAGATCCCTGTTATCCGCATCTTATCGATTTTCTGCATATTTTAAATTGTTTGTGACGATGACCCCTCCATACAGACACGCGAAAGAGGTGACTTTTTCTTTAGTCCCACAGCTATGTTTTAATTTTTGCATTACGTTTGAGTCTTAACTATTAAATCTCCTCTTCTGAATCGAGACATTGAGAAACTCCAACGGCCTTTTGTTTTATATTGCCCAAAGCCGGATCAAAAGCTTTCGCCAGCATTCCCTTACTTCTACGGGGCGATTTACTTCCATTTTTCATTTTTGGTTGTGAGATTTGGCGAGCTGGACTGGCAACCAATTTGACCCAATTTTTAGCGTTTTTCCGAATGTTCAAGATCGATTCTATTTTTCAGTGCTGGCTTTATCATTCATCACTATGCCGGTAAAGTATCGTACGATGTTGACGGTTTTTGCGAGAGAAATCGAGACGTTTTATTTAAAGATCTCGTCGAATTGATGCAGCAAAGTGAATTGTGAGTACAAACTATGGCTAATTTACGCATAGTTAGTTGCGTAGCCAGAGGGGAGGGGGGCTATAGCTCATTTGCATACAGGGTATGCAAAATACCCTGTTTTTAGTACTTTTGAGACCGAATTTTGCACTAAAAGCGAAAATAGTCCCCCCATTGGCACTGGCAGTGAGAATGTGACTAATTTGATTCTGAACTTAAAGAGAATTCGGTCGCAAAAAAAAAACGTTCCGATTTAAAGTGAAGATCTTTTTTTTGGTCTTCATCTAATTTCGGGCACAAAACCGTTCCAGTTCCAAGTCTAAACTGTTTCAGTTTGGTTTTACACCCACGCGCCTGCGCATAATATTCCATAAGATTGCTTTAGTCAGCCATAATATTAATTTGTTCATACTCTTGATACTCTCAATAAACTTTTACAGCATCATTGGTACGAGTTTTTGGCCTATTAAAAGAGCTGTTTGAGTGAGAAATTATGTCTATCGTAAGCACCTTTGCTCCCGAGTAGCTCAAGTCAACTCTTATAAGATTTCATGATGTGATCTCTTAGTCAAGCTTCTATGATGCCGTAAACTGTTGTCTCTTTCAGTGCCGTCTTTTTTTGATCGGAGTATATTTGTTTTGATGCTAGCTTTCGAAGAACTTACTGCTTGATTTGGTTGGTCAGCTGTGCTTATTTTAAGCGCATATGTTTTAAAACCTGTGAAAATTACAGTCAATTCGCCAAAACTTTTCCCCTACTTCTAGGAAAAAAGAGATGAAGAATTTGAGTATTGGTGTGGACTGCCATATGCAGAAGCAAAATGCCTGAAAAAGATAACTCTGTATATAATTGTAATGGTCTTTAATTGTGTTGATTTTAATTATTTGGAGACTATTTGTGCGTTTTTAAATATGTAACTGCGGCTTACAGTAATACTTCTTAGATTTCCTTATTGCTAGGTCGAAAATTTATAGCTTTATAAGCTTTTCTAATTTAGCTTGAATATTCTACGACGTAAATGTACGTTATGTGTTCCAGTGATTTTATTCGAGGTTTATTTCCGGAAAACACAAACACCCAGAAACGACCGACAACAGCGTCGTCCAAAATCAAAACACAATGTAATGTTCTTGTAAATACACTAATGAAGGTATGTTTAAGCCTCTATTTAAAGGGAGTAAAGCATCCAGTAAGGGTTATGTGCAAGAGATAAAAAACATCTGGAACATATGTTTATCAAATTTCAACTTTCTACAACTTACTATTTATTTATTTTATTTCATTGCAAAGTTTGAGAGATCTTCTCAACAGTGTTGCCAGTTATAATCTGATTTCCTTGAAATTAGGATATCCTTCATAATTTTTGCGAGTATTTCAGCTGTAACACTAATTCATGATGAAGCTTTGCATTCAGGTGCTTCAAACCAGTTGTGGAAGATACCTTAAACATTATTGTAGAAATTATAAAATTTTAACTGGCAACGCTGTTGGGGAGATTTCCTTTTCTTTGAGATGAAATAACTTATGAACAATAAGTCGTAGAAAGCTGAAATTTGGTAAAGAAATAAATGTTTTAGATTGTTCTTTCTGCTTTGCATATTATCCTAGCTCGATGCTTCACCCTCTGTAAGTTACTCGTGCCAATTTCGACCTAGGCAGTTCGCTAGTTTGGTTAATAGTACCGAAATCTTTTAACCCGTTTGCAGCTAAAATTTCTAGCCAATACTCGAATTGAAATGATTGAAATAGTAAATCATTTTTGTGCATCAATATTTCTGGATTTGCATGTGTTAAAAGATGCTGCTTCGATCGTAGTTTAAAACTTGGTGATAATTGCTGACTTTGCCAACCCTCTATAAACGTAATAAAATTGGCTTTGAAAGAAAACTTTGAACTGTAGAGCTATGGTTAGTTCGCATTCATTGTTAAACGTGGATTATCCTTTGTCGCTATACAACCTAAGCGTAAAACACCAGGAAGTTTGGTCACTCTCTAAATAAAAACGAGCTACAGGATAAAGTGTAGTTTAACTATTTGGTTTGATTAATTGAGACCTGACGCAATGCCCAAGCATAGAATAAAAGTTCTGCCGCAAAATCCCGGTTTGTTAATGCTTTTCACCGAACAAGCTCATTAGTTTGATTTACTTTTTTTATTGTTTTTAAAACGAGCCAAAAATGAACACAAAAGGGTATTTGGTTTCTTTCAGTGCTCACCCCACTATATTCGTTGTATTAAACCAAACGAAACAAAGAAGCCTCATGATTGGGAGGAGAGCAGAGTGCGCCATCAAGTGGAGTATTTGGGTCTGAAAGAGAATGTTCGTGTACGTCGAGCAGGCTTCGCTTATCGCAGACCCTTCCACAAGTTTCTACAAAGGTAGATTTGATAAATCTTTTTTTTTTTGATGAACAATTTAAACCTTTTTTTGTTACGAAAACAATCTCAAAGATTCAATTTGTGAATAATGGTCATTGTGCAAAGTACAATGCTGGATAAAACTAACAAATCTCGGACCGATCAAATCGGACACAGTATTGCCAACGGCTCGCCACTACTGCAGCATTTCTTCAAAAGTAGCTGCATTGCCTGCTGGCGTAATGACTCGGAGATGCTCCCCGCTAACTCGTTACACGCTTCAGAAATCTCGATGCTTTGTGTATGTTAATTTACTGAACAATTGAATCTTATTATAGATACGCCATCTTAACGCCGGAGACGTGGCCTATGTGGCGTGGGGATGAAAGGCAAGGCATCAAACACTTAATGACGTGTGTCCAGATGGATGCTGACCAGTGGCAATGTGGGAGAACAAAACTCTTTATCAAAAATCCGGAATCGGTACGTACAGAACGACTAGAAAAAATAAGTTTGTGAAATGGTTTGCCTGGTCAGTATGCTAGTGAAACGAGAGATTTGATTTTGATTTTCAATCAGCATAAATCTACAATAGCATAACTTTTCTGCTTAACCTTCAGCATTTGTAAATTGTTGAGTAAATTTAAAGTTGGTTCTGGCATCTTAAAGTTTCGGTGCATAATAGGCAGCGCATAATCGTCCGCGACGAAAAGTCCCGGTCCGAAGGGTATCAGTGTGGAACCTCCACCGTGTGTGTGGAGACCCTAGACAAGTGGTAGTTTGATCTGATCTGCAGAAGTGCAGAGTCCCAATTTCCGATTTAACTCGAAATATTTCAATTTTTATGCCAAATGAAACTTAGGTTAATCTCGGTACAAATATAATTTTCACTTGTTCTGTGGATGTCTGCCTTATATTAAGCTTATACTGGTGCATTATAAAAGTAAAAGCTGTAACTTCCTTCAGCTTTTCCTATCCACTTCCCATTACTTCCGTGTGATAGTGATATTTATTTCCTTTCCTTAGACTTCTGCGAAATACTTACGCAAATGTTTGGTCATTTTTGCGTTTTTGCTGGTAGTATCATAAATGTAGACGTATTTTTGCAAGGTGTAGAAGCAATATTATGAAAAAAAACACTTATTTTTACTGTATTTTTTTTTATTTTCCAGCGTAAGTTTAAAAATCTTAATATTGTGTTTAAATCCTGATGAGAGTGTGTTGAGAGACGCCGAAAACGTTTAATTATTACGATGATTTAATGAGCAATGTAATCCTTAATTCTGTGGCGCTGATAGCACTAGCATTGCTATAGTACATCGACTCTTTGTTGAAAAAATAGTTGCTTTGTTAATCAGAATTTTGGCCCTTGACTCTACTAATTTCCTAATTCCAATATCAGTTGTACAATTTTAAGATTAAAAAAAAAAATTAAATAGCTGTGATGTTGTATATTTATTTTGTATCTCAGAATTTTTTGTTTTAGCTATTCTTACTGGAAGAAATGAGAGAGCGAAAATACGACGGCTTTGCGCGAATCATACAGAAGGCATTTAGACAATATAACGCACGAAAAAAATACCAGCAAATCAAAGAAGAAGCATGCCAGGTAGGCATTGACAAAAATTCGCATGCTTTTTCAAGTGTAGGCCGGTCAATAGCAACCATGCATTAGGCAATGTATTGTAGCTTCATCTGTGATGCTGAGGCCACTGCGCCCATTTCAGGCCCGATAAATTTAATTTCGCTTTGCTACGGTGTGGTTTATTTTGTTCTAGATTGCATTTGCGTGATGGTGTATTTTCTTTGCGTAAACGTTTTCTCCACTGTCGTAAAAGAACCAATACCACTTCGAAGCGTATGTTCGGTTGGTTGAAATCATTTATATGTCATTGTGCCTAGATTACATACTTGTTTTTTAAAGAGACAACTGTTGCAGCCGTGGCGAGCCGTCGGTATCACTGTCCAGTTTGACCTGACTAAGACTTGAACTTCAAACATCGTGTTCCAGAAGCAAGCATGTGAGCTTTTGGCCTAGTGGGATCTTTGTAATTTAAAAGCTGATAAACTTCTAGGTCGTACTGAATCGCAAAGAACGGAAACGAAACAGCTTGAATCGGAATTTCGTTGGCGATTACATTGGACTTGAAAGCCATCCCGAGTTGCGACAATTTGCGGCCAAGAGGGAACGAATAGAATTCGCGGACACAGTTACAAAATACGACCGCAGATTTAAGGTAGGCTCCTGAATCGATCTATACTACAAGATACTTCATTAGCCAGGTACTAGCTGTTAATAAGGATTTTTTTGTTCAATCCATTAACAAATGAACCGTTTTAAACCGCTTTATTCCGGTTTAATCAGTTAATGAACTGGCTATCGACCGCTTTTACTCACTGTCATTGAGATGTCCATCGTTAGTGTGATTGATTTTTCGCTTAACTAATGTACTTTTTCCGTTTCCGTATTGATGACGTCATTTTGCTGCGTCACAGACTGCCAAGCGAGATTTGATGATGTCAGCAAGAAACATATACCTGATCGGCCGAGAGGTGGTGAAAAAAGGCCCCGAAAAAGGGCAAGTTAAAGAAGTTCTCAAGCGGCAAATTGACTTGGAACAAGTCAGAGCCGTCTCGACAAGGTAGGTCACGCTTGAATTAAACTGCGAAGAGAGTACAGAACTGATAGCTTTTCGATTTGTGAAGTCATAATCAATTCTGCAAGATAGAATGATACTAGACATGAAAAGATTCATATTGATGACGAGTCGTCATTTTTTTTTGAAATCGTCAAAATTTCGCAGCTCACTGGGACAAAGTAATGAAACCATCCGTGATACTGGCATATAAATTGCTTCTCTGACAGGGATTGGTTGCTTGACTCAATGACCGTAAGGTCTTTCTCAACTTCCATGTCGCCTTTTTAAACAATTGCTGATTATAATTTCTACTTCGTGCTATCTCTGAGCGATGAAATAAATTTGTCTTGTCTTGTTTGTATAGTACAAGCACACTAAGTTCACAGGCTTACATGCTTGCAGTGGCGTTTATGTTGCGTATTTTACTTTTCCTACTCGTAATCGGATGTCGAAAAGTAACAAAGACAGTGAAATGGATAGAAACTCCCACTTACATCATTGAACAATATCGAAGTCCAATAGTTGGTGGTTTCAAACTTGTACCTTTCATTATTGCAAGAGGAAGAGTATCACTTAGAAAATTTCGAATTTAAACCGTCGCTGGTTCAGGACAATGATGAATCTAATGCATCAATCTCGATCTGTTAGGTCACTGATACAGTTTCACAAAGAAATTATTTCCAAAGGTGGGTACCTATTTTGGCCTAAAATTTGGTCTTGAAGCAACTGATAGTTTCCTGGAGCCCCAAAGACGGCGTAGGAGAGAACTTCGTATTTGTGATGTGTTGTTTCTGACTTTCATTTTTTGTAGCCCTTACCAGGATGACTTCATTGTTCTCCACGTAGCAAACGACTATGACTCGGTGCTGGAAAGTCTTTTCAAAACCGAATTTCTGCACGTTTTGTCTAAGAAATTCGAAGCGAGAACGAAAAGAAAACTGGATATTAACTTCAGTGAAAGGTCAGTAGAATTAGGAAATTTGGATTTTGCTTTTTTGGCTGTGCTTAATTCATATAATTCTTCACGAAAAAGTTAAGCTTATCTAGTATTTTAGTGCTTCAGATTCAGGTATCCTTGCTAAAGAATCAATATTCTGTTCAGTAGAATTGAGCTCAAATATAGCTACGTTTTCATTTATTAAGTTGCCTTGGCCAGGAGACAGCGAAGTGACCTTTTTGTCTTATTAAGTTAAGTTGCCGCCTGCCCATCTGTCTACCACACACGGTGGAGGCTTCACACTGTTTTTAATGCTGAACGTCAAGCAGGGAAGCTGTGAATACCAATTTTTATAGTCTTTGGTTTGACACGACCGGGAATCGAACCCGAGTCTACCTTTTCAGAAAGTAGACACTGTATCCGCTTGATCATTGATTGAGGTCTATTTTACAATCAGTAAGATTCATAGTCTAATAATGAAACCACTACAGCATGGCTTACCTTGTCTTATTGTGATTGATTTTTCTACAGGATAGATTTTGCGGTGAAGAAGGAAGGTTGGGGCGGAGGAGGCACGAGACAAATCATATTTTCTCGTGGATCTAGTGACGTTCCTGTTCTTAAACCATCGGGAAAATCTTTAAACGTTTCTATTGGTGCCGGATTGCCTAAAAACTCAAGTAGGCTTTGAACAAATATAGTTTTTAAATATTATTGCTTCTGCATGAGAAACTTTTCACAAAACCGACTAGAAACATAGATGAAGGGCTGGGTTTTGTGTTCATCTGAGTTAGCTTTAGCTTTACAGCAAATGATGTTAGCTTGTTATAGTGTACTTTTTGGCAATTGATTAAAAAGGCCTAAACGAATGGGTCCAAGTCGTTTTTGTGGTATTTTTTTTGCTCTTCAATATAGTTAAACATGCAAAGTTGTTTTTTTGTATTTCATTTTAAAGTTCTTTCACGTTTTGTTGCAAAGGTAGCTGTTGCGTTTTGTTGCAAAGATAGCTGTTAATTGTATTTCAGTGCCTGAAGTTCGCAATGTTATGAGGAGCACTGGACGCAGTAGAGCGCCACCTCGTGGTGGTGGGCGTAGCAACTACTCCCAACCCATAAAGCGTCCCAATGCTCGTCCAGCCCCAGCCCCATCTGGACCTCCTTTGCCACAAGGTGGACCTCCACGAGGGCCTCCTGGAGGTAGCAGTCGAGGTCCTCCCCCTCCCATGCAGTCCTCTCTTCGCCCTGCTCCTCAGGCTCCTGGGTCAGTGACGTCATATGACACTCAACAAGGAAGAGGTTTGTTGCGTGTTCTATTATGGTTGAAGTATTGGTTTTCCAGTTTTTTGCCCGCAAATGCCGCAAACCGATGGAATTGTCGATGACGTCATGACCGACATGACGTCACAGTCCGAAATAGCGAATGAAACCGTTGAATTGTTCGTACTTCGAGATTGAACTTAACTTACCGAAAGGTGAAAATTGATGGCCAAACATTATATGAAGTAGGGAAGTTATTCCAACCCTAAATCAGGCTTTGGAACCCCAAAACGTGTTTGGGTTGTTTATTGAGTATTTCAAACACATTAATTCATATTTTAATGGAATAGTTAAAACAAATTTGTTTTGAAATTTTATTTCAAATTAGTAGCTATATTGACACAATTGAGAAAAAATGCTGAATGTGGCTTTGCTGAAATAGAGCATTGCTTGTTCTTGCGCTTCTAGTTGATTAACAAAATCATTCACTCGAAAATTAACACTAACTTGCCAATGATAGATGTTGGTTTTCGTTCGATTCAAGTGCCGTAACGTTTTTTGTTCGAGTATTGTACCGTAACCGAATGTTGTAATTGCCATTACATCTATATTTGTTGCCTCAGGCAGGAGGTGAAGGAACTTTATGGCCTGAAATCAAGCTACCACCCGCCTGCTTGTCACACACGGGATAGGCTTCACAGTTCACACCGTGCTGTTTAACGTACAACGTCAAGCAGGAAGCTATGAATACCAATTTTTGTAGTCTTTAGTTTGACCTGACCGAAATCGATCTCGAGTGTTTGGTTTGAAAATCGCAGTTTGAAGTCCTTTATAGTTGTCGAAGAAGATGATTTTGTAGAGATTGCATTTAGCATGGGTTTTTTGACGATTTTTCTAATTGATTTTGCATGAAAATCTTTGTTCTGAATTATACTAGCTGTTTATAATCAATGGATTAAATAAAACTTGTACTAATTTAATTATTTTTTTATTTTGCACGTGTTTTTCATCTGGCTTCAATTATTGCGTTTGCTACTCTCACCGCATGCTGCTTTCTGATTGGTCAAACTACATCGAACCGTTGTGACGTCATCGTTACTCCAGTCTTTTCAATAGTGTCTCAGCAACCCCCAGTTGGCAGACCTGCCCCCCGACCCAACTTTAACCAACCAAGACCCCACAATCGTGGTCAAAATGGGGCTTTACCACCTTCAGGTCGGGGCCGGCCCTCCTACCCTGCCCCATCGGCTCCCAGACAGCAGTTACCACCTTCTGGTTTTGGATATGGTGGGGGTGAGTGTGCTTTTATGTTAAACATTTACGACGCATTATTTTTTGCTCAAAATGCTACCTTTTAATCGAAATTTGCTTGTTTATTTTTGTTGGAATGCCTTTGAAATCGGATCAATAAAAAACCAAACTTTTGAAGTGAATGCCTTAAACATGAAAAAAGAAATTGCGATTTTTTGAAGCAAAATGATACTGTGGCGACAGTTTTGCTTCTCGCCTTAATCCTTTTCGTTAATTTTAAGCTGCGCAAAAATAGCTTAATTTGCCCCCAATAGTCATAGTTGACAACAAGCAGCTGCGACAAATGTCTTCATTCATTTGTCATTCTCGCAGATTTTGAAGATTTCTGTTCTGTTTCAATTACTCCATTTGACAGAATTAGATACATTTATTTTTTGAGCACTAAATTTTTTATTATACTCGCTATATTACGCCGAAGCGTGTTACGAGTTGGAGGGGCCATTTCTGAGTATTGCACCTGGGCAACACAGCTCCTCTCGAAGAAATGTTGTAGCCGTGGCCAGCCGCTGGCAACACTGTTTCCGATTTGATCGGCGCGAGATTTGAACGTCAGACCTCCCGCTCCAGAGACAAACGGGTTACGGCTCGACGAACTGGCCGGTATTTTTTTTTTTAGCATTAACTTGATAAACAATTTTAGTAAAAAAAACAAGGAATTGCTTGCTTGTGATTTTGTGATTTTTTTTATTTTGATATACCATTTGACTTCTATATCTTGCATGCAACAAATGACGATTGTCGATTATCTTCAGGCGCCCCACGATCTCCCATCGGTGCTGCGCCCCAGCTTCCCCAAATGGGGCAGCAAAGACGTGCTCGTGTCCCCAGCTCAAGTACAAACCAAAATTCGGATTTCATGCGGACACCAGATGCGGGAGCTGCCGGGTAAGTAAAAAATATTCCCCCTACTTACATGCCAAATTTGCAGCCTAATTTTGTGTCATTTTGCCTATTTATTCGTTTTTCTCCTTCCGAAAATCTGTTTTAGATATAAGATTGATAAAATTTAGGGCAACCCATTAAAAGAGAGCATGTTTTATAAAATTTTAAATTGAATCCTAACTTAGCTACTATGCATTTCACTGTGCTTCAGGGTTGGAAAAATTACTTGTTTTTGCTTTAATTACAATTACAACCTAAAATTTTCAATTGCAATTACAATTATTCAAGTTCAAGTAATTGTAATTCAATTGCAATTACAATGAAAAGATTCTCAAAACATTGCGACCAATTTACTTACATGCGAAGCCTCGAGTTTTGCTTATATTAACATTGTTGATTTGTTTTGTATTTCTATCCCAGACCTATTAAGCCCCATTTCTCTCTATCCTTGTTCTTCCATCAATCTTTGTTTAACTTTAATTTTTCCAATAATTTCGTGTGTAAGCAATTGCCAAGTATGTTTTTAATTCATATCGCTTCCAGCAACATTATGATTTTAGCTGAACTATGGTATCATACCGCAATTATTTGTGCAAAAGAAAATGTTTTAACGCAATTAAAACTTGAACAAGTTGAAATTCTGTACGTTACAACTTCAAGTACAACTACTATTTAACACTATTTTAACTTTGACCAATAATATCACATATTTTGTATGATCATACAAAGTAGAACCACTTGTGTCGCTTTGACATGCACACTAGAGCGAACTAGCAAAAAAGCACACAAAATCTTAATATCACAAATAGCATTGAAGTTACAATCATAGGCGTAGCCGGGCGGGCAGGGAGTGAAAAAAAGGTGACAAAAAAGTTTTGTTTCTTCATTTTCAATTTCTTTTATTTAGCATCTTTGTGTACAACTGTACTCGCGTGCAACAGTAGTTGCCAATGATATTAGCAACCAGGGGGCCCGGGATCCATCAACTCGATTTGGTCAACCAATTGAAATGTATAACCCGGGTGAAATTAGGGGGTTTTGTCCAGAAACTTGCTTCCTCAGGCCCTCATCTAACGTTTTATAAACGTAGTTCAATACCCAGGGCTGGATTTACTATGTAACACAGTGCCAGGGCTCCGCGCTCAGATGGTAAGACTTTTTTAAATCTCCTCCTATACTTGGCAAGAAGATGTTGCAAAAATCCCCAAAGTACCAGGGGCAACGCGCAATGTAAATCCTGCCCGGGAATAACATGGTTAGTAAGCGTAACCATCTGATGTACCTTTTTTCAATAACAATCCACCTCCACTTCGCCAGTTTTTACGCGACAAAATACTTTAAAAGTAAATTACGTAGGAAAAATGCTCATTGAACAAAATATTGAATTTGACTAAAGGGTCCTGGGCCCCCTGACCGTACATGTACTCCCAGGACTGGTTAATTTAAACAAAAATCTCTAAGGAAAATCTTGGAGTGGATTGTTATTTACTGCTAAAATATTGCAGGAGGCAATGTTCCTTACTTCCTCTTGTCTGGGACAAATAAATCACTTACAATTAAAATTCAACAACAAATTGCAAAATTTTGAACGTATTTTTGACTTAAATTGCAGGTAAAAGGAGGATTGAGCAATTCAATTTTTTCGGATGGCGTTCAAATGTTAAAAATCTTGTTCTTTCAAATGCTCTAAACATGTGCGAAATGTGAGCCAATGGCATTAGAATAGCTTTTTATTTCAAAAAATGACAAAAGTTGCCCAGCGGTCGGGGGCTTCGTCCCCAGACCCCCGTCTATGATACGTTTGAGTTACATTACCTTGCTTAACACGTCTCCCAAGTTAGACATTTGCACTTTTAACTATTAGTTTACCTCTTCTACCTTTAGCGAAATTCTGGTTAATTGTCTACAACAGGCCACGGCTTTAGATCTTCCATTCTACGATATATTTGCCCCACAAAAAGTTCCTTTTTTTGAGAATTTGTGATGACGTCATTACATGTGATTAGTGGTTTGCCCCCCCCCAATCAAAATCCTGACTACGTCTATGGTTACAGTGGTTACTTGCCACCGCTTACATTCCCATCTGACGTCATAGTCCTACTCCATGTTAGGCTATTTTTTGGCTTAGAGTTAGTTCTAGTTATGATTAGAGTAGGTGCTAAGTTTAGGTTATGAATATGATCAACCCTGTCTCCAAAACTAACTCTTGCTATCCCTAACCTACTTTGATGTTCGGTTTGTGACGTCAGATGCGATTGCAACTGGTAGAAAATATCGATATCGATGGGCAACCATATGAAAATTGATATTGTTAAAACACATTTTGTTATCATCTATCTTGGTGAATAATAAAGTAATTGTAATTGAAAATAGGTAGAAAAATTTTCAATTACAATTACAATTATCGACTTTTGAAAATGTTCAATTACAATTACAGCAAAATCGTGTAATTAATTACTATTTTGTCAATTACAATTATAATTTTTCCAAGCCTGCTGTGCTTTACGTTTTTGCTGAAATGAAGGATTCGAAAAAATTTTTAGAAATTTCAGTTCGTCTTTTAAGCTGCATTTACACGGGCGACTTTGAGCTGCGATAATCGGCATTTTGCCTTTTTTTCCGTATCAATATTGATCTTTTTTTTTTGTCGATTTGAGAAAAGAAAAAAGGCAAAATGCCGATTCTCGCTGCTAAAAGTCGCTTGTGTTAATGCAGGTTGAGATATAATACGTAATTGTGGTGAATTTCTCGCAGAATACAACGTCGGTTGTCGCAACAACGAAGCCAGAAGAGCCGCCCTGTGCCAGGAAATGCGAGACCAAAACCGAAACCCAAACCAAAGGCACTGCCCTCGTGCAAGGTATAAATAATGCTAGCAATCTACATCAAGAGTTAATTTTCTAATCTGTTTCTTCTTCTTCTTCTTCTTCTTTTTCTTTTTCTTCTTCTTCTTCTTCTTCTTTCTTCATTGCCCGCTTTTCCGTGAGGGTTGCGGGGGCAGTAGCTCAAGATTGAGCCACCACACCTCACGGTCTTCCATCACCTCCATCATTTCGCTGGGGCGAAGTCCCAAGCGATTCCATCCAAGATCCTCAATGTAATCGGTCCATCTAGTTCTAGGTCGTCCGACTGGTCTTCTCCCATTTGCTTTGGTATGTAAAGCTTGTTTGGGGAGTCTTTCCTGAGGCATTCTGCTTACATGGCCGAACCATCTAAGCTGTGATCTTTCAATTCGGAGAAGTAACGGCTCGATGTTAAGAGATTTTCGAATTTCAGAGCTACGCACCTTGTTAAACAGTGTAACTCCTTCGATTCTTCGTAAAAACCTCATTTCGGACGCTTGCACTTGTGATCGCATTCTTTCGGTCATTACCCAAGATTCATGACCATAAGTGAGAATGGGGACAAAAACTGCTTTGAAAATTGAGAGTTTTGCCTTTTTCGACAATTCTCGTTTCATGACAACCGAGTAGTGCAAAGCTCGCATTACTGCACTAGCCTTGCCTATTCGGGTATCGAGTTCTTCGTCTTGCCTTCCGTCACTCGTAAATGCAACCCCAAGATACTTGAACTTCTCTACCTGCTTCAGTGTCGCTCCATTCACTTGTAATACGCACTGATCAGGGTTTCTTGAAAGATGAAGTACCTCAGTTTTGGCCGTGCTTATTTTCATTCCGGCGGTGTTGCATGCATCTGCAAAGCTATTTAATGCGCGCTGGAGGCCAGATTCTGTGGAAGAAAGCAGAACCAAATCATCTGCGAATAGCAGACGACTAATTTTGCAATTTCCAATCGTGGCACACTCATCAGCTTGGCTGCATTTGTCGATCCAATTCATGTAAACAATGAAAAGGAGAGGTGACAAAACGCACCCTTGCCGGAGTCCAACGCCCACATGGAACGGCTTTGATTGCTTGCCATTTACCCGAACACAAACCTCCGGTCTGCAGTAGAATGACTTAATAGCGCGTAACAATTGACCATCAACGCCATACTCCTGCAAAACCTTCCAAAGTTTATCCCGAGGAACTCGGTCATATGCTTTTTCAAGATCGACAAAGCATGCAAAGAGATCTTTGCCATACTCCCAAGATTTCTCGAAGATTTGCTTCAGAGTGAAGATTTGGTCCGTGGTGCTGCGACCCGGACGAAAACCGCACTGACCATCTTCCAGTTTTGATTCCACTATTTCTCGGCATTTCCTTTCAAGGCATTTGGCATATACTTTCCCTGGCAAACTAAGGAGTGATATCCCTCTGTAGTTTGTACATTGCTTGCGATCTCCTTTCTTGAATATCGGAATAATCACACCTGTTTGCCAATCTCTGGGAGTTTTGCCAAGCTTCCACGCAACTTGACACACTCGCGTTAACCAGAGAATTCCTTCTCCAGTCAGCGCTTTCAACATCTCGGGTCTGATTTCATCTTCACCAGCAGCTTTTCCAGATTTTATCCCTTTAATTGCGGTTGCCACTTCTGCTGCAGTAAAAACTTCGTCCTCCCCTAGATGTGTCACTTCGTGTGTGTCACGAGTCGATGCCTTTACAGGATTCAAAAGATCTTCAAAGTATTCTCTCCATCGTGAAAGGATTTCATTCTCATCCGTTAGAATGTTACCGTCAGAATCCTTGATGGAGTACGTGATACTCGATCTTTTGCCACGATCTTAATCTATCTTAATCTATTTCTTAAAAAAAAATTTAAAGTCTAGCTGCTGTATCAACTACTTTTTGCGCATCTCTGTTTTTTATCTAGCCTGGAAGGTTATGGCTTCAGGTTGGCCTATTTGTAGCCTAATCAAAATACGTACTTTACATGACGTCATTGTAGACTACAATTTTCGGACATTTAAGGACTAACAGTTTTCTACAAAATTTTCAAATTAATTTTTAACTTTCTCAGCAGAATATTTTCTTCGAGTTTTTTGTTTTTCAAAACCTCTGTTTTCAGGCTGTCTATTCGTACGAAGCTCAAGATACGGATGAGTTGAGCTTTTCCGCTGATGACATCATCGAAATAGTAAAAGAAGGTGTGTTGTTTTTTGTGAAAAACATCTTAAACCAATTTGCTGCCTTTTTTCTTTCTGCACGTTTTAAAATCATGAACCAGTTCTCGCACCCCTTCGCCCAAACGAAGGCGAAGACTAGAAAATCTATGACGGGTTTGGGGAATAGATGACGACCAAAAAGCTTTGGAAAATAGGTGAACACAAATAAACGATTTTCAATGGTTTTAGGGCCGAAAATGGTAAAGATAAAGCATAAAGATAAAGAAAATTGGTAACGATAAAGAAAATTGGTAAAGAAGAGTGCGCGAATTTGGCTGCCTGGGCGCTAAAGTTTTAACCCCTCGATCCCCCACCCTTAGTTAAAAACCCTTGATTTAACATTTCTTGTTGCAGATCCATCGGGTTGGTGGACAGGAAGGCTAAAGAGTCGCGAAGGATTATTCCCTGGAAATTACGTCGAAAAAATTTAGAGACTTATTTTTTGAACAGCTTTTTTTATCGTGCTAGACCTAGTATTTCGGATGCACTTTATTTCAAAGCTGCTGCTCTGGTCCTGTTAGTCAAGTGCCCATTTAATTTAGGTTTGAACTTTTTTTGTTATCACTGTTGTATTCAGAGATCTTGCGTAATCGGTTGGCAAGAGTGACGTCATAAATTCCATTAAATCAGAGATTTTTAATGTGGAATCGCTAGAGGTAAACGTCAAAACATACTGTTTTGCTGTCTTGAAGTATTTTTAGCATGAAAGTACCGGTATAAAGCAATCATTTTCACAAATTTTTGTGTTTTTGTTTCGGAAGCTCTAAAATATACCACGAATTAAAAACTGCGGATAATATAAGAGTCGACCATTAATTTTGTGTACGTATTTAATTGTATTCGCATATAGCAGTAGACTACACAGCTTTTGGGCTGTGTTTTAATTTGGTGAACTATGTTTAATAAATGGATATGATGAACTTCAATGCTTTTAAACTGCTGGATATAGTTTTTTCCTTGTACTGCCGTAACTGTAGTGCATTTTTGTGATTATTTTGAGCAAATCCTAATCGTACATTTTGTTATATGATTTTTGACGTTTTTGTGTCGGTTTGGATCAAACTTTTTTTCATTTTTTATTAGCCTTGTTGTTATTTTAATACCCAATTTACGGTTGGGGGTTGGGGTTTCACGGGGCATCCACTATATGGGCCAGAGGCCATATTTTTAACGTTGTGTAAATTATACAACAGATTGCCTCAGTATTAAAACATTTAAAGTTAAAAACCCATAAAACCCAACAGTCTGTTTCATCTGTCAATGGGAGCATCAGAGGTAAATTTATAACTGATAACTTTGAAAGAATTTATCCTTGATGATTCCATTTACACGTTAACAGAGTGTTGGGTTTCATAGGTTTTTAACTTTCAATGTTTTGATACTGTGATATATTTCCCGAACTCCTCTTTACCGAGAACTTCTTGAAAACCTTGATATCAACTGCAGATTGTTGTGTAAATTAAATGAAATCTTTTGTTATGATGTTTGTTTTACCATGAATAAATCGCGACTTTAGTTCACGGCGAAATGTGGTATTCTGCTGGTACTCGTAGTAACAGCTGTTAAATGCGATGAAATGTTACTTTTTAAATCGATCCTGGTACTAGTGTGTCGATTTTTAAGCTAATTTGGACCCCGAAGCTGTATGCCATATTATTTTTGCAACCCCCTATGTTTTTAGGACGTATGAAAATGCTTAAAACAGGCAGTTTGGTTATTTTGCAAGCTTTGCTGTTGATGTTTGGACATTTTTAGTGAGTACAGTCAAAACCGATTAAGTAGTTTTATATCAAATTTGTTTCAGTTGCATTGTGTGCCGTTTTTTAGACATATGATGTTTTTCGAATTTCATAGAAATATTTCCTTGTTGGATCAGGACTTTTTGGACGCGAGACGGTTTACCTGGGCAGCTTGAATTGGAGGCATTTTGGTGCTCACGCGTTTAACTTCCCAATTTAAATTTCACGTCAAAACGTCTCGGAAGAAACACTGGCTGCGTCAAAAATGTCTCGCGTCAATTGGTCGTGGATTCCTTTAGTTGGGAAAAATCAACTCAGTGTGGTAGGGATCGTCACATCTCCAAGTCATTTCCATAGCAAGTATTATTCTCGTGTATAAGGCGCTTTTCGTCTGCGTTTCCAATGTCTAACAATGCTATAGAAAGTTTTGTTTTAAGTTCTTTTCAAGTATCAGTCTTTATTGAGTAGATTGGACCCTTTCAACAAGCAGGCTATTTGACCCCATTGAGAAATAATTGTTGGCGTCTTAAGCATACAAAACTACATTTTCAGGTCGCAAATCAAACGGAAACCTGCAACTTTTTGTTCCTCTTTACTAACCCATTTTCCTGCTGAGCTAAACCCCCTCTATTTCTACGTAGCAATAGCTACATAAGGACAACTTGTGCCAAAGTATTCTTTCGAATACAACTCCTTAACAATACGTTAAGATGAACATTGACGATGTCTGCCAGCATTAGAAATTGTTAAACCTCTTCATTTTAAACGTAACATTTTTTTCCTTTAAAGTTTTGTTTAAAATTTACTATAGTCGAGTTTAACATTTAGGCGTTTATTATAGTTTTATTATTATGCACTGCTTTTAGTTTGTACAAATAAATTTAGCATCATTAATCCCTTATTTTAAAACGTTGCTTAATTGTATCTCGCATTAATACATTTCATTAATTAAAAAAAAATATTGTGCTTGGCTTTTAAATAAATCAGGATTTAAAATTTTTTTTGCTTATTTGTCAACTGTGTTCTTCTTGAAAAAAAGGACTTGTCACATTATCGAATTCCGAAGCGCTTTTGCAGGGCTGGTGTAAACCAAAATACATGTAATAGCCCACGATTAACTGAAGCAATCCTGGAAATTAAGGAACCAATTATTGAAAAAATCTTGAACCTTGACACCGAACAAGCGGATTAAATAGACTAACCAAAAATAAAAATGGAGTAAGAAAAAGCATGACTGGATGAAATTTCGAATAATTGCTAGGACAATATCCATAAGCAGGTCCCGGTGCTAAAATTAAAACTAAATTTCGAGTAATTTGCCTACTTCGTTGTCAATGTTCAGTTAGTTGGGTAGCCTGCTGGCTGTTGTGTTTTAGTGCTTGTAGTTGAGGAGCTAGATTTCTGCCACTCTTTTCAATTATATTACCTTTGCAACATATGTGTCAAAGGGACGCGTCACAATGCTGTCGACCGGCTCGGTTGAACAACCTATCAAGTTACTCTCCAGGTTGACTTAATAACCAAATTGATCTGATTAATCTTTAACTTGTGGCTACGTTGGAGTCGACGCTACACCTATATCAAGTCATGATCGTATATTAGCATACTGTGTAATGATTTAGCGGGGCTCATCTTCCTGCCTGTTAAACACAGCATCGAAAGAAGAAACGTCGTAGTGTTGGCGAGTTGTTGACACCAAGTCCGATTTAAATGACCAACCTCTCGCTCCCAGTCATAGATGTTACGACTTTCCTATTGAGTCTTCCTCTCATCTTCAGTTCTTTAATCTTAGCCTCTGGTCCAAATGTTTAAGTGTGATCCAATTGCTGGGTCTCCGCGGAGTTTCTCCGCCCTCGCAATCACTCAGAAGGACCGGGTAGCACAACCAAAGTGTCTCTTTGCCAACGGACCGGTTTCAACCCGAAGGCCTCTGTAGAATAGTAATATACTCTTGACAGTATTCCATCACATGCTTAACTATCTCCATTTTCAAGTCTAATTAAAATCTTTATAATTACTATATACTTCACAGGCTTTGAATTTAATCTTGTATTTCAATAATAATCTAGCCACGTCGCAGTAATTAACGAGGCTAGAGGAGGGTCAAGGGTCAAAAAACGTATTTGACTTGAGACCAGTGACAAAGTTTAAACCCTTTAGCAATGAACTCTTTTCACCCCGGTCAATCACATTCGGTTTTGTTTCGTAACATTTTTTTCTACCCGTTATAAAAATATTAATGTTGCAGTAGTACAAATCAAACAAGCTAAATCGGAAGCGTTGCCGAGATGGTAAAGGCGTCGTTTTACGACGACTCTGATCGCATGATCTGGATTTAACCCGCACCCTCGTCACGTTGTTACGTCCTTGGATAAGACGCTGTACGATGGTTATCTATGCTTGATGGCTTCGAAAAAGCAGCAAATTCAAAGGACAAGGTTTTGAAGAAACCTGCAGAAACGTAAGATCGTGCGAAACTGCCCATTTCCCCAAACATGTAAGTTATCGCAATGAAAATTCTGCGGATTATTCAACAATTAGCGTCAGACGCTGTACGGTGACAGGAGGACAAAAAATGCACTACAGCAACAACGTCAACTACAACAGTCAACCAAGAAGTTCTTCATCAAAGAGACGTGCGATTTGTTCATAGGGGGCTGATGTTAAAAGTAGCGAATGTTTAGCACCCGGACGTGTTTTTCCGAAATGTACTATAGTTGCGATCCATCTTTTTCTTTCTCTTTAAGTTAATTACATGCATTTTACAATTCAACGCTGCGTTCTTCTATTTTTATTTTTCTTGAAAATCTTGCATCAGAGTTTTGGTTATAGCAACATTGCCAGTCAGAAATTTGCTAATCAATGTGCTACAAGAAAGGTACACTTCGGAGGTATGCCATCTGGACAACTACGACTTTTTTGGTTTCATCCATTTCCGAATGAAAAGTCGGTAAAAACCGTCACAGACCTTTTTTAGTCTTCAGCTTAATTTGGGTGAAAAGTGCAAAAATCGGGGATTTAAAAAAACAACGAGACAAAAAAGATTAAGAACCAGAACTGGAACAACCCATCATGACATACGCTAAACGCTTCATGAGAGTATATTTTGAACTTTCGGTCTGCATCTACCACCATATTCTTCTTTAAGAACTACGACAAGCTGTCTTCAAACCATATGGTCTATGGCTAAAGTAAAAAACAAAAACGCACAAGGCATTAACACGCAAATGAGGTCCTCCAATTAATTGAATACCTATTAACTTGCTATGAAAATGTAGGCCATATATGAACTTAACTAATATTATTACCTAAACTAATAACATACTCGCAGATTTGATGAAATTAGCAAAGTTTGATTAGATTGTTAATTCAATCATATTAGGCAAGAACTTTTCCGAACACCAACAAAAAAGATTTGGTGCAATTGCGGCAAAATTTGTATTGTTCTTCAAATCAATCAAATGTTTCATTATAAATTGCTCGATGTATTACGCCAAAGCGTGTTGCGAGTCCGCGCGGCCCATCTACGCGTCATTGCGCCCGGGCAACACAGCTCCTTTCAAAGAAATGTCGCAGCGGTGGCGAGTCGTTGGCAACACTGTTTCCAATTCGACCGGCCCGAGATTTGAACCTCAGACCTCCCGCTCCAGAAACGAACGCGTTACCGTTTGCCAAACTGGCTGGTGTATTGTTCTTCAATTTTGCTATTTTGTTTTATTTACTAACACTATTAATTGTAATATTATATTCTTTGAAAAGCATAAGGAAAAACAGTGCATTTTTCTTTTGCAAAATATTAAAGAAAACATCTTAGCTAAACATGTAGTATCTAAATTGAGAATGATGCTCGACAAGATTTCATTTCATGGACATCAATGAAAAACATAAAAACACGATCTTCCCGGGGGGCGCATCTCCACGTTGTTTAGAACGAACTCATTTTACCTTAAATATGCCGGCAAATTATCAAGCAAACATGATCTTGTAAAACTATTTATTAAATTTAATTTAGTTTATAAATTGATATACTTTTCCTTAAGATTTAGTTGTTGTAATAGCCACTTAGAAAAGAAAGGTTAGGCAATATGCTATTAGTTTCGTTCTGAATCTTACAACGTATAAAGAAAAACAAGCAATCAAGTCTCAAAATATTCGCAATGTTCAGTAAAATGGAAACAAAAAATGCAGAATTTAAGTGTTATTTATTTATTTATTTATTTTTTGTTTTATTTGAATCATTTTTGTTGATATGAAGCATTATTTTTTATACACTAAATGAAAGAACATGCTTTGTACTCGTTTTGTTTCTTGTTTTACCTTTTGTTTCTTCTATTTACCTTGTTTTACCTTCTATTTACCTTTTGTTTCTTCAAAGCCTGGAAAATACACAATATTTTAAATATTTTTGTCAATTACCGGTCGAAATATAGATTTTAGATTCACATAAATAATGAAGGCGATTTTTAGAAAATGCTTTTGCAGTCAAACTCTACATACTGTCAGTAATGTGACCATTACATCAATAATATCAAAGCACAATTTTAAAAAATGCTTATTTACCGTATTGCATTACAAATGAATCATAAAAGCAAATAATGTTTTAAATAAACTGTTTTGAGAAGCACGAAAAATTTTTGAAAAATTCGTGTCAAAGTTGTATATAATTTCATCTTAATTATCAAGCTAGTTGATAGCGAAGAGATCTTTCGGTCATCGAGCCAAGATACCACTTGTCCACTTGTTTACTCCAAACCGTGGAGTCTTCACACAGTCCATTTAAATGGTGATTTTCGAGCAGGAAAACTGTGAATACCAATTTTTATAATCTTTGATTTGACTCGACCGGGAATCGAACGCGAGTCTATCGTTTCAGAAGCAGAACCTCGATCCACTCCACAACTGATCGATTAGAATTTTTACTGCAGTTTAAAATTTTAATCCTTGCAAGTTCAAGATTATTTATTTTTGCCACAAATTTTTAACACTTTTCTTTTGGTATAAAAATATTAAAACTAGAAACGTATGCATATTAGCTCGAATGTGTAAGTAATAAATACATCAATACTAAAAAAAAACGTCAACTTTTTCAGTTTATTTTTCAAAAACAAACAAACAAACAAGAAAAGCGAAGTGATGTTGCTTGTAATATTTGTGCCTCAGATGTTAAATTGATTGATCGTTCTTCGGCAATAACTTTCCATGCGCGCGCGCATGCCATTATAAAAAGTGGTGGCAGAAGAAGAACCAGAGACGGTCATTTTACAATTAATTTATGAGCTTTAGTTTGAACAGGACGCTGAAGATTAGATTTGGTAATTCAAGAAACCTTATCCAGGAAACAAGGAGCTTGTAAAGCTGTAGTACAACAAACGAAGTAAGAGAATAAACGAGAAATTACAAACAAACTTCATTAATTGCTTGTAGAAACATAAAGAGAGCTGTAATTTGACCTCAGACTTGTAAAATTGATTCAATATTTGATTAATATTTTCCTTTTACACATGAGGACGCTTTTTCTCTGTCAAATCATCTGTGTTGTGTTAAACGAAAGCCCATAAAAAAAAGATACTCATAAAGTTGTTCTTCCATTCTTCTTCTACGAATTGGATATCAAGTTGTTTGGTATTCAGCGTAATAATTTTGATTACAAAGGATAACCAACGAGTAACTGTCAGTTTTTATCATCTACTCAATGTATGTAATTTTGTGGTGATATCTTTAATGATAATAGTTATAGCATACTAGTAGCATTGCTGCTTAGCATTCAAGGCAATCGCATTTTGTTAAGTCTTTTTTGAATACAACGTATAATCGCATACATAAAATTACAACATTTAGAGCATTTTTTGTTTTGACAGTTAAAAATTAAACTAAATGACAGTCAGGGGTGTCGAAACCCGGGGGGGATGGGGGAGATATATTCCCCCCAATAATTTGACTGCATCTCCCCCAATAATTTGACTATGGTCTGCATCTGAACGGTAAATGATCTTTGGACTTTTTTTTGGTCTTAACTTGATTTCGGGGACAAAAACTCTTCAATTTTTGGTGAAGACCTTTTTTTTGATCTTCACTTGATTTGCTTCCCCCCAATAATTTGACTGAATCTCCCCCAATAATTTGACTATGGTCTGCATCTGAACGGTCGATGATCTTTGGACTTTTTTTTTGGTCTTAACTTGATTTCGGGGACAAAAACTCTTCAATTTTTGGTGAAGACCTTTTTTTTTGATCTTCACTTGATTTGCTTACGTGAAAAAAATAGTGGTCGAGCTTCATCCCCCCAATGTTGAAAACAGGGCAAAATTGGGGTAAAATTGCAAATTATCTCCCCAATGCTCAACATAAATCGGGACCACTGATGACAGTTGACGATTTAGTGATTATGCTACAAAGAAAATTTATCACCTCATAAAAGCTCAAAATTTACCTCCTTTCCCTTTGCAACCTCCAAACAAAATTACAATGACTATTTTTTTTATTTTTAACCAAATTTTTTCACAAAAAATTTGACTCATTCTAAAAGTATATACAGTAGGCGTTAGAAATGTAGTAATAATGAAAAAAGCATAATCGAAGAGCAATAAAATTAATTGCCAATCACACCAACAAGGGCGCCGGCTTCAAAATTTTTTGGGGGAAGGGGGGGGCAATAAGAATAGAAAATTCAAGGTTTTGGAGAGCCCATGTGAGGACCTGATTCATTTGATCGGAGTCCAATCAGCACTTCAAATTATCTATCACCAGCAACTGCTTTAAAGCAGACTATTTATATTTGACATTTTACAAAAAAAAAACTTGCAATACAGTACCATAATCAGAATCAATTCATTTAAAACCAATAAAAATTTTACATCAGCAGTTATTATAATTATGCAATAAACTCTTGGTTAATATGCGTAAATCTTTAGATAACTATCTTTGTTTATACACAAAAGTGTCTTGTGTTGTTTTATTTAAAGCCCGCCTAGCGATTATCTCGTAGTTGTAGAGGCCGGGCAAGCTCTATGATGTAGACAGGACAAGGGCGTTGGCAAAATTGTTAGCAAAAACGATGTCGCTGCGGTAGCATCCCAGTTTCTTTTTGACATTTTCTGGCAACATTACTAGACTGTAATCCTCTGGCAATGAGCCCTCTTGATAAAATCTTGCGGTTAAATCGTTAAAAAGCTTTTTTCAACTTCAAGCGCACTAAACGCACCAACTTTGTCTATTATTTTCGTTTCCCACAAAATTTTTCCCATATTTCATCAAGTCTAAAAGTGCCTTTTGCCACATTTGCTGCAACATATTTTTTAAACAGATAAGCCAGTTAGAGTTATAATATCTGCATTAAAACTACGCAAAGCCACAAGTTTTCAACATATCGGTACTTGAAATACGAAAAAAAATAACAGCATTTTCCCTTTTAAGAAGGGCAATGACTTACGTTCACTCTATGTTTTAATACCTTTTCTTGTCCAGGCTTCAAAAGTTGCCCTTTCCCTGTCTGTCCCAAAGCTTTTGTGGTGATCTCCAACAATAAAAGACAAAAGTGGGCCAAGCATTTGGCCAAACAGAAAAGTTGTAAAACAAATAATTATATGCGCTGGTAAAAATCAAAAGTCATGTGGCTGAAATCAGTCCAGTTTTCCCAAAGAAAAATGGTTGGGTCTATGTTCGTGCGCCAAGCTACCGACACTTCTAGAGCCGAGTGCGATGTACCCGCTGAACACTCTCGAGTAGACCCTGGCAAAAATAGCCAATGTTAATTAAAACGCAGCTCTTAAACGTTGCGAGTAAATAATAATTGAAGTCGTCTTGGCTGTGAAGCAAAATCGTTTATGACTTTTTTATGATTTCTTGCATGTTTTCTTTGAGTTTGTTTCTGTGCATGGAAATCATACACAGTCCACTTGTGCGATCTTCCCCAGAGGTTGTTCGGAGCCAGGTTTTCATACGCCTTAGAGTGCTGAAAGAGCGCTCCTTAGTACAAGTACTGAGAGGGCAAAGCTAAAGCAATTAACAATGTATGTCGAACAGCAGAATAGAACTTACAGTGTCGAATTATTATTTCATCTCCCGACCTGCTTTTAACACTTTCAAGATCGTTTGAATGATCGCCGATAGATAAAGTGTCTTCCGTGTTACCACGGTCTTTACTCTCTATCGTGTGTTACTGTGTTATCGGAATGAAATTAGGTAGGCAGTAGCTTAGTTTATCTACGTAAAATCAGTTTGTTAATGCAAATCTGTTCAAATTCCTCAATAGCGAAACACAACTTTAAACTATTCACAATATTAACGGTTTTGTGGGTAGCACCATGACCCCTTTCTAAACGCAGACCAGCGTACCTAAGAAAGAAACTTAGACGATGGGTGATAGTTGAGATGGTTCCGCAATACGATGGCTTGTTCAAGGACTCACGGCATCATGTGCGAAAATCCAGGGGGCTACGGCCCCCCATGCCGATCTACGTACATCAAATTTGATTTTTTGATCTTAACAAAAATTTTTTCGTGGAAATCTATGAACTTAACAAGATTGTTAGTAATATTTAGCTATTAATGTATTTATCTTTAGCAATAAGTTTTTGAGATAAACATACTGTTTCAGCAAAAAACATGTCATAAAAATCAAAAGTTATAATAAAAAGTACCAAAGTGTACTTAATTGTAAATCCTATGACCTTGATAAAGGGTTGCAGGCCAGAGTGTTAACGATTAAACATGGTAAATCCTAATGTGAAACTGTACCAAAAAGTTTAAATGCAAAGCAACATTAATTTTTAAAAATATATTTTGCTAACAAATTATGGTTTCTTTCGTGGCTGTTAGCTTACTCAAAGAACAATTTCCAGTTCAGAAAGCAGTCTACGATTTAAATTTTTGGTTGAGTTGCCATTGTGCCGAACAACCTGTTTCATTGACACTAAGTCATTTTGCCAATGATATGCTTAGTTGCTATCAAGAGCAAAGTCAAAAAATTACAAGATCGATGCGTTCTAGCTTTTAACTACGAATGTCGTAATGCAAAGTGCATTGATGTAGTTCAGTTTCTTGAGCATCAAACTAATATTCAGCAGGTTATTGTTTTCCTGCTCGATTCTCGAACTGGTAATACGTTTTTGTATCCTTGGAAATGATACATGACGTTTATTCTCCATTTGGATTAGGCAATCTACCGTTTGTGGAGGCACAGCATGATGAAAAACTCACATTGCATCCCAAAAAAATTGTTGGAAGCGACAAGCTCGTAGGCGTGGACTTAGTTTGCAAATTTCTCTGCGCAAATTGCAAAAGTTCATAAATCTCGTTCAAGTTGGAAATGATTAATGCACAATAGTTTACTTTCTATAGGAAAAGAGTGTTTTGATAATATCTTCCTCTTTCCAGTTTGGCCACTGAATCCATCCCAGCTTAAAACTTCTAAAGCTTGAGAAAACATAAAGCTCTTTATGCAACGAATTAAAGGAAACGCCTAATTATTCACTTTAACGTAAAGAAAAAAAATGCGTCTGGTTACTTTGGATTAGTTTATAAACAATTGAAGCATCCTTTGACCCAGTAGTTCTGGATTAACTTTAATAGAAGAGTACCAGTACTATTATTTGTAGCTACACTAAACAACAAGCTTTCATGCAAGTTTGTTTTTTTTTTTCAATAAATTTTTGAAAAAATTAGTAACCGTAAAGCATGAAAAAACATGATGAATTTGAGAAATCTGGACTCTCTAGAGAACAAAATTAGTTAAAAAAAATAAATTACAGACCCAAGAGGTAACTCGGTCTTATCACTATACTAAAAAATCAATTTGGCATAAGCAAATATGATGTTGAATAAATACATTGTATAAATAAAATATATAATATTTTACAATCAAAATTTGAGCAGGTAGAGTTAACATCAATATCTTAAAACCAAATTTCTCAAAAATTAAAAAAATAAATATATTTGTGATTAAATAAAGCAAAACAAAAGCCAAATGGCAAATACACAATAATTTAACTAAAATTAATTGAAATGATTTGAAAAATAGACAATACAAACAATGCGAAAAAATTACATTGATGTATAAAGCAATTGCAACGAAATATGCGCTGTACACTAAAGTTTAAATGTTATAAACTTTTCTGAAAACTCAATCAATACTTATACCAAAGTTTGATTTCTGGATAAAACGTATTTTACTTTCGTTGCAGAAAACTTTTTTCACAAAATTTCAGCATTTTACTCAGGATAAAAAAAATTTTCTTGATTGACATTGTTAGGCTAGTCTTTATTGCTATAAATTTTACTGTAACCAAAAGCATCAAATTTTCATTTTTAGGTCTTAGTTGATCTAGATTATTTTAAGATTGAAATATGATGGAGGTCCTAGTGGGAAAGCGCTTGGAAAGCAGGTCTTTCAATCAACATCTCGAACAGCTTCTGAAAAGTGACGACAATGCGGAAAACGCTGACGATTCAAAAGAACATGTAGAGAATATTGAACACAAGAAAATTGACGAAAAAGGTAAGAAATAAAAATCTTGGAACGTAAAAAATACAGCATATAAAATTGCCAATGAATGCGCTTTGCTCTCTTCAGCTTACTTACTTCAAAAGATTAAGTTTAAAATTTTAAAACTACAGTGTTTTGATTATTTTAAGGTTATTTAGATGGCGAGTTAAAAGCAAAGTGTTATTAGTTTATTAACAATTCACCATAATTTAAAATATTCTAACCGTATTTTTCACCGTAGATATCGTCTTTAGAGGGGTTAAATAATCTGATAGTCTTCAGAGGGAATTAATTTTCTATTATCCTATTTATAAACAAAATCAATCGTTAAACAGGTTTTTATTAGAAGCCCATACAACTGTTGAGGCATAATGAATATGGTGATGGTTTGTGACTGGTTAATAATGCTTTTTAAAGATTGCACGCTTTAGTTCTTAATGTTGTGACGTATACTGTATAATAGTTCTTAATTTTGTGACGTAATGATTACTAAACAAAACGAAACTTACGATGCTTTTAAGTGCCAACGTAATTGCAAAATTCATAAGTGAAATTTTTATATCAAACAAAAATGACTTCTTCAAAACAATTTTAAAACTTATTTCTTTCAAATAGATTATGTTTAAAAGCAACGCAGCAGCTAATTCAGTATAATTAGCATCTCCCTTTTTATGTGTGTAGCGTGTAGCTCCTCCTTATTTTTTTTTTACAAGTACAGAGATCAAAAAACTTTTGATCTTATTAGAGATATTTAAACGTTAAATCTTCACGAGCAACCTGATCAATTTTTTTGTGCATAAAGAACTTAAAAATGTCCTAGTCATTTGAACTAAATTAACGTTTCATTTGTATCAATTCGATTTAGAAAAATCTTTCTTGATTCAGATTTGACTTTAAAATCATTGAGTCAAAAAACAGACTATATTATTTTGACAGAAGAATCAGTTGGTGAGGATGTAAAAGATGAACTTAAAGATGAACCATGTGATCTCAGGATACAAAAAAGCCAAATAAGAAGCCCTTCTTCGTCCTCAACGCTCGATACAGGTTCAGAAGTTAATTTGTTTATTTCGTACTTGTTGAGGGATGGCAATTAATATATTGTGATAATTTAAGCTTGAAGGTTTTTTATATTTATACAGTGACTAAACTTTTTGGTAAAATGTGTCACTATTGCTCAAAAAAGTGCTTTGCTATTGTCGGGGGATGCGGAAGACCAAAATTCCAGCATTAGCAATAAACTAACGGACTCGATACTGCAAAGTTTGACTTTAATTTCTAGTTAATTTTTTTCACTTCTTAAACCTTTCTTTTTCGGACATATTTAACCCCAACACAGAAGCAGGATTAGAATTTATAGCAACAAAATCTTGAGTTACGAAAATATCTCTTAGACGGTAGGTTTAACCGGCCAGTTGGTCGAGCGATATCGCGTTCGTCTCTGAAGCGGGAGATCTGAAGTTCAAATCTCGGGCCGGTCAAATCGAATACTGTGTTGCTAACGGCTTGCCATCGCTGCGACATTTCTTCGAAAAAAGCTGTGTTGAAAAAAAAAACAGGCGCAATGTCGCGGAGATGGGCCCCGCCAACTCGTTACACGCTTCGGCAAAATACAGCGAGTATGATAACAGATTTGATTTTGATTTGAGACTGAATCAGCTTTTTGACTTTCAGACAATCTTAGTGGTGAAGATGTCAGCCAAAATGTTCAACGGCTTCTCGGCAAATCTGATCACGAGGAAGGAAGTTCTTGTTCTGCTTGCGACTTGTTGACGAGTCTTGATTATCTGAGACGACACCGACTCCTTTGTGACGTCATGTTCCAAGTACAAAGCAATGTGAGTAAAAATAAACTACTATGAGTTTTCTACAAATTTAAAGCCATTTAGAATTATTTTGATTTATTTCAATGTAAAATATCATCCCAAATAATTAAACGCCAAGAGTCTTTAAAAATTTTATGCTCCAATTAAGCGGCTTAAAAATCCAGAAATGTGTAAATGGATTCACTTTATTTTACACGGGATATTTGAACAACACATTTTATTTTGGGGGAAAGGGGGGAAAGGGAGCAAAAATGCCTCCCTATCTAACATCTAAATCAATCGTCATGGAACACCAAATTTGACATACAGATTGATGTGCACCAAAATTTTTTAGAACAAGTGGTTTTGAGTTGATGAGGCCATCATTGTGACATCACGGCCATATTTTGGAAAAAATGACGTCGTTTTTGTGATGACGTCACAGGTGGTTTAAATTTTGTAAATAGATTTGTCTTATAATACTGAATTATAAAATGCCTAAGTCAAGTTAGGTGCGTCGCAAAAATGTCTCATAACGTCATTTAAGCCAAGTATTTACTAAAAATGCTTAGATTTAGGAAAGTAACTTTAGAAAACATCAAAAATCGGGAAACTTTCCGTTACCTAGGCATTTTCAAATTTTCAGGAAGTATTTGTGATGAATTTTGACTCAAAGTCAAGTTGATTTGAAATAAAAATCTTTTCTTTGAAGGGATTTATCACAAAAAACCGAGAAGGGGGCAAAATGCCTCCTGCCTGTGTAAAATAGGGTTAAAGATTACATTTTTCAGTTTTGACTTCTTCACGATTTTGACCCAAAAAACTTAGCTAAACAACTCTCCATGATGCAAAATGTCTACTCCTAACCTTTTGACGTTTTCTGGTCAGATAGCATGAAGAAGAGATCACTCCAATATTTTGTCGCTTTCTATGCCTAGGGTTTTAGGAAGTGCTATGATTAGAAAAAAGAGGAAGACAATAAGTTGATTAATGGTTAAGTTATTGTTTGTTTGCGTTAAGTAGAAGGGTAAGTATATACAGCAGAATTTATCACAGCTTATAACAGCGGAAACTCAGATGTGAAGCTTACGCTGAGCTCTAAGCTAAACAATTAGAGAACTTCCAGGATATGCAAAATCTATTATCAACATATTCGGGTAATGCATCATATGCTACTTGTCGTAGGGTGACTTTGTTTTAACACATTGCCTATTACGAATTTCTAAAAAAAAGTTAAGTCAACGAGCTTACGCCATAGCCTAATGGCGTCTCTCCACCATTTAATCAATTTTCTTGGATATTTAAAGTGTGGTGTTGCCAAACATCAAGAATTGTTTCAGGATTCTTTTTTTCAATCAACGTTACATTTTTGATATTATGATAAAATTTTTATTATTTTCGTGCGCATCACGCAAAAACGGTAAATAATTGTTGAAACCATTTATGTATTGTTGCCCTTAAGTTGGAATAGGATATTACTAGCTTACAGGTATCACAAAGAGACACCACAGATTGACAAGGCGTTGGAAATTTACGCTGCGTTTGTCCCAAATGATCCAATCAGGAATTAAACCCAGCAGGCTATGAGCTTTACATTCTGATTTCTAACTTTTTGTTGGTGAATTTATGATCGCCATTTTTTTCCCTACTAGAAATAGAGTTATTGTAAAATTAATTCAACAGAACATGAATGACGTCAAAGGAGTAGATGTCAAAAGTTGAGTTAACTCTTTGTGTAAATAGCCCTGTTCTACTTTTACAGACTTTCTACGCTCATAGGGCAGTAATGGCATCCTGCAGTGAAATGTATCGTGAAAGGTATTTGGAGGAAATCCGAAACAACAACCAAGTATGCCAGCACTTTTACTGAAATTACTTTTTTGTAAATGTAAATATTCGAACAAGGCATATAAATTGATTGATCTCGATTCACTTGTTTTGACGTTTGAAACAAAGAAACTTTTGACCATTGCTTATATAGTGCTTGATAAACACGTTTATTCATTATGCACTGGCAATATCTGGCAACCTGGCAAACGAACGTTAGTAATTAAATACTCGTACAACTTGAATAATACTTAGCAATTCAGATATCACCGATGTGTTAATTTGGTTATTAATTTTCTCTCCATATGGAATCACGTACAATGTTCAATTGCTCATGTAATAGAAGAAGCGCCTGTAACATTTCGAGCTAATTTAGCAAGCTCTTGATGGAGAAAACTGTTGACGTCATAAGAAAAAAAAAGTTATTTCTTCCTGTAGAAGTTTCAACTTAGCTGAAACAATTTTATTTTTTAAACAGAAGAAAACCTTTGACCGAATTTTTAAAAATGTTTGTAATACATAACCTTGAGCGAGTCATCTCTAAAAATATCTTTTTTGTGTAAACGTGTAGCGCATGCTCCAATATTTAAAACAATGGGCAACGTCGCATTTTTTGAAACTTCCTGACTAAATTTTTCGTGATAGTTAAAACGGCATTCAAGTCAAGTTTTTCATTCTTGACCAAAATGTTGGGATAGCCTTAAATGCATTCTCACCAAATTTGAAGTTTCTACGCCTTACCGTTTTCGAGATATTTCAGTTCAAAATTAGCCGTTTTCCACTTACTTTAGTGTTGCCATTTTCTCACTATAGTAACAGAAGATTAACTTTGGGATAGTTGTCTTGAATTTACTGGAAAAGCATCTAATTTTACAGTTCTGAATCTTCACTTTGTTTTACAATAACTCTGCCGCAAAATATATGTGGAGAATCAAAAACTTGCAGTGACTTTTAAAAATTTTGTTTCTAATTGGCAACCCTGGCAAAATTTCTAAGGGGGAAAAGCCTTTTTAAGGGTAAATACAATCTTTTACATCTCAGGAACGGAGATTGCAGAAAGCTCAAATTTAGTGAAGTTGGTATTCAGATCTGTCAAAATTTTTTTAGAGAAAATCGAGGAAAAATATTTCCGACCTGAATGTCATTTTAACTAATATCTAAAAAAGAAAAAATAAACGCACATTTGCAAATACCTGCCAACCTAAGCACGTTTTCTTGTTATCATTAAAGCCAAAAGAATTCAAATTTGCTTTGACAATGAAAAGAATTAATTGTCAAAACGTCACCAATAATAATAAAAGGATTTGTTTTGTCATTTTTTGTTAGTCAACGTAAAGTTAGAACTACTGTATATTGTGTATTAAAAACTCACATTCATTCAAATTATGTATGATTCAGCAATCAAATGTTAATAAGCGACATCTTTTCAAAAATGAAGTTTGCATTGAAATTAGAACAGTAACAAATTGATCTGCTATGTTTAATTAATAATTTAGGACAATATTAATTAAAAGTCAGGATAAACAAAAGCTTGTCAAAACTTTTGACAAATGATTAGCAATTGAAATGGACATATTAAGTAATCAATAAAACATAAGTAATGTAGGATTGTGCAATTTGCAGTTGGTTAGTACATTTACTGTGAAGAGCTTAATCATCCCATTTTGGGATCTTTTTCGTGCTTCCTTGTTTAATGCATACATGTCGAAGACCCGGAAGTTCGGAAAAAGGTCTTTTGATGAGGAGAATTGGTGGAAGTTTCTAGCTAGGTTGCTTTTCGCATAAATCACCTTAGTTGTCAAGGTTCTCCACGCTCTTAACACGCAATCTGCAACACCAAACGAAAATCTACCATAGAAACGAAAAGGAAGTTTATAGAAATTTGGTCAATCCCCGATTCTGATGGCGTTTCTAAACTAGCAAAATCAAAAACTTACAATGGGCTTCGTTTTGCAACAGAAATGCGTCATTGCTTTATTTACGAGTAGAAGAAACCTCGTAGGACCCAGTACTTCCGTAACTTATTCGTTTTTGGCGCACTGGAATTTTTGTTTATTTGAACTTGTAATATGTAGCCGTGAAGCTGCTAAAGCCAGTGGTATTGTGCGTTAGAGCAAAATCTAGATTCTGGGTCCGATTCTCAATTTGCTTTTATTATCTTTTAAAGATTTTTTTGTTTGCAATTAAAGGTAAGGCAGTATATAAGTTCAGAAGATATTGCAAAAACAAAAAATGGAAAAATTACAGTTTGTATTAATGTATTATAATTATTAACTTTGATTTCAGTATTTTGCGATTAGGAAGGAGTTACGTCAAGCATAAAATGTTTTACAGTAATTTTTTAAAGAATTTTTTGCAAAAACTTTATAGCTATTGGTTCTTCTCCTGCTCGTTATTTTTTGAAATAAAAACATTTTTTTGCAAATGTTAAATACATTGTAACAACTTTTAGCTTTCTAGGCGATATCATAATAATTGCACAAAAAATACCCTTTGTGAAGGAAATGGTGGTTTAATGTATTTTTTGAATGCTGGTTACTTGAAACAATGGTAAAAAAACAATCTAGCGTCCTATTTTTAAACCCTAATAAAAACAAAGAACAATATTCGCTTGGGGCAATTTGAGACAAACAAAACGAACCAGGTTTGATAGAGTCTGCCCTATTCTTAATTTTAAAGCATAATAGTTCAAGCGAGTTTATCGACCCAAGGTGATGTTTTTGCAAGTCTTAAACTGTTAGCTTGTTTAGGAATATCGCGCGCTAAAACTAAATAGGCTACTCGCAAATTTTGTGTGACCCTATCGTTATATGATGACCTATCCACGTCAGCAACGTTATTGTCAGTGCGTTCTGAATTGTAAGCTCTCGCTAAAGGCATAAATTTTGAGAAATTAAAAACTCAAACTGCGTTGTTAAACCGGTATCAAAAACATGAAAAAACAACAATAATATTTTTCAAATATTTTTTACAAAAATTGAAACATACTTATGCATTTGCTTTTGCCCAAAATGCAATGATATTAAAAATAAATAAAAACCATTATTAATTACTTTGTATTTTATATCGTACAGCAGTAAAATCCTTTTCCGCCGTTTAAAGTATGAACCGATGGTTGTTACGTAGTATAATCCTAGAACTGGTATGCTTATTGCCAGAGCCTCAGAGAGAAATTTTTCCAGGGGGTACGAAGGTCGATGCCGGGCCCCCAAATCTCTTCCAAAAATGACCAAAAAAAAGGTCTTCACTGAAATTTAGTCCCATTTTTTGCCCAAAATCAGGTGAAGACGAAAAAAAAAAGATCTTCACTGAAATTTAGTCCCATTTTTTGCCCAAAATCAAGTGAAGACCAAAACAAAAAAAGGTCTTCACTGAAATTTAGTCTCACAATTAGATGAAGACCAAAAAAAGAACACCAAAAAAACTTACCGCGGGGACTTGGACTCTTCCGGGCCCCCTGAATCTGGGCCCCCTAGCCCCAGGCCCGGGTACGATGTACCCCCTTAACCCCCTCTCGTAGGCCCTGCTTATTGCAAGATTTTCGTTCTCTAGAATTTAAATACTTTTACTAACACTGTAATACTACTTCATACATAGGTTTGATTGGAGTATTATTAAATAAAAAATAATCCAGATCATAGCTATTTGTTGATCTCACGGAAACATTTGACACAATACTCCACGATTTAGCTACATCACCCCCAAATAATTAATTGCATTCCACTATGGACAAAAGCAAGCTTACAGGAAACGGATGCTGCCCCAGAAAACTAATTAATTTAAATTTTAATTAAATGCATAGGAAATCCCACTCATGGTACTTGAAGTAGACACAATCGTATCATTTAACCTGGTATTGATATTAGCCAGTTAGTTGCGTTGGCATTTCGAGATTTATTATCCACATTTGAAACATTTCGTGCTGCAACAATCACAAAAATTTTTGTTGGCACCATTTATGAGTTTAACCACAATATATAACTTAGTAACTTATGAGTAATTTCAGTTTTATTGCCAAGTGCAAAGTGATCTTTGGTTTTCGAGTCAAGATTCTCCCTAATCATTACAATCCTTCGAGGATTTACTCTATTCCCTTTAACGCTGAGATTCAAGCAGGGAAACAGTGAATTTCGAATTTGAAGGTTCTAATTTGACCAGACCCGGAATCAAATTTGAGTCTACCTTTTAATAGCAATGCTCTATTTATTTTAAACATTGAAAATGAATGCTTTTTGCAAAAATTCCTGTGTTTGCAGAAACAAATGGATGTTTTGGAGATTGAAGAAGTTCCTCCGAAAATTTTCCAGCAGGTACTTGACTTCGTCTACACCGGAAAAACTGAAATAAATGATGACGTAGTTCAATCTTTGTCGAATGCAGCCGGTATATTGAAAATCAATTCTCTGGCTCAAAAGTGTTCACAATATACCAGGTAAAAATATAAAATTTGAATTAGAGACTGAACCCCGATTTTTTCCAATTTAAATGCTGGTATACCTCTTATAAGTTTTTGCTCATAATCAGTAGACTATATTTTTATTTGACCTTATACATAAACAAACATCTTTACAGCATTGTTGCCTTAAAAGCTTAATTGATTATTTTATAAAAGGATCGCAGTTGACGCTGAAAATTACGAAATGAAAAGACCTCTTTCTCATTTCCTTTTTCTTAAACGAGAGATTTTCGGTTTCATTTTTAAAAGTTGAAACCACCAAAAACAATGCCAAAATACCTTTGATTTATGATAAATCATCCATCGAAATTCAAAGCGTTTCGATGCAAAGTAATTTACTCATTTTTCTTCACAATATTTTACAAAGTACCTTTTGGTCCATGAGAAAAAGACTATCTCAAAAGAACGAGCAGTAATGCTATAATAAAACTGTGTGTATGTAATATTAAACTAAAAAAATTACGGTAATCTAAGCTTATTGTTTTGTTCAAAAATCTGTAGTATATTGAATTTAGCAGTTTTAAAATAATTAAGCTTTGGGAAAATGTGCCACCATTAAGGTGGTGTGGCACTGTTTGTAGTTTTGTTAACAGTACTAATTGATGCGTTTTAACCGTTAGCCCTTAATTGGTGCATATCAAATATTAATTGTTAACCGTCAACCTTTTTACATTAGGTTTTGCAATGGTGTTGATGAAAATTTTCAACACGATTTCGTCATAAATATTGGCTATTGCTTCACAAAAGCTTGTATCACGAATATATTATTACCTCATAAAAACCGTGATATCTTTTATAGCGAAATGTGTTAAATTTTTTTTAATCAACACCATTGCAAAGTCTCCTGTGAAAAGATTGCGTCATTGGTGCATACTAGTATAAACGAATGTCGGTATGCATTAAGGCGTGGCTGTGTTTTGTTTACCTGAAATGATTGTAAATAACTCATTACGCAACAGTGTAACTTGCGGTTCGCTCTAAAACCATATGTTTCAGATCAAGAAGCTTTTGTGACAAAACCTCTAACCTTAGTACAAGCTCAGTGGAAGAAAGTGGAAGCGAAAATGGGGTTTACCAACCACCTCCAAATTCTCGACGCAGCTCAAGTGAGTAATAGTTGCATACGCTTTTTTTTACTTTTTTTACGCTATGCGTGTACTGGACAGACGTTTGCTGGATACCGGGAATTTATTCAACTTCGAAGTAGATATACGCAAGAAATCAACATTGGTTGGGATTTTCTCACATGTAACTTAACACTGACTGTTAACAATGCGTGTTTTACAATGTCTTCCTTCCATTTCACTTAAAATCTTCCCAACTGTCGAATATTTTTGATGGAGCATCTTGAAAAATCCATATTATCTCTACTGATTTTTGTAGGTTGTTTGAATTAATAACAAAGAATATCTTGACTGAAAATTATTTTGAAATTAAAAAAGTAGCTTTGATTTTAAAAACTTTTCGATTCCTAATTGATCAGATTATTTATGATATAGGCCTAGGCGAATGTTAAAAGCCGATCATTTAGGACACTAAAAAGACGATTAAGGGTTTTTGCATCTTTTTTTTCCTTGGAATGAACAAAGTGATCTAAAAATTTCAACAAAAAAACCGAAACAATAAAACTTTGCCTTAATGAATTCTCTATAGACTGTTTTCACAGTGTCCTATGTACAAAATTATGGACGTATTTTATTTTTATATGCGATTCCTTATGATATTTTCGAATTTCCTAATACATAGAAGCACTTACCGGGCAATTAATTGAAATGTGCAAATAAGTTCGGGAATAAAAATAAATTCTATTTAGGGTTTCCGAACTATTCTCTGTGAAGGCTAAACCGGGTTAATCTAGCTTGAAGAGTGTATGTTTGTTCATAAAGTTTGTGACGTAATCTCCGATCATTTCCAGGGGAAAGTCTGCAAGCTCATTCGAAACCGCACGAGCATATTGCTTGCCAGGAGCAGCCTGAAATGAAGAAAGCTCATTCTCAACACGATGTGGTTCTATCGCCTCCGACATTGTTTAAACCAATGCCCCATCAAGCAGTTACAGGTGAGGTAAAGCTTTTTGCCCTTAAGGCCCAGAGAACATGAAATCGAGAGCGTGCGAGCATATCCTTAGTTTGTTTTAATAACCGGCAACTTCTACTCTTATAAAGTGGCTCGTTGGGCAGGCTGAATTTCTGTTCAAAATAAATTAAAAATACGCTTCTAAACTAAAGAGTCTATATATTCCCAGAGTAGGCCAAGCATAATAAAACTTAATTTTCTGGCACAGCTTTTGCATCCTTCTCGAAAATAATTCAACGCCTTAACAAAAAAGGAATCGAAGACCAGAACTAATACCTGCGCCCCAAAAGTGATCATTACAACAAAAGTATTCACCAGAGGTAAAGTCCTCGAGGACAATTTTTGAAGTCTTTGGCCTTGGCCTCGAACGTTGTGTCCTCGACTCCACCTCTGGTATTTAGTGTACGGACTCGGTAACATTCGGTAAGATTACAGACTCGGTAACCGAGAAGGTCGCTTTTGCAGACTCATATTTTTTTTGCAACTTCTCACCAGCAATTATTAGCTGATTGCTCTGCTATTTTTGTAAAAAATTTAGTGTCTATTGTTAGTTTTTATTATCAATACGTAATCCTAAACAAATCAATACCACGCCGCCATTACTCCTATATTACAGAACTATTACACGATGTATATATTTGGCTCCACTAATGTAGGTATCGGAAAAGATTTAATGTTAATCATTTGTTTAATAGTTAAAATTAAATCTTTAAAAGATTGAAAGCTAATCATATAATCATAGTTAAAGATTCAAAGTTAATCGCGCGTAAAAACTATGCTCTTGGCAACCAAAACTATGCTTCAATTTGTAATGTTTCAGAACCTCATCAATATTCCAGTTCTCTGAGCCGTAATCCAAGCATTAGTCGCTCGTCAGCAGAAGGCTCATCAACAAGCACTAATGATCAAGTTTTTGGACACGGTTTTGTAAATCCTGCAAATCTCGAAAGTTTGAAATTGAACGAATCGTCCATCCAGGAATGGCTTTCAGATCCAAAATTGGATGAGCGACTACGCAGTTTTCGCTATTTCAATGCACCCAGTCTGCAACGAGAAAGACCAGTAAAGGAGGTATACTATGCACTTTTCATTTGATTTGATGAGTCAACCATCCTTGGTTATAAACCGAATTTTTCTTTATTTATATGAAATTATAGCTCAAAGTGTAATTACTGTAGTTTTGATTTCTTCTGTCTGCCCCAAATCTAAAAAACTCGTTTTGAAACGTTTAGATCTGCAAGTTATATCATCAAAATAATAAAAAAAATAACACTCAAAATACTGTACAACAAAACATATGATGAACATAGGATAAATGGCCGACGTTAATTTCAAACAAGCAGCAACTGCTGCAGCCACAAAATATTTTTAATTATTTGAGACATTGTATTTTTGCAGAATGTTTGGTCAAGCATATTGCGAAATCGCATGCTCGCGAACGACTTATTCCGTTATGGATGCACCCCGTTTTACAACGGCGCCTTGTCCTATGCTGGCCAAAACGCAGCAGCTCATAAATTGCGGGTACCCAACACAGCATTTTCACCATACTTGCCTTTCCCTTCTTCTCAAGGCAGTGAGAATCCCTTCAAAAGGAATCTTTCGAATCTAAACTACAAAAGGTAAATAAAACAAAACGTAGTACTGCACCTAACTATAGCTAAGGTTACTGAGGCAGATAATTCAATATTATGACCTCGACGCAATACAAATTTTAACTGTTTAAGCTTTTCATTACTGCGATAAAACGTTGTAATGTTAAATACTTGTATTACGTACTTTAAATCTTAAGCCTTTTTTAAACATTATATGGTACCGTGCTTACAAGTACGGTACATTGAGGCATCAACATACTGCTTTAGTTTTTATTTATGCATTTTTTTGAGTTTGGGATATATTTCGAAGAGTGTGGGAGTAGTTTTAGAGCTGAAGACTCTTTTTTAAGAATCACCAGCTGCTCGGAGCGAAGATTGTTTTACTAGCTTACTCAGTACGATGAACGCGTTACCGCTACTTCGTGCTTTGAGCGCCATTTGTTTTAAATGGATTTGCACGACAGATTTATTAATAGACCGACAGTGATAGTCCAATTAATTAAAATTTGTCAGCCAATATTTTAAAGTTTGTGGTACTTTACAACTTTCTGTGGAATCTTGGGAAAAATTTTGTTAATTTTTGTAGCACTCCTGTTTGGTAATTTTTGCACTGTATATGCAGCAACTCCAATGTTTTCAAATTTGCTCCGTTTTGCAGAGACACCAATCACAGCAGGAGGGTCTTCGAAACCTTGAAATGCAGTCGATCAAGAGAAGCGGCTTCGGAAGATAAGCACATGGCTAGCTTGAATAAGTAAGTGATTAATTTCTAAATTATTCAAAATTAATTGTGGAAAACGTTTTTTTGGCACATAAACCCGTTATTTACGTCGGACAAACATGCAGCTAACAATGAAATGCATCATTGATATGAGGTTCATCTAATGGAATAGTTTTTCTCATGATCACGTGATTAGAACAGTAATTTTCCGGTTTTGCGATTAATTGTTTAGCTTTTTAATCACTTGGTTTGCACAAACTCTTTCTTATTTTAATCTAAAATCTTTCATAAGGGAGTTATTTTTTAGAACATCGAACTGCAATTATACACCACCCAAACCACGCAGAGCATTCAGTGTGGACGAGAAGAGAAAAACACCCGAGTTTTCATCAATTTCTACACAAAAGCCTAACAAACAAGATGGTATAATATAGGCCGGAAGCAATTTAATAGACTTATTTTTACCTGCAACGCATCTGGTCATAACAAAATAAAGCAATATTGCAAACTGCCAAACAGATCAAAAACAGCCAACTATTTACCTCGAGAACCAAAGTGCTTTGACTACTTTTTGGTTTTACCACAGTGATAAGTGTGCTTATACAAACACGAGAAGTGGTCATACGAAAGACACTTTTTCATACATGAATCTTGCATAGTTCGCAATAAAGCATCGTTCAAGGGAACTCATTGCAAAGTTATGCGTGGTATCGTAAAACAGAGAAGTGTCCAAAGTCTAGCCTGCGGCCATTGTGACCTACGATGAAATTTGATCCGGTCTGCACTTAGTTTTCACTTTTTCTCCAATCGAGTTTACCCAGCACATGCGTGATTGAATCAGGCCGGAAAAGAAGTTGATTCACAGAGCTGGACTGCGCTGTTTCGAGCTTTTAGCTCTGTTTCGAGCTGCTAGCGGGTGCAAGGTTGGTGGTTGATCTGGCCACCTAACTGCCAATGGAACTTGTTCTAACTTCCCAGAAGTCGACCACGAAGAACGTCAAGCTTGTACGGTTTTGATTTCCATGGTCACGCAGAGGGGAGCCCTTGTAGTAAGGATAGCCTATGGCTCTCCTTATACAAGAGCTCAGCAATTTTGCACTTGTTTTGTAAAGTATCACAAGTGAACAATTGTTCATTCCCTGGAAAGCCTCTGCCACTGTGCAAGCTCTTAAGTTCGTCCAGTTTATCCAAGAGATTTGTCCACCTTTGGTTAGATATGCTGAGAGCTGCTGATGAAAGCTAAAAGCTCGAAACAGCGCTGTCCAGCTCTGTGCACCAATGACTCGAACAGCTTGCTGCTGCAGGGTTGGTGGTTGATCTGACCACTTAACTGCCAGTGGAACTTGTTCTGACTTCCCAGAAGTCGACCACGAAGGACGTCAAGCTTGTACAGTTTTGATTTCTGTGGTCACGCAGAGGGGAGCCCTTGTAGTAAGGATAGCCTATGGCTGTCCTTACAACAAAAGCTCAGCAATTTTTCTTTTGTTTTGTAAAGTACCACAAGCGAAAAATTGTTTATTTCCTTAAAATCCTCTGCCACTGAGCAAGCGTTAAAGATTTGTCCTGCTAAATATCTATAGTTTATTACATTGAGGGCTGCTGATGAAAGCTGAAAACTCGAACTAAAGCTGTCCGGCTCTGCGCATCAATGACTCAAGGTGGATGGGGCTGCAGGGTTGTTAGTTGATCTGGCCACCTAACAGCCAGAGTCGACTTCTAACTTCCCAGGAGTCGACCACGAAGGACGTTAAGAAGCTGATTAGTGCTTTTTTGGATCTTTAGTTCTTCTCCATTTTTTACATTCCAAAATGCCCGAAACTACAATAGACCTAAGATCTTTTCTTTTTTGGTCTTCCCTTTTTTTCGGGACTAATTCAAACATCGGCTATTTGGTATTGGCGTATTCTGTTGACCAGAGAGCACTTTCGCGAATTCTCATTTGATGCTTCTTCAAAAAAGTTAGGACACCGTTGTCGTATAGTACTTTACGTAACTATTATTTGCGATAACCAAGAGCAGCCAAAACAATAACGATTTTATTTCTGGTTGAATCACGACTCTATTTAAGGTTCAAAGCATGGTATTTTTGTTTAGATGCTACAAAGCCTTACAACTGCCCGCTGTGTGACGCTCATTTTAACCGTCCTGCCAATCTCAAGACACACATGCGCATTCATAGCGGTGAAAAACCATACAAGTGTGAAACGTGTGGTGCCCGGTTTGTTCAGGTTGCCCATTTGCGAGCACACGTGCTTATCCACACTGGAGAAAAGCCCTATCCATGTAACGTGTGTGGAACAAGGTAAACGAAAGTTTAAACCAAGTAGCAATCAGTGGTGGAGTTCTTGTGGACGTCCTTGGCCTCAAGGACGTCCTCAAGGGCACATTTTGAAGTCCTTGGCCTTGAAGCCTCAAGTTCTCGAAAAGTACCTTGTCCTTGGATCGAGGACAGCACTGGTTTTTAAATTGTTAAAATTTTGTATTTTTGAAGAAAAATTTTGAAATTAATAGCCTGAAAAAAATTTTTGAAGTCCTTTTTTTTGGAGATCGCTTGAAAAAATTTTTTGAAAAAATTTTTTTTGGAGAATGCCTGAAAAAAATTTTTGAAGATCTTTTTCTTTGGAGAACACTTGCGTCTGTGTCCTTGGTCCTTGGCCTTGGCCTCGAGCCTTGTGTCCTCAGCTCCACCTCTGGTAGCAATTTTTACATCGAAAACACAAACGATGTGCTATAAATTTCTATTCAAGTGAATCCGGCAATGAAAATGAAATACTGATGAAACAACTAGAATTTGCCAATGAAGCAAAGCGGAGACTTTCGGATTGTGATATAACTAACCAATGAGTGGTCGAGTGGATAAAGAGTCGGCTACTGAAACGGGAGACTTGGGTTCGATTCCAGTTTGAGTCAAACCAAACTATAAAAATTGGTATTCGCATCTGTGTGAAGTGTCCACTGCGTGTGGTCAATAGATGGGCAGATGGGACCTTGACTTGAAAACCCAAAGGTGTCTTAGTTCTGCCCTGTCCAATGTCCATGGCAACTTGGTGAATACAATATATTTGACAAAGCATAACTTAACCTCAACATTCCTTAACATCACTGCAAAAGTATTGTTTGTTAGAAATGTCTCTCAGTTCCAACATCTTTAAGCATTTGGCTAGAACTTTACAGGCAATCGTTCAAACAGTGCGAAAATACGTTTTAGCTTTCGACACTTGCAAACTCTCAAATCTCACTTAAGAATCCACACTGGCGAGAAGCCCTATTCGTGCGAGAAATGCATGGTACAATTCCGCCATAAAAGCCAACTTCGACTTCATCTGAGAACCAAACATGGGGTGCAGACGAACACGAAGAAGACTTACAAGCAGGTAATGCTTCTCGCAGTAACATTATCTTCAATATCAAAATCACGTAGATTTGTATGATGCATTTTTTGTACTTACTTGAAAGCTGGTCTACGCTTATTAAAGCGCGTTTACCCAACAGGATGTTCTGCATTTGTAGCGTATGCCTTGATACTAATGTTGCAGTTTTCTGACTCTAAGGTAGCGGAAAGTCCAACAGGAACCTTTGTAGAAACAGATTTGATAAACTTCAGCATTTTTGGAATTTTCTTTTTTTCAAAACTAAGATCTTGCTATTTTAGGTGATATAACCTTATTTTACACGGGCTATTTGACCAACACATTTAACACGGCTGGGGGAGGGAGGGAGGGAGGGGGGCAAAAATTCTACTCAATTTAACTCCTAAACCAAAATCATGAAAGGTTGCAAACTCAGCGACCACGCCAGATACTTTGGTACGTGGACATCATGCTCTTTTACTGCCTCTCACCAGAAAGGGATTATATCGTTTGATGTTCTTTATTGATGACAGCGCTTTTTTGTTTGTTCATTGCTTCCTTTCTAAGCAAAATAAACTATGCTACTACCAGTACCAAAATTCATGGGAACACCAAACTTAGCATGCGGGTTGGTGTTTACCAAAATGTTTTAGAAAAATTGGTTTTGAGTTGATGACGTCATCATAGTTACATCAGAGTCATATTTTCAAAAAACGTCGTCATTTTTCAATGACGTCGTAATGGTTCAAATTTTGTACTTAGGTTTGTTTTGATACTGAATCATAAAATGTTTAAGCAAAAGTAGTTACGTCACAAAAACGTCTTGTGACGCCATTTAAGTCAAATATGGACCGAAAATGCCCAGGTTTGAGAAAGTGATTTCGGCAAACCTTAAAGTTGGGAAACTTCCTCTTTACCTTAGCAACTTCAAATTTTCAGATGTTATGTGTGATTAAATTTGACTCAAAGTCAAGTTAGTGCGAAGTAAAAATCGTTTTTCTGAAGGGATTTATTAAAAAAAATAAACCTGAGAGGGGGCAAAAGTGCCCACATTCCAATGTAAAAAAAGTTTGAATCAAACATAGATTTTTTCAGATCTAGGGAAATAAACCATTTGGCTTTTGTGTTTTACCAGTTACGATTTTATTTTTTGTAAAGGTCCCTGGCTTACGAAGTGCGGATATATCAGCGCATATTAAAAGAGCACAAGAGGCTGCCAAATCTTGTAGCTCAGTGAAGGTGAGAAAACAATTTTATGATGACGTATTGTATTTCCCATCATAGTTCGCTTATTACTGGTTTTCTACGCTTCACACTCCCTTCTCGTCACGTATGACTGCTGAGGGCAGAAAGCAGCAAAATCATCGAATAAAAAACGTTAAAGAACAAAAAATAAAAACACTTTGTACCATCAAAGGGCGGTTTTATGAACAAAATTTAAAGAATAATTTCATCTAAATTTGCTTGAATTCTGTTTGAATTCAATTACGTTTTTAATAACGTCTTATGTCTAATTCTCATTTGAAACCTCACATTCAGTTTAGAGGCTATTTTCAAAATTTCATTTGCTTTCTTAGTTCTTGTACATATTATGCTTACCCACTATACAGTATATACCAAATTCTAGTAAAACAAACTCTGAAGAATTCATGTCGTTTTCAGATTTAACTGAAGCCAAAACCAGTGCTCATTGTAATATCGTGCAGTACATACTCGTACTGTACATTTCGGAGCAAAAAAAACAAAAAACAAACAAACGGGAAGTGTGAAAAAAAACTTTGGCAAAAATTCTAGAGTCTCGAAAAATGAAACATTCTATTCACTACAAAGCATTTCGACTTGAACAGGAGTCATTTTTAACCTTGTCCAAATAGAAATGCAGTGTTTTTCATTATTTTTCAATCACTTATAGTAGTGCCATAATTCTCATTAACAAAATTATTTTGAACAGGCAATTACATCTCCTGGTTTTACTCAAAACACGTTGGAAAGCATTTCATCATCCTTTATGGAAGCACCAGTGGACCTGCATAAGCCACAGCAGTCATCAACAAATGGTAATTTTTTTTCATAAAATTTCATCTCGTCCTGCAGGGAATTTAGTGAGAGGGTCAATGCTAGGAGGGTAAAAAGCTTGGCTAATTCTCAAGAATTTAGTATATTGTAAACAGATGAGAAACAATAACCTAACATTCAATTTTTATGCATCAACACTGAAAAATTTAACAAAATTATTTTTTATCTTTTTTGTCCTTGTTAGTAAAATGCAGACATCCTGGGCAACTGCTTACTGCTCTTACTTAACCATTTTTTTGCGTTTGCGGTATTTTAAACATTTTTTACTGTAGCCAAAGTAGTTAAAACTAAAATATTCAGTTTAAACCAAGTTGTAATTTCATAAAACAGCATATTATCAAATGAGTTTTCGTGTTTGACAGGTGATGCAACAAACTTTTCTTCAAACTATGAAACTGAAGATCCCACGCATTCCAAATACAAAATGAACGTAAAAGCACATTTTGCTAAATTGGTCGACGTGGAAGATTTAACAAACGAAGATAACCAGGATAACGTGCAAATGGATAATAGCATAGCTGCCAAGGAAGACTGAAAGTTGATTTGCGTTTAACCGTTTGTATCCTGTTATTTTTTCTACTATGAAAAGAAACGATAGCTAAAAAAATTAAATAAAAAGCTGTATTTAATATCTTTTGCTTGATCAAGTCTATTTTATCAAATGGGATTATGGTTTGTGTGTTGTAAGATTGTCGCTAACTGCTTTCAGTTTTATCGAAGAAACGTTTTACTGTTAGTTTGTTACTGATTAAGTGCAATGTATACTTAAACTGAATCCTAATGTTTCTTTCCAACTACAGAAAGCTGATTTGATCTGGAAGAATCTTAGTTTTCATGCAATTCAATCAAACTTTTACCTGATATCAAATTATAGACAAAAAAGGATATTAAATCAAAATTTACAGAACAAGATTTACATTATTTTTAAATAATGGATAAAGTTGAGGATTTCAATGTCTAAATATCCCTGAATAGATAATAATTGTTTTGCGCTTCACCATGTTGTAGAAAGATTAGTAGAACGGCAGAACCACACATCCACACATCAAGCAAGAATATTGAAAGAGATTCCACAATTGCTGGATTTCAACATCGCAACTATTTTTTTGTTTTGTTGGACATGTTAGTTAAAATATTTTCTCGAGATATAGTGGCATTGTTCAATTTAGTTGCTTTCAGTTACTATATGGTTAGTGGCTGATTGGCACAGAAAAACAAAATAAATCAGAACGCCTCAAAATAAGCAAACTCTCGAAAAACTTCTAATTTCATTTGGAATCATCTGTCAGTTTTGTTGGCCTTTTAGTTTTTTGCTTCGGAATTATTTATATTATGTGGAAGATCGTATCGTTTTAATGTAATTTACAATTTTAAACGAAAACCCTTAATGTGCTGTTCAGTTTTGCTTTGTGTAAATGTGTGTAGTACATTAAATTTATTCAACCATAAATAGCCTATGCAAAAATTTGTCATACAGTAATTAATTATAATCAGCGACAAAAAACATAAACTGTATAAATCATTCCAGCAATGTAGCTGCGGAAAATGCAATACTGTTTGATAGTCTCATGACATTATAATGATCAATTGACCAAAATCTATTTCAAAAATTTTCACCTTAAATTAATAATGAAAATTCAATACTCACAGTTATTTAGGAAAACAATTTGCATGCAACGCTTAAACGACGACTAAAGGCAAAATAAATGGGGTTATCTAAATTCCGGCCAGTCGCAATAAATTAGATTGGCGTTGACCCCATTCTTTTGAACCCAACCGTCGTAGAGATATTCTACTTCGAACATGACGTCGGTGTCTCCACGGCTTTTCAGCGCAACTTTGACAATTTTATTGGCTACACTTACGTTGATTAACTTAAAATCAAAATTAATATCTTTTGAACGTCGAGCTTAGAAAGCTGGAACAACAGTCATTTAAATTCAATAATAGTTCCATGTCACAAATATCAAGCATACGATTCAAAATTGCACCAGAGCATTCAAAATTGATGATTCTAAATGTTTTTGAAATGTTTACAGCAATAGAAACACAAATTACAATTTGCACTATGCAGCGATTTTAATTCAGTGTTGTATTTAACTAACAGGGAGCATAAATAAATTGTTAGTAAAAAAGAACACCAGGCGTTTTTCAAATGCAAATGGTTTTAAACAACTAGTGTTTTCTTTGCTTTTTCCAACGTTTCGCCAGCCCATACTTACAGCTGGCTTCGTCAGGGTATTACACAAGGCTTATTAATTCTATTCGAATGCTCGTACTAGCTGGCTTCGTCGGGGCATTACACAAAACTTTTTGATTCTATTCGAATGCCCCGACGAAGCCAGCTAGTATGGGCTGGCGAAATGTTGGAAAAAACCTAAAAAATACTAGTTGTGCAAAGCTATTTGATTTTGAACGGAGGCATAATTTTTAAATATGTCCTTTCTTTTAGCATTTCGATTTGCTATCTTATCGTGTATAACCCTAAGTAAAGAAAAAAAAGCGGTAGATTGCAACAAAACGGGTACAGTGTTGAAAATGTTCGAACGTGATAGATTATTAAAATATGAACAGGCCTACTCTTACAATTCTAAAAAATACTACCGGGGACGGACATTAGTAAGTTTTGAGCAACAGTTGATTTAAAAGCAACCAGTAGTTGCTTGGGTGTGTAAGAATGTAGTTACGTTTCAATTGCGCAGTATGTTTGGTTGACGAAGTGCAATGCATCGCCATGCGCTCTTGCTAGCTAGCAAGGCACGGAATGCTTATCTCCAACTCTAACTACAAAGAGGAATAACAACTAGATGGGAGGTTGTTGAGAAGCAATCTCAGTGAACGACCAACGCATGTTGAACAATGAGATTCTCAAAAAAAAAAAAAAAAACTTTCGCTTTCCCGTTAAGAAATTAACTAGAAATATCTTCTGGGAAAAGAGGGTTTGGAATTTCAAACATTGTCAATATATACTCATACATTTAATTGACAACATAGAGACTGATCATAATAATAAAAAAAAATCCTATCCTACCTTAAGCCGTTGGAACTATGCCAAAATATTTGTCTTTTAAACAACTGCGAATATCGAAAAAAACTAAACGCCCAGCTGGAGCGTTTCAAAAAATTGATTTTTGAGGGGTCTCCGGGGGGGTTTTCCCAAACTAAGTCAAAATATTTGTTTCTTAAATATCTGCTGATATGAAAAAAACTAGTGCCCTAGCTTGAGCCATTTAAAAAATGATTTTTGGGGGTCTATTTTGGGAGGGTCCCCAGTGAGGTAGCACTCCCAAACCATGTCTAAATATTTGTCTCTTAAATATCTACTGATATCAAAAGCACTGTCACCCTAGCTTAAGCAGTTCAAAAAAGTGATTTTTTGGGGCCCCATTTTGGAAAGTTCCCCGGGGAGTCGCCCCCCAAAATTTTTGGAGACCAAATTGCGTTTGCAGCTCAACAACTTTACATAAAAATTCGATTTTGATGTTTTGTAGTTTTGGAGAAGAAGAGCGTACAAGATTTAGGAAGAAAAAAAGGGGAAAAAAGGGAAAGGAAAAAAACTTCATTGTGGCCAAGCGGGTTGGTTGGGATGAAAAGATATTTTAAGACATTTAACCGTTTGAAATATTTTTCATCGTACTTAGACGGCTTTTTACGCCAAATTTGCGGGGCGGTTTTCGGGTTGTAAAACTAAAGTCACACTACCTATTGCCTCGAAATTTGATACAAACATACAACCCATTATTCTCAAACCGTTGTCAAAATTTCATGTAGCTAGATTAAACCGTTCTCGAGTTAAACTTCGCACTCGTTAGTGGGAAAATGGTTAAACTGAAACTTCGCACTCGTTAGAGGGAAAATGGCCGAGAAAAACAAAAAAACACGCTACGCAAGCGTCGGTCGTTGCAGTTATCTAGATGAAAAAATGGTTGTGCAACGGGGGTATCGTCAAAGTACTGCAGCAGATTATTATTTCACCTCTTTTGGAAATAGGAGTTAGGATGAAATTCTCGGGAGGCCTATAAATTAGGTCCACTTAAACTTTTTAGTTTTATAGTTGACGGATACTTATTGAAAAAAGATGGTTTCGGAGATTTTAGATAATAACTAAATTTTTATTGCTAAGTAAATACATTTTGCAATATTCTTGTTCATGCATTTTCGAAATGCCAAAATTAATGCAAGATTATCGAATTTGAAATGAACAACTAAGGTAGATAATTATAACAATTAAATATAGCCGGCAGGGAAACCATTCAAGCGTTACGTTTGTATGAATTGGGATCAGTACGCTACTAAAATGCCGGTACCCTTTGTTAGCGCTTCGTAGTATGTGAGCTTATTTTTCTTTACTTATTGTCTTGTTTTCAATGCAAACAATATGCCAGAAAAACAAACAAAGAAGCAAAAACGAACATAGAGCAAAGCCACTAACTGCCGTCAGCCTTTATTTACTGGGGATCGTTAAAGGTTTCACTATCATTCAAAACAGTTCTGCTGAGTAATATCCAAATTCGCATAGTGGCATTGCAAAATGAGCAGAGTAAGACAAAGAACAAAAGGATTGGGTTCGAAAAAATCCGATAGCAAGAAAAAGCAAGGCAAACCATCTTTCAGAGTTGAAACAACTCCCGCGGAATCGCCTAGCTGCATTTCGAAATGCTTCTATGCTTTGCTGTTTATTTTAATGCTGATTGGGGTTGTTGCATTGATTGGGTACCATAAAGCTCCTTTTACTGCTTTGCCGATTACTGATTATGCAAGAGAAGTTAAGCTTGAGGGAAAACTTGAAGTCAACAAAAAACTTTCCAAAGGGACAAAGTAAGTGAATTTCAATTTTAACTCCATTGCACAAAATTATAACGGGATTTTATTTTATTTTGTTGCAAATATATCAAATATTGTTTGCAAATCGTCGCCAGCAACAGAGATGGAAACCGGTCGGGTCGACCGGCCGGTCGGGTTGCTGGTCGGGTCGAGATTCTTCGACCGGCCGGTCAAGCCGGTTGAAAAACCGGTCAAATTCTCCTTTCTGGCAACTAAAAGACATTTAAGCACGAACCAAAATATGCTTATATATTTTATCATAAATAAAACTTTTATAAAAAATCAGTATTAACAAACCACACCTTTCGAAAACACTTGTTGAATGGTTTCAAGCTGTGACTAATATGCTGTGACCATTAAGACATGCACATCCAGGGACGTTTTTAGGGTGGTAGTATTTTGCCATGCCTCCCGAATTTGGGCCACGGCACAAAGCAAAAAAGTGCAAAATATACATTAAAATCGCGTAATCAGATTGTAATAAAGCATGCATATTGAAGAGGCTTGCGCTACCCGGCATTTTAGCATCATTTTAATCAGCTTAAGAGTAGAAGTGGCGCTGATTACAGATTTTTTGGCACTTGCTAAAATCTTGCCGCTTTGGAAAGCCTTTTTTAACTTAAATTTACCACACTGGGCAAGAAAGACATAGCTCTTATTTTTTTATATCTAACTAGCCATGACTTGTTCTGAAGTAGCAGCATTTCTACAAACTGCTAGGGCACATTATATTTCGAATGTTTTCTAGCCAATGCCATAACAGTTTAGTGTTTTCCCTTTTCAATGAAAATAACGGTTGCGTTTCGTTCATCGGGATAGTCATTCATAACAACTTCGTACTACCGATGAGTTTATTTATTGGTTTGACGTTTCGCTTCTCAAACCGGGAAGCTTCTTTAGAACAACTAGCAGTGCTGCCTTTGCAATTACGAAAAGATAAATGAGAAAAAAATAACAGCAGAAGATAGGTAACAGTAAAAACATACGAACATCACAATACTTGTACTATTATACCCAAAAACATTAAAATGATGGAGCAATAACATTATATAATATTGAAAATTATGTCACGAACAGCGTGAAAAAAATTAATGACATTCATAACAACTAGACTGTTTCACTAACAGTTTGAGAAAGTATGAAAAGGATCTATTGCAAAAAATTATGTACTGGAAAAGGTTTTTAGCTCCACAGAGATTTATATTAATTGTTCCGTCGTATATAAATCTCTGTGGAGCTAAAAACCTTTTCTAGTACATTATGTTTTGCAATAGATCCTTTTCATACTTTCTCAAACTGTTAGTGAAGCAGCCTAGTTGCTATGAATGTCATTAATTTTTTTCACGCTGTTTGTGACATAATTTTTCAGTATTCCTTTTTTCACTCTGTTAGTGACATAATTTTTCAATATTCCTTTTTTTTCACGCTGTTAGTGACATAATTTTCAATATTACATAATGTTATTGTTCCATCATTTTAATGTTTTTGGGTATAATTGTACAAGTATTGTGATGTTCGTATGTTTTTACTGTTACCTATCTTCTGCTGTTATTTTTTTCTCATTTATCTTTTTGTAACTGCAAAAGCAGCACCGCCGAAAAAAGTTTAGTGCTTGCTGCTAGGCAAATTGCAAATAATCTGCTAAAAAATTGTAACTTAATTTTTTGGCCTTCGCATAGTATCATTAGAAAGAACGTCTAATATAATTTAGCTTGTGCCCTCCAGAGGTTTTTATGCTTATTTTGTACACGTTTTGCGCTGCTCAAAACAGGTCTTTCAAACTGAAACTTAAATAAAAGAGGTTTTAAAATTGAGTAATTTTTGGAAAAAACAACAACTTTTTTTTGCTTTTTTTCTGAGATCCCCGTCCAAAGTCACAAATTTTAACACCTCACCCATGCCTCCTTCCTTTTTAAAAATTTTTTATTAAATATATTGAATAGTGAACAAAAACCTTCTGCAAAAAACCGGTCGACCGGGCCGGTCAGAAACCGGTCAACCGGCCGGTCGACCGGCCGGTCAACCGACGATGATTTTGAAATTTACCGGTCGGGTCGGGTCGAGAAAATTCTGACCGGTTCCATCTCTGGCCAGCAACCACCAATCCGACCCTGAAAAAAGCTGCATCAATTTGAACCATTTAAAATAGCGAATAGAATTGAAAAATGTAGCATACTAAGTCTAAGTGTATAGCCATAATATAGTTTTTCTGACGCCTCGAAGCGTATACTCTACGAAGCGTACGATATACTAATAGCTTATTATGCTACCAAATCTATCTTTCATAAATTGCAAAATGCGAGAGTGTTAATTCCGCAATATTTTAGCATTTAAGAATAATTATGACTTGTAATGATTTTTCGCGTTTCCAGGATTAAATTTTTTTTTGCGGTTTAAAGTGGGAGAAGAAAAGGAAGCGAATATCTTCAACGTCACCCTACGGCACTGCTAGAGCTGTTTACAAGAATTAAGTGGTAGATTTCTATTAATCATTTCGAGTAGAGTTTGGACGTTCCGCGCACTTTTCATTGCAATGACTACTTTGTGGTTGGAGGAATCCGCACCTGCTTAAGAGTTTCCAGTAATCTAATGTTTCTGTAGATTTCTTCAAATTTTTGTCCACTGAATTTGCTGCTATAGTTCGAAGCCACCAAGCAGAGATAATCATCGTAAAGTGTTGAACCCAAATCATACAATCAGGATCGTTGCAAAAACAACGCCTTTAACCTCTAAGCCACGCTGCCGACAGATGCTGTCATTTACTCAAAATGATTGATTGAAACCAACCTTTTAATCTTGTACCGCTCTAGAAGACCCGGAGGGTGACGTTAAAGATATTTGCTTCCTTTTCTTCTTCCACTTTATCTTGGAGAATGCTAATTAAATATCAACGACCTGAGTTTCATCTCAGTGGGCTCATCACGTGGATGGAAGAAATAAAGCATTACAAACATGTAATTTGTTGCTGAGTGAATAAAAGAAGCATTTGTGGAAAGAAAGCAGAAGGTATTTTTGCACTCAAAAATTTGGCTAGAAAATTACTCACATTCACCGACTATGCATTACATCGTTAAATCAGTACCGATAGTTTTCAAATTTTTTAGGGGTTGTCAGGTTGTGGCAATTCAAAGAAGTCTGGGTTTTATGCAGTGTCGTCGCTACGGGGGGGGGGGGGGGAGGGGAGGGGGGTAGTGCCCCTCTCTAAGGCTCTGCTTGTGCACCCCATTTCGGTTTACAATATAACAGACAATGATGCAAAAAGGAATAATAACGTTCAAACATAATTCTCGTATGATGTTTTCTCGATTCTTTGCAAAACTGTAAAATTTTTAGAGCACACTCAAGATTTTTAAGTCGCTGTCAATGGCGCAACCAGGTGGAAGGGGCTAAAGGGACTTCAGCCCCCCTTAGTCAAGTAACTTAGAAGAATTAACCTCAAAATACGAGTGTTTGAGCATGTTTTGGACTTGACCTGAAGTAGGGGGGGGGTGTGAAGGGGGTAGGCAGTTTAATTCGTTCAAATCAGTTGTGAATTTAGCAATATTTAGTTATTCATACAGCTTCAAAAAGTGCGAAATGTGATTGAAATGACGTTAAAACTTAAAATCGCTATTTTTTGCCGCAAAATCACAAAAATTGTCCATCGGCTGGAGGCTCCGCCACCAGGCTTCCTTCTGTGACACGCTTGAGTTGCATCAGTTTCTTCAGCACGGGGCCTAAATTAGATAATTTTTGTTAAAAAAATTTACTTTTTGTTCAAGCTCCTCCCCCTCTTAGCAAAATCTTGGTTGCGCGTCTGGTCGCAATCACTGCGGCGGCAAATAGATTTTTCAAGTAATTATGGGCCGCAGACGAAAGCAGCTAAGAAACGCTGCCGGCTTTATTTGTCTTTTGTTAGACATGAATACAGAATTTTTAAAATTGCGTATAATTTGTAGCCGCACAAAATCAGTTTTTATGTGCAAAAGTTCAGTCTATTTTAGTGCCCCTCTGACATTCGGTTAGTGGCTCCCCCCACATTGCTTGCTTTGGCAACGGCACAGGTTTAACACAACACTCGGACATATTTCTGCGTAAAACTTGCTTGTGATGCATGCAAAAGTTAAAAAAAAGGAACTCACGTCAGAGTTAAGTACTGTAAAGCGTACGATAAAAGCTACTCAAAATTCAAACACCCAATCAAAGTCCAAAGTCTGAGCAAAATTTGCTCCAATAATAACGTGGGCGCCAAATGTCTCGCGGTTTTCCACACAACCATTCTGAAATGTGCTGTTTACTATACTGTACAAACCGCCAGTAACACAGCGCAGCAAATAATGAGATTCGCAAAGTGTTAGTTTATTGACTGATCAATTTCTGCTGATTAACTAGAATTTGGTTCGATAACGCAATAGGTAATGGGCTGAAGAAAGTTTCTCGTGTCCAAATTTAAAAAAGCCCACGTTGGATATGAGTCACATCTTAAATTCTAAATTTTCATTCAAGTAAATTTGCGATTACCCATGACGTAGATAAGTTTGGAGTTTTACACTTTTGCAATAGACGTTAAGAAGTAATTTGCTAAATGTCCATTTTGCACGTTATTTACAAGTCAGTTTGACGCACAAAACTTACAGTTTAACTGGTTCGAGTCCAAATTATATTGCCACAAATTTTAAAATTAATTAAGTAGCAGGTGATAAGATTATCAACTTTAATCACGCACTAAATAGTTGAAAAGGTACCTTGTGAAAAAACTCAACTACAAAACATACTGTAGGAAATTTTCTACAGATCAAATAAGAACTTTTATTGTCCTACCTGTGATAGTGTATATACTATCTACTCCTACCTAACAAATCAAATGCAGCAGTAGCAAGTGGTATTGAAATAAACAAATTTTTTTCCGGGCAAAATACATACTTTGCTGTAAAGAACATTTTGATAATTCATTTTTTGTACTAAGCACCAGAATTTTTTTTAAATTATAGCAATTCAATACTTCCCCCGTTAAGATCAGATTGATCCACTAACTTACATTTTGCATTACTTAATCTTCAAAGAGAGAACTGATTCCAGCAGCAATTTATCACATTGCTGCTGGAATATATTGTTCTGGGGGATATTGTTCTGGGGGATATATTGTATGCATATTGTTCTGGGGGATAGGGGCAAGTACAGGTATTTTTCAGTTTGAATGTTTGCGGTAGAGTTTGTTATCGCATTGTTATTACTCTAAATACAGTAGAGTTTTGTTAAGTTTAGTTAAAGGGGTTAAGGACAAGAACACTAGGGACATTGTTTTACAAAATTAATAATGATTTATGGACAATATGACAATAACTGGATTTGAGCCGTCGCGATGTGTTTCGTCCTTGCTCAGGGGACTCATCACGCGACAAGGGCCAATTTCGTTTTATTAGTCAGAAAAAATTAGAATTGGAATCGGCAGCCCTTTTACCGTTTCTATTGTCTTCTAGTGCAATATCGCTACTTCAAAAGTTTTTGCCTACAATCTACTTCCAGTTACCTAGTTATTTACTCTTCACTCAAAACCTACAAATTTTACCGCTGATATAAAGTTTCTGCTAATTTGAATTGGAATTAGATTTACGCTCAACCAATTAGTGGTTTGAGCACTCTCGGTTTAGGAATCTCTTGACTATGACTCTTGTCTTAGCCTCTCTCAAAATTTGAAGTAGATTTTTCTAATGTGTACGCATTGATAGTCATTAGATGCTCCACTAAAACCATAATTGATCAGCTTGCGGTATCGTTGTTTCAGAATGGAATCGCATCTTATACGAGGTATCTCATATTATACCTCTTACGAGAAAAGATTGGACAATTATGAAAATGAGCGTAGAAAGACAATGTACCAAAATCAAATTAACCAAAACAAAAGAAGCTATTCAAATTTTGAAATATAATCAAAAAACATTCATCACATGGCAATATTATAATATTATTTAATTATGACTTTGATTATAATTTTCCACAACATGTCTGTTTTGTCTAAAATCAAAGCTCCTTAGTTATGACACAATTTTATAGACTTTATGGACTGCTAGGACCGGAATCTATTGAAGAAGACGCAAACGGCAATCTCTACTCCGGGTTAATGGATGGCAGAATAGTGCGTATTGCGCCATCTAATAGCGGAGTTGTTGGAGCAGGAGAAATTTCCACTATAACCGAAGGAGATTTATCTAAGAAGATTCCAGCTCCTGGAGTAAAAGTTGGAAGACCGTTGGGTAATTACATGAAAGCCTAGAACCAATTTTTCCTTGCAGCAAGCTTAATATATTCAATAAATATTATACCTAACATTATAAATAGTTTTAATCGCCAATTTTTACTTTGAAGGGTAAAATAATCATTAAAAAAGGGAAGAATTCGGAATAACAGTTTTGCAATATCCATTAGAAACAGTAGCGTAGCCAGGGGGGGGCGGGGGGGGGGCTTGAGCCCCCCCATTGGCTTGTGAAGTATGCAAAATCGTACGTTTTTGGTGCTTTTGAGGCCAATTTTTTGTGAAAAATTGAAAATAGCCCCCCCATAGGAAAACAGACCCCCCTCAAACGTTTGAATTTTCAAAACTAGCCGAAAAACCAGTCTCAATTTCAGTGAAGACCTTTTTTTTTTGTTTTTTTTTTTTTTGGAGACCACCTGCTTTTGGGCGGAAAAAACCTTTGAATTTCGGATTTCGGCTGAAAAATCAGTCTCAATTTTAATGAAGACCTTTTTTGTTATTTTTTTTTTTTTTGGAGACCATCTTCTTTTGATCGTAAAAAACCTTTGAATTTCGGTTTTCGGCCGAAAATTAAGTCTCAATTTCAGTGAAGATCTTTTTTTTTTTCATTTGGAGACCACCTGTTTTTGGGCGGAAAAAACCTTTGAATTTCCGAGCTTTCCGAGAAATTTCGTCTCAATTTTTGGACAAACCGTGTGAATCTGATTCAAGAACAATAAAAATTCGGGTCAAGGACGTTTGCACTTTTCTCACTCTTTCAAAATAGCCCCCCTTTTCCAAATCCTGGCTACGCGCCTGATTAGAAATAAACCTTTGCACTACAATAATCTGTTGATCTATTTGTCCATACATCGCCAGTGCACTATGGTGTGACATTCACAGGATAGAAAACTGAAGAAGTCATACCATAGTGCACCGGCTACATCATCTACACATCATCGCCGGAGCACCAAGCCTCATCTGCATGATAGAAACAAACTATCCGGTAATTTAAATTACAAATCAGGATTCTCGTTGAGCATAAATTACCCCTTCGGCTGAATATATCATTCACTTTTTAGGTTTGAGGCTTGTTCAAAATGAATTGTATGTTGCTGATGCTTATTATGGAATTTTTTCTGTGAATTTAAACTCTAACGATGTGACGTCACTGATGGCTCCTAACTCAGTCAGTCCAAAGATTGGTTTTGCAGATGACCTTTGCGTCAGCAAAGACAGAAGGTTTCTTTATTTTACTGATGCCAGTTCCAAATATTCCTTGGCAACAATGATGCCTTTTTTTCTGGAAGGTAAGCTACTGCATATTTTGGTAGTTTTAAATCCATAACGAAACATAATCTTTCGAATAAGGATCGAACGAAACTGAGGCGTAACTAGGAATTTCTTAGGAGAAAAGAAGGCGAGAAATCGATGCGAATGGATGAAGAGCAAAACGGTCATCCAAGTTTTCACCAGCCTGGAAATCGTGGTAAAGCACAACCGGCTCTTGTGAGGAGAAATCACATGATCACTCTCGTCTCCCTCTTTGCTGCGCTACTGTCATAGGCGTAGCCAGGGGGACAAAAAGTTATGACAACATAGCCTGACGATGTTTAGTTGCAGTTTTTTGTCAGTAATTGCGCACATAACAGTAATTAAACAGTAAAGTAACAGTAAAGCTAACGGTTTCGGCCGAAAAACCACTCTCAATTTCGGTGAAGACCTCTTTTTTTTTTTTTTTCGGAGATCACCTGATTTTGGGCGGAAAAATCACTCTTAATTTCGGTGAAGACCTTTTTTTTTTTTTTTTTTTTTTTTTTTTGGAGATCACCTGATTTTGGGCGGAAAAATCGTTCGAATTTCCGATTTCGGCCCAAAATTCACTCTCAATTTCGGTGAAGACAGCCGAATTTTTGAGGGTTTGGGCCCCCCCCAATCAAAAATCCTGGCTACGCCTATGGCCACTGTAATGAATGCAGAGTTGGGTTTACGTTAACGGCACAGAATCTATTGTCTCCATTCGCATACAACTTTAGCAAATGCAGACTCTAATCTCAGGTCTAAATTTTACCTGGTTTGACATGTTTTATTTCGCTTAAATTTGCTAAAGTCAACTAAAACAAAAACAAAAAACAATTACTGAATCCCCCAAAACTCGGAACTATTTTCTCCGCAAAACCGTGTACATAGTTTGATTGTTAGCAAAAGTCCATCTGTCGCAGTCCAAACCTGAAAATATGAGTTTCCAAGTTAAGTAATTTTTCAATCATTTACCGGTCAATTAAATTGTTTTTTATTTTCGTTTCTCAAATAGCAAATTTTTGGTTACAGTTGATTTTTTTCTCAGTTATGATTTCTTATTCTTCAAACCATATTTTTTGCATCTGATATTAAAATTATGGAGGAGACATTTTTGTTAATCGTTGATCTAAAATTAAAAATAACAACATGTTTTGCTCGTTTTTCGGCAGGGATTTGCGATGGACGTGTGTTGAGATTGGACTTGGAAACCAAAGAAATTCGAACGGTTATGTCTGATCTTTGTTTTCCAAACGGGATTCAATTGTCTGCCGACGAGAAGCTTCTTTTTGTTAGCGAATCGTTCAAATTTCGAGTTCGAATCATCGATATGACGACGTGGAAGACAAAACAGTTTGTTGACCTACCAAGTAAGCAATTGACTTGGATAAGAAAATAAAATCGCAAGGTTTATTGATTTCAGTACCTACTCGTACAGTACTCAGCTTCATTTCTGCATTTTATAACCTACCCTAAGCTCACAACTCATTGACTACAGCATAGTTGCACATATAGTGGTGCAATGCAGTGCCGTCGCCAGAGCAAAACGAAGTGGGAGGGCACTAAAATAGACTAAACTTTTGAACATAACAACTGATATTTTATGGCTAAAACTATGCGCTACTTTGAAAATTTTGCATTTATGTCTGAAAAAAGAAACGTATAAGGCCGGCAGCGTTTCTTGGCTCGTTTCGTATGCGGCCCATATAGTCGCTTGAAAATCTGTTTGCATTATTGAATGACACCAAAAGCGCAACCAAGATTTTTCTTAGAGGGAGGTGCTTGAACCAAAAGTAAATTCTTTTTTTGCACAAAAATTGTTTAGTTTAGGCCTCGTGCTGAACAAACTGATGCAACTCAAGCGTATCAAAGAGGGAGCCTTGGGGGCAAAGCCCCAAGCCGTTGGGCAAATTCACTTTTAGCATGTTTTTGAAGGCGTATGAATAACTACAGTAAAATGCAAAAATTCAGAAGTCATTGAACGAATTAAATTGCCTAGCCCCTTCAGTCTTCCCCCTTACTTCAGACAACTCCAAAACACGTTTAAACGCTTGTACTTTGGAGTTAAATTTTCTAAATGACTCGGCTAAAAGAGGCTGAAGCCCCCTTAGCCCTTCCCCCTGGTAGCGCAACTGAGCAACAACCCAAAAAATCTTGCGTGTGCTCCAAAAGAACAAAAACAGCCGGTCTTTGAAAATGTTTTCACGTATTGTTTCAGGCCATAATCAGTAACGAAGTACCGGTACCGGTATCGATTCTATTTGCTTACATCTCTATTCCGCGACACATTCGTAAAGGCGTATTAATAAGATGGGTTATTGCGTCACATTTTCGTACAGCAGTTGATGGCCAGCAATTTCACAAAGAATGGAGATAACTTGAAACGAGAATTTTGTTTAAACGTTATTATTCTTTTTTCCGTTATTGCCTGTTGTCTAGTTGTTACGTGATGTTCCAAAAAACGCACTCTGAGTAAACCAAAATGGGGGGTAGGGGGGCACAAGCAGTCGTTAGGGGGGCACGGTCCTCCCAGTTTCCTCCGTAGCGACGGCACTGGTGGAATGGTTTTGGTACAAACCCGATTAAAAGTTTGACTAGTTTCTTTGAATCGGATGCTGGTGTTGCAATATTTTTGCTTTTTGCAGTTCATCTAGCGATATATTTTTTTTAGTTTTTACGACTGAAAGTGAAAATTTTTGAGAGCATACAGCAATTAAAAAGCCCACAATAACAGAATTCATTCTTTCATTCAGCTGTACCAGACAACATAAGACCGACTGGCAAAGGCACTTATTGGGTAACCGGAGGATCTCCTTGGGCAAAGTCGACGGAAATTTTACAAAAATATGCTTTTTTGAGACAAATTGTTGCCGGATTGTTTCCTAATGAAGCTGTTTTCAAGTAAGTGCTATATTCGTTTGCTGTGCTTGTTTTATTGCTGTGTTCAATTTTTGTTCTAAAGCCAGTCAAAAGTTTGCACATTCAGTATTAGAACAAAAGATCTGGAGTTAATCTCCAGGTCAGTAAAGTCGGATGTACAGATTTTACGTAAGGATGGACGCAAAATAGACTGGACAGTAGCCTGTAGATACACAAAACATTATCCAACACATAAATTCCAATTTTTACCGAAATTGCAATGAACACTTTTTTTTTCATTGTTTATATGTGTATGTGATGTCACGTCTTATTTAACAATTTGTCAAAATCGTTTTTTTGCAAATTATACGTCCAAACTTCAGGGACACACTTAGCAGACGCGTCACTAGCGAGCTTCGTAACTCGCCAAAACTCCGACTTGGTTGGAAATGAAAAGTTGTGTGAAATTTAATAAAACTTTTAAATGCAAACTTTAGCTCCTCCAGTCCAACTTTAGAGCACAATTATGAAGAAATTGTTATTCATACTTTATTAGCACTATAAGTTTTTACCAAAGTCGAAATATTGCTCCTGTTATCTTTCGTAAAATGGCCCATGGTTGGTAATATTAATCAGCACCACTTCGGTATATTTTACTTAGAAGCTGTATAGTAATTGATGCATTGGCCAGAGATTGTAATTGCAAACTCGTTACACACCTATTTGCAATATACAGCAATATGTGTTGTAATCTGTCCTACTATTCGAAAAGCATGATGGCTGAACAAAACACAATGCTTCGGAATGTTGTTGGTGTTAGAAAAGTACAGACATTTTGGCATTACTCGATAAAGTCTGATCTGTCCTTTACCACAGTATAGAAATAACATGTTATTTTTATACTGTGCCTTTACTGTATCGTGCAGACGCCACCAAAATGCTAATGTTTATATTTTTTGTAATCAGTTAGGTGAGAAGTTTTGCTTTTTTTGATCGGGCGATTCCGGTGAGAGCAATTAATGTGTATGAGCTACATTTATCTTGTGTTGAAGTCAGTGTACACACACACACATAAAAAATACTATATAGTTATCATAATTTTGTTTCAGGTGCAAGAACTTCATTTAAAAATTAAAATGAATAAAAATTAAAAACCCACTGAACTTCTTGCACTATTAACTGCTCTGGTCCATGTCCATTGAGCACTTAGGAAACTGAGAAGACAGTGTACAAGTTAATTTTGTTTAAGTAAATTTATCCTGTCTACAGCATAAACTAAATGCCATTATGTTTTGCAGCAGTTTTTCTTTCTATGGCATGGTGGTTGAAATGAATGATGAAGGCGAAATACTTCAGAGTCTTCAAGATCCAGAAAACGAATTAACTGGTGGTCTGGCTCAAGCGTCCTATTTGAAAGACGGACGTCTTGTCCTCGGAACCTATATTTCAGACTTTTTAGCTTTCTCAGAAAGCGGAATTACAGCTGTAGGAAATACATAGCTTTTTGAACTATCATTGACGTAAAACCGCAAGTGTTTCGCTACCACTGTATCTTTTCTCCCGCAGTCTGCATCTTCCACGCTAGTAATACAGTACTTCCTCGATTATCCGTACCTCGTTTATCCGGCATTCGATTATCCGTCCATTGGGTCAGATAATAATTTATGATATAACAATGAACTGTTATTTTCATACAATTTTGCTCAAGACTTGTTAATTGTCATTGTAACCTCACAAAGCTCTTATGTACCAAGACAGATTCAGAACTATTTCAATGAGAGAGGTGGAATAACTTTTTGCAAGTTATTAGTGTACAGTGTCTGTAGTCAAAAAAAATTTAATCCTAGATTTTGAGATGGCTAAACGCAAAAGAATTGTTTTGTCGATTGAACATTGCTTTCAATAAAAAAGTACTGAGATCCCTCAATGCGGTACATTATTTGATGTTGAACCTCGTTTAAGTTTTGGTGCATTCGAATCTGCTTCTTGCTGCGTTGTTTTGGTTTAAATAAAGAAATTTAATTATGCGGTTTTTTTACTTATCCGTTCAGGTTTTGAAGAAATGCTGTCCCAACTAGACCGGATAATCGAGGAAGTACTGTAGTGGTACGGCTACTATATAGAATATACCTACATTCAAAATAGTTACAATTTGTCCGATTCAAAAATATTGTGCAATGCTGTTTTTGTGTTTTCATGAATTAGTTCTTATACTTTGAGTTCAAATGATGTGATTGATCTTATTCGTATCAAAACAAGTTTCAATATTAAATCAATTTCAATGTTGAATCAATGTTTTTGATTCTTGGACTGCATGGAATGGATTGAATTTAGCTTCCTAGGAAATAGGAAATTTCGAATGTTGATGTGAGACGTTGTTTGTGGGTTGCATATTTATCTTATTGTCACCGGACTGAGTCAGACGCTAACTGTTGATCAATCCTCAAACTTTTTGTAGGGATTATAACTTTGTGTTTGGCGGAATCCTCACTTGCTTAGGATTGTCAGTAATCCAATATTCCTGTGGATTTCTTTGTATTCTTCTCCACTAAATTTTGCTACTTGTTCGAAACCGCAAGCAGAAAAGATCATTGCAAAGCGTCCTATCCAAGGATGTACAACGTAATCAGGGTGCGAGTTGAACCCATATTACGCCATAAGGGTTGTTGTAAATCGACGCCCAATGAGTTAGATATGAAGTATCCAGAGTATTTTAGTTTTAGTTATCGTATTGCGATTGCCGAGACCCTGTGCAGAAGTTTCGAATAATTAGTTCGCAACTCGTCAAGTATGAAAAGAATTCATTCCATCTAGGTTGCGAGATGCTAAAAACATTTTAGCTCTTTCTATTGGGTCCATGCGTCGTGGGATTTGTCGCGTAATAATCCCGAGGCTTATGTAAGTGCGGTTGTAATTTGTATTAGTAGCAAAGCTATAGGAACAAACGAAGCTATTAATCTGAATGCGAAATAAGAAAAAAGCAGAAAGAAACACGCTTTAAGCGCTACTGCTAGAGATGGCATGGCCTCCGCGACGCACCCAGCTAACGAACCGTTATTGGATCTTTTCACCAATCTGCTCACAGCCAGGGTGCAACCAGGATTTTGCTAAGGGGGGGGGGGTGGGGGTTGGTTTGAACCGAAATATAAAATTTTTTTGTCCAAAACTGTCTAATCTAGGCGGCATGCTGAACAAATTGATGCAACTAAAAAAAAATATTCACCGATGGAGGTCTGGGGGCAGAGCTACCAGGCAATTTTTGTGTTTTTTTTTGAAAATAATACCTTTTTAACGCCATTTGGATCACATTTTGCGCGTTTTTGGATCCATTTGAGAAAACTAAATTTCTAAAATTCAGAAGTCATTCGAAAGAGTTTAATTGCCCAGACCCTTCAGCCCCCTTTACTTAGAGATCAAGTTCAAAACACGTTTAAAAGCTTAAATTTTGGATTAAATCTTTCAAGTGACTTGGCTAATGGGGAGGGGGCTGAATCCCGCATAACCCCCCCTTGTTGCGACACTGCTCACTGCGCTTTTTTGTTACTGAGCCGCTAAACAATCTTTAAAATCTGTACAAAAGTTTTGTTCAAATGATTTAAAAATTTAATGAATAATTCAATAGCTTATAAAAGTTATGATTTTATAAACGTCTTCGAACACACTATTGACCACCTTTTTATGATTATGTTTGTTTTATCCCAACTCAAGTATATACGTATACATTTTTTTTGTATTTCTTTTTCTTCTTCCGCTACCTAAGTCTTTTAAACCGCAAAGCGCAGAAAGTTCAAACTTTCATCGATTGTAGATACCACGAAGGACTTGTGTACACTTGAAATTGGGGGAGGGTTCACCCCAAACGGACCCTACACAATTTTGAACTTTTGAACTATTGAAGCTAGAAGGGTCAAATTCTCAAAACAGGTAGTCTAGTTATTGAAAATACACAAAGTGTAATAGAAATATGGGTGCTACATTCAAGGATACCCCTTCAAACAGGGTTTTCACAATTCAAAATTTTTATCTTTTGAGTGAGCTATATAATATCTTCAGGATAGATAGATAAAAAAGAAAGATAAAATTTGACAAAATTTGGGGTTGCCACAGTGGGTAAATCTTTCAATCATTGGTAAGAAGCGATGAAAAGTTAATTAGTAGCACAAACTTTTGGCGCGTCGGGTTTTAGAGTAGTCGGGCCCATTACGGTTATCGGGCTAGAGGTTCTTGGCCACAGGTAGTCCGGGTCGCAAAAATTTCAACTGGTGCCATCTCTAACCTAAGTACCGGTATCATTAAGTTAGGTGGGTTTTGAGTAGATGATAAGGGAGTAAAAACATTAAAGGGAGTAAAATATGGAAGGAGTAAAAACGCGTATATGCGGACTTTAACTGTAAGACACTATAACTCTTGGAGAGGAACAAAAAAAGCAATTGACAGCTTCCTCAAAGCTGTAGCCTACTGGTTGACAAGACTAGAAAAACCACTAGGCACACAACAAAATTTGGACTCCCATATAGCGGCAGCATGTAAAATTATGTAGGAGGAAGGAGAATTATAGCACGTAAAAATAAGCGGGGGACAGTGGGAAGCTGCCGGTCTTGTCCATGCTAATGACTCTCAGCAATTCAGCATGCGTGTTGTATTATACGGCACAGTGATTGAGAATGTTACTTTGGACGGATTTGGGGGTAAAAGCTTCGTAGCATTTACTATTGCAACAAATACTTTCATGTAATAAATTAGAGCGCCTGTTAATAACAAAATCCGTTTACTGACTTTTCAGGGATTCCAACCAAGGGCGTCGGCAGAAAAATTTTCAAAGGAGTGCCAATAAGAATAGAGCCAGTATTAACAACTAAAAATTGAAGAATTTTTGAAATTTGGGGTTTAAAAGAGAGTGTGTGAAAATTAGAGGGGGGGAATGGCCCCCCCTGCTTCTCTTCCCTTGCTGACGCCTATGATTCCAACTAAACTCTTATGCAACAAAATCAAACTTAAAAGAATATTCAACTCTTGAAAGTCTTTTGTAGATGGATTTCTAAGAAATAAAATTTTATTAACCCTTTACAAACCAACTTTACTCTTTTTGCGGCTGTTTTAGCTTGAAATTAAAAAAAAATATGCCGGTAGAATGCATAAATCCTTTAGCGTCCATTATCGCTCCGCCAATCAACCGTGAATGATTTCAAAACTATTCTGTACTGTAATGCTAGATGTTTGCCATTCATTGTAAACGTTGTGTTACGCTTTTGTCCGTAGCTTTAGATGTACCAGCTACATTCGGTTAGCTCATAAAGGAATGCCGCCAGTAAGAGTTGTCATACATAATCCTCAAGGTGCAAGAAAGTGAAGTATCACTTAAAAGACTCTGGGAATAATTGGTTTCAGGTTAATATTACCAAGATGAGCAAAGTGAGGCAAAGAACAAAAGGACTGGATTCTGAAAAATCGGAAAAGAAAAAGATAGGCAAACCATCCTTTGGACAAAATGAAACTCATAAGGAGTCTTTGAATTTTTTTTCCAAATGCTTCTGTACTTTGCTTTTTATCTTTGTCCTGATTGGGACTGTTGCATTGGTTGGATTTTACAGAGCCCCATTTAAAGCCTTGCCGATTACTGATCTTTCAATGAAGGTTAAACTAGAAGGACCATTCGAAGTCAACCAAAAACTTGCCGAAGGGACCAAGTAAGACCAGTTTGTTTCAATAAAATATATCATTAAGTTGCTGTATGTTATACTGTTTAATGTTTTAGTAGGTCGCTCAATAACAAGATTATGAAGTTTTGAACTAAAAACTAAAAATAGCCGTCCACTTTTTTTCGGAAGCTCTTCGACCCGTGAAGCTCTGCGACCCGTGTATGAGCGCGCACGTTCTCTCCTCTCATTTCTGCACTCATTAGAGTTAGGGCTAAATTTTGAGGATTAGATTAAGGTTACGGTTAGATTTTGGAAAAAAGCTTAGATTGGAGCACTCATTAGGGTTAAGGTTAGATCTTGTGGAATAGCTTGGGGTTAGACTTTAAGGAAGAAAAATAGCTTAGATCGGAGAAAAAGTGCGCGCCCTCATACACGGGTGACTGAGCTTCCAAAAAAAGCGGTCTGCTTGTACCTAATGACACCCATATACACATGCTGTACTGTATTGTTTTTATTTTGGTAGCTGCTGCAGATTACTTGTTATATTGTAATAATGATATGTTTAGCCAGTGTGGTTTCTCACAGCAGCAACAAATTAATATTAGTGGAAATTGCTCATTGCTTAAATAAGAAATATTTTTTGAACACCATGTGATAAAAAAGTAGTGCACTTAAAAATGTTAAGCTTAGCAAAAATGAAAAGATAGGAAGTCAGAAAACTAACGAAAACAATCCGTAAAATCCGAAAAATCAAACCAAAGTAAACAAAGAATATTAGGTTGGTGGAGACTTATCAATTCCTGATCTGATGACGTAATGATAACGTTGACAAATATTATTTATGATATTGACCTTATTTTACACGGAATTTTTTACCAGCACATTTTACACGGAGTTTGGGCAAAAATGTCCTCCCTGTCTAACTTCTAAACCACATGTCAAAATGTTCAGATTTTCGGAAAGTGACTTCGGAAACCTTAAAATTGGGTTACTTCTCCTTGTCTTATCAACTTCAAATTTTTAAGAGTTGTTTTTAAATAAATTTAACTAACTCAAAGTCAAGTTGGTTTGAACAAAAAAGCTGTTTCCTGAAGGTATTTATCACAAAAAAACGAGAGAGGGGGAAAAATGCCCTTCTTGTGTAAAATTGAGTTGATGATATTATAAAACGAATATTAAAAAAATTGAATTAGCCTAAATTAAATGCCAAAGCACTTCGCTGTCTGGTGTCAGAAATTTGAAATACTTTAATGATTATTGCTTCGATATTTTATGTTTACATTACAGCATTATGATATAATATTTGTGTCATTTTTTTGGTTTGAACCCCTGTTTGTAATATTTCTGACATTTTTATAATATTTGTTATTATTATTGGAACAACCGACACTCGCGTCGTGTGTTTTTTTGTTTTTTACTCGGCAAATTTTCCAAGTAACGAGTGCAAAGTCTCAGACTTTTGCTTATAACTCGAGAACAGTTAGGTCCAGCTACATGAAATTTTGACTGCAGGTTCAGATTAATGAGCTGTATGTTCACACCACATTTCGAGGCAATAGGTCACGTGCCTTTGGTTTGAGAACCCGAAAAACGCCCCGCAAGTTTTGCGTAAAAAAGCCGTCTCAGTCAAAAACGGCCAAAGTACGGCAAAAATACTTCACACGGTTTTATGTCGTACGATGCCTTTTTGTCCAAACCAATCCACTTTTGGTAGCGATGAGTTTTTTTCCTTTTTTTGTCCTTTTTCTTTTTTTTCCTTTTTTTTTCACCTTTTTTTCTTCCTAAATCTTGTGCGCTCTTCTTCTCCTAAACCACAAAACATCGAAATGGAATTTTTGTGTAAAGTTGTTGAGCTGCAAACGCAATTTTGTCTCCCAAAATTTGTTCGGGCGACCCCCCGGAACCCCTCAAAAAATCAATTTTTTGAACTGCTTAAGCTAGAGCGCTTGTTTTTTTGATATCAGTAGATATTTAAGAGACAAATATTTTGACATAGTTTGGGGGTTGCCATCTCCCCGGGGACACCACCAAATGGACCCGCCAAAAATCAATTTTTTGAACGGCTTAAGTTAGGGTGCCGGAGGTTTTTGATATCAATAGAAACTTAACAGCTAAATATTTCGACATAGTTTAAGGGTGCCATCCCCGGGGAACCCCTAAAATGGGCCCCCCAAAAATTAATTTTTTGAATGGCTTAATTTCAGGTGCCAGGTTTGTTTGATGTCAGTAGATATTTAAAAGGAAAATATTTTGACATGATTTGGGGGTACCACTCCCCCTGGAGACCCCCAAAATGGACCCCCCAAAAATGAATTTTTTTAATTGCTTAATTTTGGGTGCCAGTGTTTTTTGATGTCAGTAGATGTTTAAGAGACAAATATTTTAACATAGTCTGGGGGTACCACTTCCTGGGACCCCCTCCAACTGGATCCCCCCAAAATCAATTTTTTTAACGGCTTAGGCTAGGGTACTAGTTTTTTTTTTTTTATATCAGCTGATATTTAACAGACAAATATTTTGACATTGTTTGGGGGTACCACCCCCCACGGACCTTCAAATGGACCCCCAAAACATCAATTTTTTGAACGGCTCAAGCTGGGAGCCAATTTTTTGATATTAGCAGATACTGAACAGACAAATATTTTGACATAGTTTGGGGATACCATCCCCCCGGAGATTCTCAAATAAACACCCCAAAAGTTAATTTTTGAAAGGCTCAAGCTAGGGCGTTAGTTTTTGGGTAACAACAGTTGTTTGAGACACAAATATTTTGACATAGTTCCAACGGCTTAGACTTGGATAGGATATTTTTTTAATACAATCTGTCACTACGTTGTCAATTAAATTTGTATGTTGGCAATGTTTTAAATTCCAAACCCACTTTTTCCAGAAAATATTTCTAATTAATTTCTTAACGGAAAAGCGAAAGTTTTTTCTTTTTGAGAATCTTGTTGTTTAACATGCGTCGGTCGTTCACTGAGATTGCTTCTCAGCAACATCCCATCTAGTTATTATTGGTGTTTATTGCAGGCGAATCGCCCATATCATAACACAGAAACACATACACACAAGAAAAAAAAAAAAAAAGCAACACACAAACATACACTAAATAAAAAATTATACCACATTAAACACCAGTTGGTTCTTTACTAAATCGTGGGATGTACCACCCTCATGCACTGTGTTACAATCAGGAGTGCCGAAACCCGGAGGGGATGAGGGGGATATATCCCCCCAATAATTTGGCTGTATCCCCCCCACTAATTTGAGTATGTTCTATATTTGCATTCCCCCAATAATTTGACTCTGGTGTGCAGCTGAGCGCAGGTCTCCACTAGAATCCGAGGAAAAAAGTGTTCCTTTTTTGGCGAAGATCTTTTTTTTTTGGTGGTCTTCACCTGAATTCGGGGAAAAAAGTGTTCCATTTTTTGGTGAAGACCTCCACTTAATTTGCTCACCTGAAAAAGATCGCGGTCGAGGTTCATCCCCCCCAATGTTAAAAAAAGGCAAAATTGGGGTAAAATTGCAAATTATCTCCCCAATGCTCAACAAAGATCGGCACCCCTGGTTACAATACATATGAAAGTACTTCGATTCATAAAAGACATCAAAATTCATCAGCGCATTGATCCAAAGAGTAGTTGATGCACGACAACGTTTAACAAAGTTGAAGAGCGACTTACGTATAACAGCGTCAAAGGTAATACATTAAAAAAAATTGCTGGACTCGGGCACTGGTATGACGGGGAAGACATTGAATTATTCTCAATGCATCATTGTAGGCTACTTAAAGGTGCCTAAATGAGTAACTGTTGTAGTTATGCCACAACGAACTACCATAAAAAGACATGCAATACGACTTACACAAAATATTTTTTACACAAGTAGAGCATGGCCAAAATTTTGACTTTAACGTGTTACCAATACAGTAGAGAGCTCTGGTTTGTCATGATATATCACAATTCTTATGAGAGCTCGAGTCCTTAATAATACTTAAGTATTTTACCCTATCTACAAACTCAACCTTATTAAGGCCAAGCGGTAAAAAAGGAGGTTTTGACAGCTTAAAATTCTTAGGAGAGAATAAAACCCCGGCAGATTTACGATAATTAAATGCAATGTCATGAGAACAAGGGTTAGCATTACATACATTGACTAAGTCCTGTAATCCACCAGAGAAGGAGAAAAACAACACAAAACACCTGCAAATAAAATATGGTTCAGGCATGAATCATTAATCATACAATCATAAGCTTGTTTAGTTTTTAAGAAAGATCATCCATGTAAATAGCAAATAAGTTTGGGCTAAAAACCCCACCTTGTCGGACACCATTAGTGACTTTAAATGAACGAGATAAGGATCCTCTCCATCTCACCTACGTGAATTGATAAGAATACCAAAATTGAAGCAACCGCACAAAACACATTGGCATATCACGCACACTTAGCTTTTTGAACAATACAGCTTGATTGACCCGATCATAAGCTGTAGAAGCATCCAAAAATGCTGCATACATAGGTGTGTTCTGATTAACATACGAAGCAACAGACTGTTTCAACAGGAGAGATGATATGAACTGCAACATAACATGTTCCAACAACTCAGAAAAATTGTTGATACAGCAATTGGGCGATAATTATTAACATCACTGACGTCAGCCTTAGTATACTGAATAACTGGTGAAAAATTTCAGACATTTTTCGCCAAAACAAATACCGCTATCAAGCACTTAATTCAAGTCTCATGTAATAACTGAAAAGACTACAAGACAGTGATCCTTGCAAATGATTAAACTGCATCGCACTTAGTTTATCCATCTATTTTTGCAGAATTCCTGGATTGATAGGTCCCGAGTCTGTTGCGGAAGATTCCAAGGGCAATCTCTACACGGGATTAGATGATGGCAGAATCGTACGCATATCTCCATCTAGTGATGGATTGATCGGTGCTGGTGAAGTTGACACTATGATTAAAGGAGATTTGTCCAAGAAAATGCATGCTCCTGGAGCAAAAAGTGGAAGACCATTTGGTACAACAATTTACAGCAAGAAAATCCTGTAGTTTAAAATTGCTTACTTTTTTGAAAAACTATGCATAAATAGTAAGATTTAAAAATAAAAGGACTAAAAAAGCAAAAAAATTTCCAATTTAAGAATGAAGGATATGTCATTCTTTAGAATTTTATTAATTTGTTCAAAAACTACCAAGCCGCAAAAGAAACTCCGGAAATAGGTACTTTGTAGGTGCTGGAAGCAACGATTAAAGCAGCGCCTAGTATAATGGCATAAATAAAACTAAACTAATAATAAAAACAAGCAAAGAGTACTAAAGCATAATATGTTCATACTTTTAGGTTTAAGACTCGTTCAAGACATGCTATACGTTGCTGATGCTTATTATGGAATCTACTCTTTGAACTTAACCTCTAAGGATGTGACGTCAATAGTGGGTCCAAATGCAATTATCCCAAAAATTAGTTATCCAGATGATCTTTACATAAGCAAAGATGAAACGTTCATTTATTTTACTGACGTTTCTTCAAAGCATTCCTTTGCAACCATAATGCCATTTTTTCTGGAAGGTAAGCTACAAAATCTTTAATAATTAAATACAGGTTTGGCGCATGCTAAAGCTTAATTTTTGAGATGGCTATATAATTTATAACTTTATTTTGCGTTTCCTGGTTTTAGTTAAATTCCGGAAAAATTAAAAATAGTTTTATTAATTGTATAGTATCCTAGCGGTTTTCTTTTCTGTAGAGAAATCTAACTGTATAAAACTTTTAATTTTTCTTTGGTTTTTGCGTATTTTTGATCAATTTTTGTATTTATTCGCAGTTTGTTTTTGGCAGGGTTATGTGATGGACGTGTATTGCGATATGACATGAAGACTAAAGAAATTCGGACTGTAATGTCTGATCTTTGTTTCCCTAACGGGATTCAATTGTCTGGCGACGAGAAGCTTCTTTTTGTCAGTGAAACGTTCCGATATCGGGTTCGAATCATTGATATGACGACGTGGAAGACAAAACAATTTGTTGATCTACCGAGTAAGAAAGTTCAATTTCTGTTGGTTGAAATTTCATTGTGGTAACTTTGAAAATATTGATTTGCTACGTAACTTTATCTCCAATTTTCTTTATCACCAACTTCATCACTTTACCACCAAATTAATACATTGCAACTTTATCTCCAATTTTCTTGAGTTTAGAAAAAAAAATCAGTTGTTCTAAAGTCAATCGCATACCTTTTCCTAGATTAAAAACGGATATTTTTGCAGTGTGAGAGCAATATTTGACTAAATTACGTTTTTGCTTTACATGGCAGCCAATTCGCACCCGTTTGCGCGAACCACGTTCAGGTATATACACGAACTAAAAACGCAAACTGATTGCAAAATTGAGAGAATTGGTTGTCAACAATTGTTTGCATAGATATTCTGATTTTTGGCGCGAGGTAACTGTTAACTAAGTTTAGAAAGCCGGTTGCAAATCTGTTCCCTGCAAAGCCTAAATAACAACACTGGGTGAATGGCGAAATAATATGTTATTTACTACAGCACATCAATAGAAATGTGTTTTAACTTATTAGATTGTTGTGCAGTGCAATTTAAAGCAAGTATTGAAACCGCTATTTACAAAATAGTTCATTTAAAAACACAATTTGCTTGTTTCAGCGTCACCAGATAATATAAGGCCGACAGGAAAAGGAACTTATTGGATCGCTTCATTTTGGTCGAAATGGAATGAATTTCTGCAAAGATATGCGTTTTTGAGACAAATCATAGCTGGGCTGCTACCGGATGTTGCAGTTTTCAGGTAAGAGAGCTGCTTATGTGCTCAATGTGAACACTTGCAACTTTTGTTTTCTTTAGGGAATTTCATGTCGAAAGTATAATTTGGCCAAAGTAGATAACAAATCAATGGGCCTGTTAAGTTATAGGGCCTAATACAAAATAAAACCTCCAACTTTGTGTCAATTAAAAAATCTGGCTGATGTCGAAATTTTGATGACAACGGTGGCTTAGAACACCAAACTTTTAACAAATCGAATAAGAGCAAAAAAGAGCATCAAATTAGTTGAAGAAAAATATTTAAAATACTGCAATAAAAATTCAAGGGTTATACGTAGGTTTAACTGTGATTGCCATTTACGTATATACGTGTTTCAGGGCCGAAACTACAATCGATTTTATGGAGCCCGCTGAAGATCCACTGACAGTTGATAAGAAATCTTTAAAAGTCCGTATTCGATGTTTATGCTAACAATGATTCTAACTCTTTATGTTTTCGCAGAAGTTTTGAGTTTTATTCAATCTTGTATGAGATGAACGATGATGGTGAAATTCTTCAAAGCCTTCATGATCCAGAGTCAAAGCTGATAAAAGGATTTACGCAAGCGTCTACGTTAAAAGACGGCCGTCTTGTTCTTGGGTCATTCTTTACAAATTATTTAGCTATCACAAAAAACAAAATTGAAGCTATCGGAAACTTAAAGAATAATTATTTTGAAGAATTTTAGTTTTTTAAGTTTATTTAATGCAGTATTCCGTGATACTGTATCCCCAAATAAACGAATTTTCTGTAGTTACTGCCTTAGCTTCATGTTGTGAAATGCTGAGTTTTTGTTGCACAAGATTGTGAAACAATCGCTAAGTACAACATATAATCGCAAAATGCTGTCCCACTTTTATTCAGATGAAGATGCTGTTATTTACATGGCAAGATTTTGTTCGTATAAAGATGGAATTTAAATGATGGATTGTAAGCCTACGTTTTTTAAAAGTTGAGGACTATTTAGAAAAACTGTTACTACAATATTTGTGGAGTTTTTTATCTTTTTTCATCGCTCTTTCCTAACTGTCAAATATGCAAAAACGAGTTATTAATTGAAATTAGTCACAGCGGTTGATAACGTTTCCAAAGAAGATAAATTTTAAGTTTACTAATTTAAAACAGTAAACCTCTGTAATTAGTTTAAAATTATAAGGTTGCTGCTCGACTCGATGACCAAGAGGTCCTTTGCAGCTTCCTGCTATACATTTCATTTTCAACAAAAATGTTTGCGTTTGTCCGAATTATTTTGAAGCGCAAAAATAAACGTTTCTCTACCTATAATATTAATTTAAAGTTTGGTTTCACTGGAGTAGCATCCATTCCACAAACGTTACGATAAACGTTTATTTACTAATATTTACGATATTAACAATGCAATAGTAGTTTATAAATAATGAAACAATGTAACATCCATGCCATAAATTTACGGTAGAAGTTTATAAAAAAAGTACTAATAAACTAGTTGCAAGAAAATAGACTAACCAGGCGGTTTAACGGTAACGCGTTTGCCTCTAAAGCGGGAGGTCGAAGGTTTAAATCTCGGACCTGTTAAATCGTACACAGATTTGCCAACGGCTAGCCACCCCTGGGACATTTCTCCGAAAGGAGCCGTGTTGCCCGTGCCCAATGACGCGAAGATGGGCGCCTCAAACTCATCATACGCTTTGGCGCAATCCACGGAGTAAAATGAAAGATTTGGTTATTAGCAAGGAAACAGGTTTGACAACTTGCGAAAGAGATTTTGGCCAACATATACGACTGCAAAAATTGTTTTTCAAACCTGTTTTTGGATTTTGCAAAACAATACTTCACTCAGCAATAATTATTGCTTAATAAAATTCAATAATCTACAATTGCAATTAAACATACAGTAGATTCTGCCAATAATGTACATGAATCTATAATAAATAAGAATCACTAGCTTAACACACAGAACCGGACAACGCTATTTCCAGCTTTCAGCGCTCAGCAGCACACCTTATCACATCCAGCCACTGTTTGTTCAAACTGGAAAAACTTTGATGATTTGCAGAGCGGCAGAGAGTTTATAAGAAATAAAAGATTTTGCACTTCTCGTCCTTCTCAAAACAACAGTTGAAAAATCGTTGGGATCTTATAATAAAGACTGCTTGCTGGCTACGAGCTCCCCTTGATAATTCTGTAATCATAGGTGTAGTCAGGATTTTTGATTGGGTGGGGGGGGCAAACCACAAATCACATGCAATGACGTCATCACAAATTTTTGAAAGAGGAACTTTTTGTGGGGCAAAGATATTGTAAAATGGAAGATCAGAAGCTTGGTTTGGCACTTTAACATGTGTTGGCATTTTTAACCAGGATTTTGTTAAAGGTAGAAGGCTGAAACCAAAAGTTAAAAAGCGAAAATGTTTAAAGTGGAAGGCGTGTTGAGTAAAGTAAGGTAACTCAAACGTCTCACAGAAAGGGTCTCGGGGCGAAGCTCCCAGCCGCTGGGTAAGTTTTTGTAAATTTTTGGAAAAAAAGCTATCTTACTGCCATTGGATCACATTTTGCACGTGTTCAGAGCTATTTGGAAGTACTAGATCTTTAACATTTGAAAGCCAATTGAAAAAATTAAATTGTTCAGTCCTCCTATCACTTGCACTTTAAGTCCAAAACACGTTCAAAATCTTGCATTTTGGTGTTAAATTTTTGTAAGTGATTTGGCCCAGGCAGGGGGAAGCAAGATACATTGCCCCCTGCAATATTTTAGCACTAAATAATAATCCACTCGAAGATTTTTCTTAAAAATTTTTGATTTTCCATAGAATACAAGTACGACCCGGGTGCCCACACCCCCTCAATTTAAATTTGATTATTTAATCAAAGAACATTTTCCTTAGCTAATTTTTTTTTAAAGTATTTTTTCGTGTAAAAACTGGCGAGGTGGAGGTGAATTGTTTTTGAAAAATGGTAAAATAGATGGTTACACCTACTAACCATGTATTTGATACGCCTACCAACCTACTAACCTGGGCAGGCTCCATATTGCGCGGGGCCCCTGGCACTTGGCGAATTTCGCAACATCTTCCCGCCAATTACACTGGCCAACAAAAAAAATTTCTTTGAATGGTGCCAATGATTTTTTGACTGATCTTGGCTAATTTGGGGTCGCTGATTTCAAAAATGCTGTTATTTTTTCTCCACCAGGTCTAGTTTTTTCGCTATGGTACACCAATTAATGAGCATTTCTATACTAAAAGATGATCATTCGAATATCTGTAAAAGTTTTTTTTACAAAGCATAAGATAGTGTAACATCAAAAATATGTTGCACATACCAATTTTTTTAATAGCTGCAAAAACACTAAAACAACAGAATGATGAAAAGTAGGCTGCCATATTTATGAAGAGCCAACCATAAATTTACCTTTTAATGATTTGCGGCTAAGAGTGGCAACAGAATCACGTTTAATAGACCACCAGTAATCGGCTAGCATGACGGCATCCCATCTCCCTTGATACCTCTCTTCCATTTCCTTAACGTCTTGATGGAATCTTTCTCTTAGTTCGTCACTAAGTGCACCCAAATTTTCAGGAAAGCAATCAAGATGACTGTGCAAGAAATGAACCTTGATGCTCATTTTAGCTCCGATATCTTCAAAGAGCTCAGTAAGTTAGCTACAAGCTTTTTGTAGTTGGATGCTTTTTTGTTTCCAAAAAAATTTTTAACTACTTTCACAAATGCATCCCAGGCATAAAAGTCTTCTTTGCTCATGGATGAGGGAAACTCATGATCATTTATTAATTTTCTTATTTGGGGTCCGTTAAAAATACCAGCTATTAATTTTTCAATCGTTAGACCTGGAAATTTGCCGCAGATATATTTGAAACATGCACCTTCCTTGTTCAGTGCTTTGACGAATTGTTTCACGACTCCCAGCTTGATATGTAATAGAGGAAAAACTATTTTGGATCTTTCCACTAGCGGTTGAGCTTATATGTTCTTCTCACCAGGTACCATTTGTTCTCTCACTGGCCGTTTTTTTTGTCTCTAATACTGTTCTCTAGCTCGGCTATCCCACCAGCAAATAAAGCATGGAAACTTGGTATATCCTCCTTGTAATCCCAATAAAAATCCAACCATTTTCAGATCCACACTTATGATCAAGTTGTGCTTGTGATAGCCAATTTTTTCTAAAAGAAATTTAATATCGCTGTATTTTTCTTTAAGTGTTGTAGAATGTCCAAGGAAAATAGATCCAAAATCATTTCCATTGTGCAAGAGAACACATTTTAAACTTCGTTTGCAGCTATCAATAAAAAGTCGCCAATCATTGGGATCATATTGGGTGACACCAAGCTTCTTCAGAACGCCCTCAACATTATTGCAAAATACTTTATCTTTTTCTTGTGTAAAATAAGGTAGAAATTCAGCGTGACGATTTCGGTAGTAAGTTATAAATGTTCCTGGTTGTAAAAGATTCTTTTCTTTTAGTCTTGATGCCAACAGTTCAGAAGACTCTTTGGACAAGTTCAGGTCTCTTGCAAAATCATCTAGTTCATTTTGTGAAAATAGTTGTGGAGGTAACAGAGAAGGTGGAAAGTCGTTGTCTGCAATAGTAGTTTCACTGTCAGTAGAGGAAAAATCATCTTTACTGGATAAAGCAGATTCAAGTTGAGGCAAACCTTCAAAAACAGGAAGAGGAAGTTCTTCATTGTGTAGAACAGGCCTGATTGCCGAATCCAAACTTGGATATGTTAATGAGGTTCTATTCTTCCTATTGGTGCCTTTGGTCTTTATTCCACAAAAGTAACAGTCACTGTAATGATCTTTTGGCTCTCACCACACCATCGGAATTGCAAACCTCAAACCTTTCCTTTGTTTCTTTGTCCATTGCCGTAAATGCTCGATGCAGGTTTTGCAAACAATATGGGGAGCCCACGATTTGTCTTGATCACCAAGTTTCACTTTGAAATAAGCTAAATAAGCTTGTTTCACAAAATCGGTGATTAGCTTTCGGTTGTGCTCCAATGTGTATTCGCCACATATATAACAAAAAACATTAGGGTCATTTACACAACTTCTTCTAGATGAAGTAGCCATAACTTACTGCTTTAGATGTAATATGTCTGCATAACAATGTAAACTAATATTAGCTTCATATACCGGTAACGCTATGATATAGCAGTATACTACATCCCAGTATAGTGTATCCAACTAATCAATATACGGTGGTACAATATCTAACTATATCTGTATATCTAACTAGACTATCTATATCTTCTCTCATAAACTGACATGCACTTCCATATCATCACAACTGATAGTTACTGCAAGTGGATATTGCTTATTTAGTTATGCTTATTTTCCAACCTATGCACTAAGCAGTAAATGTGACTGTTTATCAGTGCTAAGCTCTTCAGCTGCATTAGTCTAGTGAGACAGAACGGCAGCTTTAAGACTAGGGATGAGAGACACAAAAGAGTAAAAGGGAGTGTGTAAACAATAGGTGTTTATATTTCCTGCCAGCTAAAGCGGCAATAAAAACACTTGTGAAACACAAATCTAGTAAATTGCAAGACAAAGACATGAAACAGCATCCTACTGAAGACACTGCTAAACAGCCTATCGCATAGAAACCAAAAATGTTGGATATCTCAAAAAATTGACCTGATAGAGCAAAAACAAGATCATTTTTGGAATCAGCACCCCCAAATTAGCCTAAAACCGTTCTTAACTTCTTGGCACCAAAAATTGTGTTGGCCAGTGTTATAGGAAAAGACCAAAAAATTCTTAATATCTGAGCGTTAGGTCCCTCGAATTGTGCTATGAGGTAAATCCGCCCCTGGTTGTTACGTTAGGTTCAAAACAAGTTGCATGAGGGCCTGAGGTAGCAACGTTTAGAACAAAAACCCTTAATTTCATCCGGTTTATACATTCAAAATGGTTGGCAAAATTTGAATTGAGGGGGCCCGGGCCCTCAGATCGTCAAATTGTCGTTAATTACGGTCTTAGGCTACGCGTGTTTTACGCGAAAATGCAAGAAGAAACTGGAACTAAAGAAACAATAGGCCCTTTTGCCACATTTTTGTCATTGGTGGCATTTCAATTGGGGGTGGGGCAGGCCTCCTGAACCCCTGACTACGTCTGAGGGTGGAGGTGAAGTGCTATTGAAAAATGGTGCAATGAATGGTTACGCTTACTTGCCATGTTATTGACCGGACCGGATTTACATTGCATGGGACCCCTGGCACTTTGGAGATTTTTGCAAAATCTTCTTGTCAAATATAGATGAAGGCCAGAAAAAAAGTTTTGCCATCTGAGAGCGGGGTCCCTGGCACTGTGCCATATGGTAAATCCGTCGCTGGTTATTGCATTACCTTCATAAAAATGTCACTTGAGAGCCTGAGATAGCAACGTTTAGGACAAAAACCCTCAATTTCACTCGGGTTTCACATAAAAATTAGTAGGCAAAAATTTAATTAAGGGGGCCCGAGCTCCCAGGTTGTCAACATTGTTGTTAATTACTGTAGTCCGCGTGTAGGTTGTACTCAAAAAACGCTATAAGAAACTGAAACTAAAGAAACAAACTGTTTTTTGAACAGTTGAAATTTCGTTGGAAAAGACCAGAAACCTCGCGGAAAATTTGCCAATACCTTTTTGTTTTCGTTTATTGGAGCATAGGGTGGAAAGAGCCAGAAGGCCCACCCCCCCCAATTGAAATTTAACCAATGACAAAAATGTGACAAAATGGTCTATTGTTTCTTCAGTTTCAGTGTTTTTTTAGCATTTTTTGCTTACAACAGTAACTAACAGCAATGTTGAAGACTACGGGCCCTGGGCTCCCCGTCAATTCAATTCTACCTGCCAATTTAAACGTATAATGGAGAGTTTTCGTCCTAAAAGTTGCTATTTTAGGCCCTCATCGAGCCTTTTTATGAACGTAATACATAAACCAGGGCCGGATTTACCATAATATGACGCAGTACCAGCTAGGGGCCTGCGCTCAAATCGTAAGACTTTTTTGGTCTTCACCTATATTTGGCAGAAAGATGTTGCTAAAATCTCCAAAGTGCCAGGAGCTCAGCGCGACGTAACTTCGAATGGGGAATAACATGGTTAGTAGGCGTAACCATCTATTGTACCATTTTTCGATAACAATTCAGTAATTCACCTCTACCTTGCCGGTTTTTACGCGCAAAATACTTTAAAAAAAATTTTGTCATGGAAAATGCTGATTGAACTAATCACTGAACTTTAACTAAGGGGGCCTGGGCCCCCTGGCCGAACATGTATCCCTATACAGTAATTGGTTGGTTTCATGACAAAACAAAAATCTCAAAAGAAAACCTTTGAGTGGATCATTATTTACTGCTAAAATGTTGCAAGAGACAATTCACCTTACTTTCCCCTACCTGGACCAAATCACTTACAATTAAAATTTAGCTCCAAAATGTAGCACGTTAAACGTGTTTTGGACTTAAATTGCTAGTAAAAGGAGAATAAAACAATTTGATTTTTTCAATTGGCTTTCAAATGTCAAAAATCTAGTGCTTTCAAATGATTCTGAACACTTGCGAATTGTGATTCAATGTCATTAATATAGCTTGTTTTTTCCAAAAAATTACAAAAAATTGCCCAATGGCTGGGGGCTTTGCCTCCAGATCTCCAAAGCCTCCGGTGGCTGGGGGCCACGCCCCCAAACTTCCGTCTTTGATACGTTTGAGTTACGCTAGCTTTCTCAACACGTTTCCAAAGTTGGATAGGCCTACTTGTACTGTTCAAATATTAGTTTAAGTCCTCTCCCTTTGCCAAATCCGGGTTAAGTGCCAACAGGCAACGATTTCAGATCTTCCATCCTACGATATTTTTGTCCCACAAAATCTTTCTCTTTTGAAAATTTTTGATGACTTCATAGCATGTGATTTGTGGTTTAGGCCTCCTTCAATCAAAAATCTTGTGTACGTCTATGAATCGGAGATCGCCTGAAAAACTTTTTTGAAGACCTTTTTTTTGGAGAACACCTGCACCTATGTCCTTAGTCTTTGGCCTTGGCCTTGGCCTCGGGTTTTTTTTGTGTCTTTGGCCTTGGCCTCGAGCCTTGTGTCCTCGACTCCACCTCTGCCTATGACTGTAATGTCGTTATGACATCCCAGAAGTCGACTGCGATGAACGTCAAGTTTTTTTTAGCCTATTAGTGCATAAGTATGTGGAATAGGTCTTGATCACTGATAATGGTAAGAGCGAAATACTAAAAAGTTTAAAGAATGATTGTTGTTTTCTGGTATTTGGTCTCTATAGTCTTTTTATTAAAGTTTGGAGCTGAAATTGCATAGATGTATTTACTGTATATAGGTATGCAAGTTAATGCAACACGTTAGCTTCGTTAATCACTAGTCCGTTAACAAACTTTATACCCCCGTTAAAGTTAATTTGTTATTTTCAGCTTTGATTGACGGAAATTAATGAAGTCCGTTAATTGGTTAACATTTTGCGTGTAATTGGAATGAACAACATTCGCTTCGAGTGTTCCTTTGTTTTCACTCGACCGTTAAATTTAACTTGTTATTTTCAGCTTTATTTAACGAAAGATAATGAAGTCCGTTAATTCGTAAATATTTTTAGTCTAATTTAGGCCTACATTTCTTTTCTTTCCACTCACTTCTAGAACATGCAATGGTACTGTTAAGCTGATTGCAAAGAAAAATTTATCGCTATGGTGGTCTTTTTGTGTTTTGGTTGTTACATTTTACAGTCTAATCTAATTTCAAAATAAAAATAAGTTCAAATGCACTAACGAAGCTGTGACTTGAAAACAGGCCCGGCGCCACGGGGGGGCATTCCGGGGCTGTGCCCCCCCAAATGACTGCTTGTGCCCCCCCCAAACAAAAATTGTGCCCCTCCAAGCGAGGACTGTGCCCCAAGGAAATTAACAGGCTCGCGGCTATTGGAGTGCAAATCAAGGCCTAAGACTCCCAAATTGGTGTTTACCGCCCGTATTTTCATAATTTTTGTGGACTCACACCGGATTTCATAAAACTGCTGGGACGAAGACCTTTTTTTTTCGGTCTTCACTTAAGAGTTCGTGAAAAATTGCAAGAATTTTGAGACGATAACCAGAATTTGTGGAAATTTTTGAACTGAAGACCTTTATTATTATTATTTTTTTGGTCTTCACCTTGTTCCTTTGATCCACTCGGAAATAAATTTCTCGTGTTCCGTGCCCCTCTCGAATTCACATAAATAAACTTCTCATGCCCCCCAAAATTTATTTCTGCCCCCCCAGTCACGCTATCCTGGCGGCGGGACTGCTTGAAATGTTTGGAAACAGCGAACATCGATAATTCACAGATTCTATTCAAATAAGGTGAATAAGGTGTAAAGTAATAGTGTAATATACAGTAATAATAGTGTGATACAAAATCTGCTTGCTACTGGATGCAGAAATGGCTCAAGAAGCAATTGTGATTAATGCTCTATTATGGTTTACCAATCAAAGGATGAAGCTTCTAAGACAAGATGTACTTATTAAACTGATAACAGGTAACTATGAAGCTGAAGAAATAAACACTGCAAAAGATGCATTATTTGGTTGCTTTTCTGCAAAAAAGGGGCCTGGTGACCCAAAGAAAAAAATCAGACAAGGTGCTCAAAAATTGGAGTCCAGTATTAAGGACATAATTGAGTGTTTCGATGCTATGGCAGCTGCTGCAAATTTTGATTTGCCATCATTACTGACAATTGTAATTTTCCTTCATTGGACTTGAAACGCATTGAAGCAGCAACTCTGTGCCAAGATGTAATTTCTCTGAAGAAAGAGTTTTCAAAAGTGAGAAAAGATGCTGCTCTAATAAGTGCACAAGTTGCAACAATTAGTGAAGTAAAAGAATCTCTTGAGGACTTCCAATCAACAATGAAGCAAAGCATAGAATTACGCAGAAGCAATGTGGATAAAGATGCTGATATCACATTTTCAGAAACTGGCAATAAGGAGTTACTATCCATGCAAAAAACTTACAGATCAGTGGTGGCAAACACTCAGGCTAGCCTGAATAGTATTGAAGAACATTCAACTGGAACTGCTTGAATATTGTCTATTATAACTGTACGTAAGTGGCATCACAGGCCCGGCGCCAGGATAGCGTGACTGGGGGGCAGAAATAAATTTTGTGGGGGCACGAGAAGTTTATTTTGTGTGAATTCGAGAGGGGCACGGGGGCACAAGAAATTTATCCCAGACTGGATCAAATGAACAAGGTAAGGAGCAAAAATTCAAAGGGATTTTCCGGCCGAAATCGGAAATTCAAGCGGTTTTTCCGGCCAAAAACAGCTGATCTCCAAAAAAAAAAGAGGTTTTCATCCCAAAAACGTCTCAAAATCTGGTGTCAGTCCACAAAAAACCCTAGTTTGGACCTCGATTTGCGCTACAGAAGCCCAGAGCTTGTTAATTTCTCGGGGCACAGTCCTCGCTTTTGGGGGCACAATTTTCGTTTGGGGGGGGGGGGGCACAAGCAGTCAGTTGGGGGGGGCACGGCCCCGGTATGCCCCCCCGGGGCGCCGGGTCCGTGGCATCATCGTTAAAAGATGTCAAGGAGCTGTGTGATAAATATCAAATTGTTTTCCTCCAAGAATCCTGGCCTGTAAAACAAAATTTGCGTACACTTAATCACATTAGTGATAACCATCTTGCCTGTGGAACGTTCAAAATCGATTATGAGGAAGAGCTGATTAAAAAAGGCCTTCTAAGGGAACAGCTATTTTTTGGCATAAAGATTTATCTGCAACTGTGGTGAAAAACTGTGATAATACTACCATTGGTCTCAAATTGACTGTGGATAATATCTTTTTATGTTTGGTGAATGCCAACTAGGGTGTTTCTTATTTGAGGTCAAACTTCAAAAAACACATTTTTGACCCTCTCAAAAGTTTCCGTTGCACCAAAAACTGTCTCACAGACAGCTTTGTTGGAAACTTTTGATGTTTAGAGGTGGCGCAGTGATCTCAAAGGTGGCTTAACAAACACCAATTTATGCATATAGAAAGTTTTCTAATCAGTACAACAGTTATATTTACAGAAAGTTATGGCTGCAGAAGAGTAGATATTTTCATGTTTGGAACAATGACCTAGTTAGTATTTTCAACAATCTGTAAAGCATACTGCATTGCTTTTATTTTTGAAGCGGCTTGATTGAGGGGTGGTGCCACCCAACTTTTCCGAGGAATGAAGAAGCTACGGAACTTGGCAGAGACTCAGCAATTAAGCCACACGCCAAAGTGCACACTGCAGAGCCAAAGATAGATTTGCATAGAGGCTCAGAGGCAAGACAGTCAAGAAAAAGATGACTAAGGTCCAGTAGAAGGTGTCCACAGGCGCTGCAGGAAGAGTTTTCCTTGCGACTGACTTACGACAATTGTTAGAGGCTTTGACCTTGGAAGCGAAGGCGGAAAGCTCAAAGCATATGGGGCGTGAGAGGACCAATTCTAACGGAGAAACTGTAGGAATAGGACAGTTGAGATGGGAGGGGGAATGTGAAATGTGAAGATTCCATTTGTGACACTGGGTGTAATGAGTTTTGGCGATAGCTGGGGTGAGGAACATTGCACTATCGCAGTAGCCAGGGAGGTTCCAGCTTAGGGAAGAGAATCAGCATGCTTATTTCCATGGATACCACCATGACCGGGGACCCATCGGAAGTTTAAAATGTCACTGTCAGAAAGTGAGGAGACAAGAAACCAGACATTTTAGAGGAGTCTTCGCCGGAGATGTTGGGGGGGCTTTGAAAGTAGGGAAAGAGCCGATTGGGAGTCCGTAAAACGACTTACGACTTACTGAAAGTGGCAAGTCGTCTTGTGGTTGTCACACTAGGCAAGTCCGTGCTCCAGGGATGGGTTTCAGCTGTGAAACTGGAGGCAATTGGTTCAGCAGAGAAAAAGAGCCGAAGGTATTTCGTTTGGTTAATATAGCAAACACTCCAGTGCCAACCGTCTAATGAGGGAAGAGACGGATCCATCGGCCCATGAATACGCGTCTGATGGAGGGAGAGTAATCGATTCTTGGCGTATTCATGGCGCTGGGATGAGCTAGGGTAACGATAGTTAGGTGTGGAAGATGATACTGCAAACTTGATTGAAATCCAAAGGGAATCGAAGGACATATAATTAATGGTTCGCGCAAGAATAGATGCCTGAAGGGTTTTTTCTGTGAATAAGCAACATGATCACCAGGATCGAAAGTTCTTTTTGAACAGGCTGATCACTGATTTTGAGCCAATGGCGCTGAGGTTAAGTGATTCTTGAAGAAGGCGCAAAGCACGTCCAAAGCATGAAAGTGCTTGGTATTCAAAGTTCAAAAAATTGGTGTTTAAAAAAATTCCAAGTAATTTTCAACAGGGGAAGTTGGGTCTCAATGAGAAGCAATGGGGTAGGGTTGGAAGAGGGGCATATACTAAAGGCCTTGCTTGCAGCCCTGTGGAGAATTTCTAATTAGTTGGTCAGGCATATTTCAACCTTGTACTTTTTTTGTTGACACACTCAGCAAGTGTTTTGTTTTTGTGTTAGTCAATTCTACTCGAGTTTGTGACAGTGGTTCTTCTTCTACGACATTCTCTGAAACTTTCACCGCGGCACATTTTGTAGTCAAACCTTCGTTACGATCAAATAGGCCAAGCAAATTTATATTCTCTGTAAGATACCACAGAAGACTTGGCAATAGCCAGGTTAAGTAAAGAAGCTGCTTTTTTTGAAAAACTGGTTGATGATACAAGCACTGAAAACTGCACATAATTACTATATGTCATAATCGATCCGTCACTGCAGTTCCTAAGTAAACTCTCAGAAGATGTTAATAAACGCTATTGTTATGCGTGCTAAAGACACAATGAAATATAACTTTGGTGTTCATAATGGTAGTATTTCTTCATAGGAATTAAAAATACCCATTCAAACTTGAAAGGCTTTGCATCACCTCCAAACTTAGTTTTAAAAGTTTAAAATTTCATACATATCATTTTTTCATAAAACGGAACCATTTGAAAGGTTCAGAGGTGAAACATTTCGTTTCGAAATGTCAAAATAAGGGACACCCTAATGCCTACCAGCCACTTTGTAAAGAATTTAGCAGAAATGCTTTTTTGGAATAACTAAAAGAGTTAAAAACTGTGTGTGAGGAGCTTGTATGCCCCAATATTTGTATTCTTGGGGATTTCAACGCTTGCAGGGGCAAGACGTTTGGAAAACTCTTAGTTACTTTCAGCATGAAAAATGGGTTTGTTATATCGGACAAGAGGTTGATCACTAGTGACACGTTTACCTTTGTAAGTGACTGCCATGGGACTACTAGCTGGTTAGACCATTGCCAATTCTCCAATAATTTCATAATATCATCTCATGTATTGACGTTTTAAAACAATACATCTCCTCTGACCATAGACCTTTATTTATTACTGTTTCGTTAGATAATTTGCCCAGGTCGGACAAAAATGATTCTGTTAAATCTATTCTGAGCAAGAATACAGTTAAATGGTCTAAAGCTAGCCCTGAACAAAAGTATGAGTTTTCTGAAGAAAGTAAATAGCTGCTTTCAAAAATTACAATCTCTTCAGAGGTCATGGACTGTACAAATGGAAATTGTACCTGCGAGACCCATTTACATGTGATTTTTAAATAATATTTTGATATAGTTAAAGCTTTTTTCAATGCAGCTGAAACTTGCAGTGTTCATAAAGAAAACCCCCCAAATTTTCCAAAAGTGGTTCCTGGGTGGAATAGTGTCGCTAAACACAAACATGCAATTGCAAGGAACTATTACTTGACTTTGGTAACTAAAGGAAAGCCAACGTATGGGAATCTGTTTGATGCCATAAAAAGTTTAAAAAACACATTCAAAAAAGCACTCAAGCATTGTAAAAGAATATCCGAGCAGCACAAAGCTGATGCAATAGCTGAAGTTTTGCACAAAGATTGCTGAAGAAAATCTTTCTGGGATAAAGCAAAGCAAAAGAATTTAAAGAGTCCTCTTCCAACGTCATTTGAGGGAGTAAGAGGACATGCAAACAATGTATCTGTTTGGAAAAATCATTATGAAAAACTTTTAGATAGTTATCGCAATGACAGTAAAATATGCAAGATTGAGGAGACTGAATCAGCAAATTACAGTTGTACTTCTAAAAGTTATTACCTTATTTATGTGGTCAAAGTATGAAAAAACAACTAATGTTCAAGTTACCGTTAAAAAAGCTGCAGGTGCAGATGATATTTTGCATAACACTAAGGTTTTGCTGGTGAAAGTCTGTTTCATTATCCGGCGCTCTTTGTTAATCTCTGTTTGTATCATGGTATAATGGCAGGCAAATGTGCGGAAACAATAGCTATTCCGCTTCTCAAATGTAGCAACAGAGATGTACAAAGTCTAAATAACTATCGTCCCATTGAAATTACTAGTGTAATATCAAAATTGTTTGAACTTTATGTATAGTCACATGTCAAAAATTATCTGAGCACTAATGATAATTAATCAATTTGGGTACAAAGGCAAGAGTGGTACTGATACGCGTGTGTTCTTGTTAAAGGAAGCAGTATCGTCGTACGTTGTACATAAATCACCTGTGTATTCGGCGTATGTTGATTCTTTCAAAGCATATGATCGAGTAAATCACTCTTTACTTTTTGAAAAGTTAAGGAGCAGAAGAACACCTTTCTGCTTCATTCGTTTACTTAAACATTGGTATTCAACACAAACGATGATAGTACGATAGGCAAATGTGTCTGAAGCATTTACAGTCTCTGATGGGGTTAAACAAGGAGTGTATTAAGCCCATACTTATTTTCTGTGTACATGGATGATCTATCAGATAAGTTAAAAAATACTGATGCTGGGTGTTGTATTGGAAATTTAACTTTAAATCATATAATGTATGGTGGTGATTTATGCTGCTTAACTGCAAATGCTGGAAGGCTCAAAATTTATTAGATGTGTGTAGTAATTACGCCAAATTACATGATATTGTTTTTAGTTGTATAAAGACTGTTGGTATGATTTCTTCTTCAAAGGATATGTACACGTTTATGCCTTGCAATATGAATATTGATGGTTAGAAAATTAAATTTGTGAATAATATGGTATATCTTGGAGTTAATATTAGCTGTGATTTATGTGATGATACTGATATTGCAAGACGAGTGATATATTTGTATTGTGCAGCCAATAAGCTCAAAACTCGTTTTTTTTAAATGTTCAATTGAGGTGAAAAACATTCTATTTTGAGCACACTGCATGTGCTTGCATGCTAATCAACTTTGGTGTAACTACTCAACATCAACTAAATCGTTTAAAAGTTGCCTACAATGATGCGTATAGAATTCTGCATGGCATGCCTCGCTATCAAAGTGGCAGAGAAAGTCAACTATACTATAACTATGGTTCGTTCTATGCTTTACAGCGTAAAATTACTTATAAATTTATTGAACGCTGTCACTTATCTACAAACCTTTGGCTTAAAACGTTAATGTCTTCTGATTGCTTCTATGATTCGATATACAGTACTATGATCATTATTGTGGCATTTTGTATGTAAATGAATAGAAGCTGGGTTGTTCTCCATTTAGGACATGAACTGGTCTTGCTGTAGTGTCTCTATATTTATATGTGTGTGTATGTTGCTTGTATATGGACTTTGTAAGTCTGAAATAAACACTGATTAATAATAATAATAATAATAATAATAATAGACTTAAGAGGCTGCAGCTTATTATTTGCCACAAAAAAGAGCTCCTTTCTTCGCTTTTTCTTCTTTAAAACTCGTGCTAATACGCAACGAGTGTTATTAGTGCAAACTGGTTTGTACCGGTACGTTAAATGAATGGTGCAAGATATTAATGATGAAAACCTTAACTTAGCGGAAGTTAAGTTAGTCCATTAATATAAAAAAACTTTTTAACGAATTAACGAGTTAATGAAAAAGTTAGCTTTGTTATTAACAGATTAACGATTAACGGACTTGTGCCCACCTATGGGCTATATACCAAGCGAATTTTATTTTTGCTCTACTGTAGACTCGTACATAACAATATTTATTTTGTTAACCGCGAGAACTGGCCACTTAATTCAGTGTGCGTAAGTTATATAACGGCGTTTTTAAGCTCATGATGTAAGGTTCTAAATTTAGACTAATTTTAACCGCAGAACTACAGCAGTTGAATTAACCAGCATGTGACAAACAGTAAACGCAATTTTAGGCTAGAAAATAAACTACGGGATAAAAATAAGCTAAGTTACAATTGCTTGCAGTAGAGTCGCAGGTTAGAGTTGTATAATTACTTTTTAACAGGGTTACCGAGCATATTATTCTCCTGTCGGCAATTCTTTGGTGGAGATCTATAATTTCTAACGTACTATGATAATGAATATCAATCTGGAAAATAAAAAAATGTTATGTACAAAGGCTTTTATGGTCTGGCATAATTCTGACTCAAATCCAACTTAAATGTACGACTTGAGTAGTATAGTCATAATCATAAACTTAACATATTCGGTCAACTAATATTCAGTGGTGGGCAAATTACTGCACAAAAGTAATGAAATTACTTCACTAAAAATTACTTAAAAAAAGTATTGAAATTACCGTAGTCGTTACTTCTTCAGAAAAAGTAATAAGCAATTTGTGGTTACAAATTACAAATTACTTTGAATGAAACATTCAGCCAAAACAGCAGTGGTCTGCGTCAACTTTTCTAATAAGGCTACATGAGAGAAAATGTTGGATCTAGTCTGTGATTCTAACACCATTATGATACGCATATGCAATGATCAGATGATGGCTTTCGTGATGCTGCCTCTTCGACACTGTTCAGTGTTAAAGAATATTATTTTAAACATTTAGCCTGAGTGAGCACAGAATAGTTTTAAAACTAAGCAAGTTTTGAATTTCAGATTATTTGTTTCCTCGGTCAAAGGTTATATCCCAAATATTGGGCTATTGCGTCTTCTGGTGCGCTAAAGCAAGGCCTTCAACACCAGAGGTATGAAGCAAAATCGAGCGTTGAAAATTTAAGAATTTCGTATTAATAGTAGCCTAGGCCATAGGCGTAGCTCGAAGGGAGGGTTGGCCCAGGGGCCCGGGCCCTCGCAACTAAAATGACATCAATGATAAAAATGTGACAAAAAGTCTATTGTTGTTTCAGTTTCTTTTAGTATCTTTGCCTACAACCGAACACGTTTACAATAGTAGGCCTACTTAATAATGATATTGACGACCAGGGAGCCCGGGCCCCCTCAATTCAATTTTTGGCAACCAATTTAAATGTATAACCCGCGTGAAATAAAAGTTTTTTCTCAAAAGTTGCAACCTCAGGCCCTATTCTAACCTTTTCCATTAACATAATGCAATAAACAGGGCCGGATTTACCATATAGCGCAGTGCCAGTGGCTCAGCGCTCAGGTGCAAGACATTTATTTGGTTTTTACCAATAATTGGCTGGAAGACGTTGCGGAAATCCCCATATTACCAGGGGTACCACGCAATGTAAACCCGTCCCGAGCAATAACGTGATGATAAGTAGGTTTAACCCTCTACCATAGCCGTAGCCAGGGGGGGGGGGGTGCCCAGGGGGCCCGGCCCCCCCAATCAAAATACCACTAACGACAAAAAGTTATGACAACATAGCCTGGCGATGTTTAGTTGCAGTTTTTTTTCAGTAATTACGCACATAACAGTAATCAACAATAATATTAATGACAACAAGTGAGTCCCGGGGCCCCCAACTAACAACCAGGGGGCCCTTACTAACAACTAGGGGGCCCTGGAATCCTTAACCGACAACCAGGGGGTCCGGGACCCCTAACTGAAAACCAGGAGGCCCATAACTGACGACCAGGGGCCCCAGGGCCCCTAAGTAACAACCAAGGGACCCTAACCAACAACCAGGGGGCCCCTTAACTGACAACCAGGGGGGCCCAGGCCCCTAACCGACAACCAGGGGACCCCTAAACGTCAACCAGGGGGCCCCGGATTGCCTAACTGACGACCAGGGGGCCCCGGGACCCCTAACTCACAACCAGGGAGCCCCAGGGCCCTAACTAACTACCAGGGGGTCCCTAATCAGCAACCAAAGGGCCAGGAGCCCCCTAACCGACAACGAGAGGCCCCGGGGCCCTCCTAACTGACGACCAGGGGGCCCCAGGGCCCCTGACCAACAACCAAGGGGTCCTGGAGTCCCTAACTGACGACCAGGGGGCCCCGGGGCCTCTAACTCACCACCAGGGAGCCCCAGGGCCCCTAATTAACAACCAGGGGGTCTGGGCTCCTAACCGACAAGCAAGGGGCTACGAGGCCTCTAACTGGCAACCAGGGACCCTAAGGGCCCCTGACTGACGACCAAAGTTCCCGGGCCAGGGGCCCCCTAATGCAAATTTTAAACAATTTATATGCAAAACCTGTGAGAAATCTAAGAGTTTTGACCTACAAGTTGCCACCCCAGGCCCTCGTTTAACGTTATTATGAACTTAATTATTTACTGCTAAAGTATTGCAGGAGGCAATGTTCGTTACTTCCCCCTATAGACCAAATCACTTACAATTAAAATTTTACACCATAATGCAAGATTCTAAGCGTGTTTTGGGATTTAATTGCAAATGGAGGATTGAACAACTAAATTTTTTCGATTGGCTTTGAAATGTTAAAAATCTAGTTGTTTGAAATGGCTCTGAACTCGTGCGAAATGTGATCCAATGGGATTTAAATAGTTTTTTTTCCAAAAACTTACAAAACTCGCCCAGCAGCTGGGGGCTCTGCCCCCAGACCCCCGTCTGTGATACGTTTGAGTACACTAGCTTACTCAACACGTCTTCCAAGTTAGACTTTTACACTTTTCAACAATTAGTTTTCGCCCTCTCCCTTTACCAAAATCCTGGCAAAGTGCCATCAGGCTACGGCTTCAGATCTTCCATTCTACGATATCTTTGCCCCACAAAAAATTACTTTTTTGAAAATTTCTGATGACGTCATTGCGTGTGATTTGTGGTTTGGGCCCCCCCCCCGATCAAAAATTCTGGCTACGCCTATGCCCTCTACTATACTGCTTTTCGATAACAATTCTCCAGCATGTCGCTAGCTTTTACGCGAAAAAATGCTTTAAAAAAAAGGCCAAGGGAAAAGCTCATTGAAGAAATTATTGAGTTTGAATTGAGAAGGTTTGAGCCCCCTGGCCGTACATGAACTCCAATAACTGCTTATTTTCATGACAAAACCAAAATCTCAAGGAAAATCTTCGAGTGGATTATTATTTACTGCTAAATTATTGCAGAATGCAATGCACCTTACTTTCCCCTCTGGCCAAATCACTTTCAAAATTTAGCACGAAAATGCAAGATCTTAAACGTGTTTTAGAATTAAATTGCAGGTGAAAAGCGGATCAAACAATTAATTTTTTAATTAGTTTTCAAATGTTAAAAATCTAGTTCTTTCAAATGGCTCTGAACAAGTGCGAAAGGTGATGCAATGGCATTAAAATAGCTTTTTTTTCCAAAAACTTACAAAAAATCGCCCAGCAAGTTCAAACGCTTGTTTTGTTTTTTTTTTATTTTCTATATGACTTGGCTAAAAGAAGCTTAAGCCCCTTCCCCCTGGTTGTGCAACTTACAGCGACCTAAAAAAATTTTGAGTGTGCTCTAAAAAAACAAAATCAATCAATCTAAAACAACAAAACAACTGGACTTAAAAAAATGTTTTCACGTATTTTTTCAGGTCATAATCACTATCAAAGTACCGGTAACGATACTATAGGCCTGCCTTCCTATTCCGCAACACATCCGTAAAGGCATGTTAATACAACGGATCATTGCGTCCTTAACCATATGGAAGCTTCACTGTCCCATTTGATGGTGAAAGTCCAACCAGAAAACTGTGAATACCAATTTTTATAGTTTTTGGTTTAACCCGACCGCGAATCGAACCCGAGTTTATTGTTTGAGATGCAAGCACTCCATCCATTCCTCCACTGACCGCTTAGTTGTTCAATCCAACCAGGACATCAAGCAGACAAGTTGTGAAAACCTTGGTTTTAACATTTGTGAAAATTTAACATTTTGATTTAATTCGATCACGTTTCTATGGTTTTCGTTGATGTGATAACTATTTTACAGGCATGGAACTCGGATCAACAGCAAATTAACATCATCTGCTTGCTTACTCATTGCTCAAAAGAACTTCGTGCGTGCGTAACGAATGCAGACTGTTTGAAAGCAATTATATGCGTAACGCCTTGCAAAAGCGATTTGGACTGCGTTATGAAATGCATGGTTAACTATGGTATGTGATTTATTGGAAATATTTTTGATTTCACTCAATCACGGATACAAAATCGGAATTTTGCGCCTGTCTCACTACAACAACGCAGAGCGCTGTTTGTTTGCTTTTGTTTTCCAGTGCCCAACCAGGAAACCGTTGTGGGGTGGTTCGCCGAGGTGACATATATCATAATGATGATTTGGTCATAGGTGGGCAAGTTATGCAAAACGTTAGCTTCTTTAACCACTAGTCCATTAACAAACTTTATACCTCCGTTAAAGTTAATTTGTTATTTTCAGCTTTGATTGACGGAAGTTAATGAAGTTCGTTAATTGGTTAACATTTTGCGTGTAATTGGAACGACCAACGTTTGCGTCGAGTGTTCCTTTGTTTTCACTCGGCCATTTTCCAACTAACGAGTGCGAAATTTCAGACTTTTGCTTATAACTCGAGAACGGTTTGGTCTAGCTACATGAAATTTTGACAGCAGTTTGATATTAATAAGTTATATATTTGTACCAAATTTCGAGGCAATAGGTCGGAAGAATTTGGTTTTAGAACCCGAAAACCGCCCTGCAAGTTTGGCGTAAAAAGAGGTCTCAGTCAAAAACGGCTTAAGTACGGCAAAAAATATTTCATATGGTTGTATGTCTTAAGATACCCTTTCATCCTAACCAATCCACGTTTATCCACAATGAGGTTTTTTTCTTTTTCCTTTTTTTTCTTCCTAAGGTTTGTACGCTCTTCTTCTCCTAAACCACAAAACATCGAAATTTAATTTTTGAATAAAGTTGTTGAGCTGCAACCACAATTTTTTCTCCCGAAATTTTTCGGGGCAACTTCACCGGGAGCCCTCCCAAAAAATCGATTTTTTTATCGGCTCAAGGTAGAGTGCTAGTTTTTTTTGATATCAGCTGATATTTAACTGAAAAATATTTTGACATAGTTTGGGGTGCCACTCCCCCCCCCCCGGGGACCCCCCCAAATAGACCCCCCAAAAATCAATTTTTTGAACGGATTAACTTAGAGTGCCAGTTTTTTATGATATCAGCAGAGATTTTACAGACAAATATTTTGACATAGTTTGGGGGTGCCACCCCCCCAGGGACCCTCAAATAGACCCCCCAAAAATCAATTTTTTGAACGGATCAATGTGGAGTGCCAGTGTTTTATGATATCAGTAGATGTTTAACAGACAAATATTTTGACATAGTTTGGGGGTGCCACCCCCCGGGGACCCCCAAATGGAACCCCCAAAAAATCAATTTTTTGAACGGATCAATGTAGAGTGCCAGTGTTTTATGATATCGGTAGATGTTTAAACGACAATTATTTTGATATAGTTTGGGGGTGCCACCCACCTCGTGACCCTCCCAAATCGACCCCAAAAATCAATTTTTTGAACTGCTTAACTTAGAGTGTCAGTATTTTGTGATATCAGTAGATGTTTAACAGACAAATATTTTGACATAGTTTGGGGTGCCACCCCCCCGGGGACCCCCCCAAATGGACCCCCCAAAAATCAATTTTTTTCTACGGCCAAGCTAGGGTGCCAGTGTTTTATGATATCAGCAGAGATTTAACAGACAAACATTTTGGCATAGTTTAGGGGTGCCACCCCCCCGGAGACCCCCAAGTGGACCCCCAAAATCAGTTTTTTGAACGGCCCGAGCTAGGGTGCCAGTATTTTATGATATCAGGGGATATTTAACCGACAAATATTTTGACTCTACTTTTCTGGAGGTTCCATAATCAGATATTTTTGAATAATTGCTGATTTTACGGTAGACAAAAAGTACTTTTGAGCGTCGCAGCATCAGCTACGCGCCGATCGTTCACTGGGTTTGCTGGCAAACTCCCATCTAGTTTACATTTTTTTTATTCACTCACTTCTAGAACACGTAATGACACTGTTGAGCTGATTGTAAGGACAAATTTATTGTTATGGTGGTCTTTTTTGTGTTTCGGAAGTTACATTTTACAGTCAAATCTAATTTGAAGATATAAATAGGTTCAAATGCACAAACGAAGCTGCGAATTGAAAAATTTGGAAATTGCGAACATCAATAATTAATAAACCTATGAGACTGCGGCTTATTACTGGCCACATAAAAGAGCTCCTTTCTTCGCTTTCTTCTATCTCGTGCTAATAGGCAACGAGTGTTACAACTGCAAGCTAGTTTGTACCGATGTGATAAATGAATGGTGCAAGATATTAACGATGAAAACCTTAACGGAAGTTAAGTTGGTTCATTGACATAAAAAAACTTTTTAACGAATTAACGAGTAAATGAAAAAGTTAGCTTCGTTGTTAACGGATTAACGATTAACAGATTTGTGCCCACCTATGGATTTGGTTAGTAAACCCGTTTGAAGTGTGAATGCGATTGGTTGTTGACCAACACGCTTTCACTTTAAACTTTTATTTGTGGCAGTAAAAAACACTTACTTATTCGGGCACTTTAACCCTATTTCACGCGTGGTATTTTACAACGCATTTTTTCCGGGAGGCGGCAAAGATACGCTCTATCTAACTTCTCCAGCAAAAGTCATGGGAACACCAAATTTAGCATGCGGGGTTTATAGTAGTGTTTATGGAAATTTTTTAGAAAAACAGGTTTTGAGTTGATATCGTCATCATTGTGACGTCACGGTCACATTTTTGAAAAATGATGTCATTATTTATTGACGTCACTGGCGGTTCAAATTTTCTACATAGGTTTGTTTTTTAAATTATGAATCTTAAAATGTGTTAGTCAAAGTATAGTTACATCACCAAAACGTCTTGAAACGTCATTTAAGTTTGGCAAAAAATGGTCAGATTTCGGAAAGGGACTTTGGCGAACTTCAAATTTGGGAAACTTCTACTTACCTTGTAGTAACTTCAAATTTTTAGAACTCATTTATGATAAAATTTGATTCAAAGTCAAGTTGGTTCGAAATAAAAATCTTTTTACTAAAGGGATTTATCACGAAAAACCAAGAAAGGGGCAAATATGACTTCTCTCCCCCCTCCCGAGTAAAATAAGAATAAATTACATCTGAAGGTCTTCAATTTTCATTTTCATAAGGTAACAATGTACTGGCTGATTTCACATCCTGCGCCTCCAAAGACCATGGATGCTTAGTTTTACCGCCACAAGAACCACCATTCAACTGCACTACTCCAACCAAAAGCGATAAGACTTTCAATTACAAGACAATGCCGGTAAAGTAGAGCTTCGAAATTTGCTTCTTAATTCTCTCGTTCTGTCGCTTCAAATGTTGAAATCGGCTGATCAACCAGTTCTTGGTATCGAGGTCCGAAGAAACTTATCCCACTATCCCATGCGGTGGTTTGATTTTGGGGCAGGTCCAAATGGCTGGCAGTTTGAATCTCTCCGCATTCACACATTGCATTAGGTACTAGACCTTTTTGAAACGAGTTGGAGTTAAAACGATCAACGCCAGTCAGCAAACAATCTTCTTGAAAGTAATAACGAATTTTGCTTTTATGAGGTAGACTACCTACAGTAAGTGCTGTGCTGGTGTTAGTAGTACGGCAGTAAACTAGTAACTAGACAACAAATTGCGTTCTTTAAGGTTCTCGAGTCCCGATGTAAAACTATAATACTATTTTCAGGGAGATTGGTATGTTCTTCTTGGAAGAAATCCTACTTATGACTGCTTCCCTTGTCAAGTAACCACTTTTCACCCAATTTACCCTAACGGAAGTATGAATGCGGTAATGAAATATAAGGCTACTAAAAGCGATGGGGAAGTAAAGGACATGGCAAGTAACTCAAACATCACTCAAATATAAACAACCAAATTAATTGAATTTGTGTCATTAAATTAACCCAAGGAAATTATTTTTAAAAGATTTCTGAAAGTCTAAACAGCTACAGTACAATACAAAATAATTTATTCGATGAAGTTTGATTCTGTTTGTTACGTTATTACAAAGAGCTCTTTCTAAAAAAAGGTCTTTGAAGTAGTAACTTATTGCATGCTCTATCTTGAAATTTTTTTTTGATAGAGCGTCCTCTACAAAAAGGTCAAAGTAAAAGCAGTTCATGATTTGAACAGCGCAAAATTATGTAATTTTGTCTTGCTTATTGAAATACTCTTGACCGGCTGAGTGGGGTTTAAACAGAGGTGGAGTCAAGGACACAAGGCTTGAGGCCAAGGCCTAGGACACAAAAAAAAATCCGAGGCCAAGGTCAAGGACCGACTTTCCGAAGACAGACCCTCTCGAAGCCAAGGACAGGAATGCTCGAGGCGTAAGCCAAAGACCTAGGACACAACGCACAAGTATTCTTCAAAAAAAAAGGTCTTTGCCCAAAAAATTGCAAATTCTCAGCAAAATTTCAGGCGAAGGAAAAAAGGTCATGACCTTAGCTCATTTTTAACATATCAAAAAATAGTACTGTCCTCGACCGGGACAGAGCATTTTCGAGGACTTGTAGGATTCGAGCCCAAGGCCAAGGACTTCAATTTGGGTCCTCGCGGCTAAGGACATCTTTTAAGACTCCACCTCTGGGTTTAAGAAATAAAATTTCAGCATATCTAATAGTAGATGTAACAATTATACTGCAAAGTTGAAGGCTAGCGCTGTTTAGATTCGTGTAATACCTGAGCACGCATTGCATTTTTGGTTGAGGAAGATTTTTTAGAGGTCAAATTAGGCTAACTTTTGTACCATATAAGTTTTATTTTTTACTTAAATCCGAGCAACTTGAAAAAGTTTGAGAAAAAGGTGGCAGAAATGTACTGGAGTTCCTCAATAACTTGCGACCCACCACAGACAACATAACCACGGACCATGGGACGGGAAAACTTACCAATTTTTAAATTTGAAACAATTGCTACCATATATTGAAAGTTTTGTTTTTTACTCTAATCTGCGCTACTTAAAAGTGTCTGAAAAATAAAGGTGACAAAAATTTACAATAGTTCATTAATGACGTGCAATCCATCACAAGTAACATGAGTCCCCCAAATAACTGACCATGGGATTGGTACCACTTACCAATTTTTGAACATGAAAAAGTTATTTGAAGTATTGAAACGACTGCTGGTTTGAACCGATTTACTAACGGCAGTATAATTATGCAGAAGCTGGGTATGAGTTTAAGATTTTGAGGAATCCACTAAGGAATAGAAAGCTAGTTAAAAATTACAGTAAAGAAAACATAGCATTACCTAAAAGTTTTAAAAATGAAACTGGTGGAATCCAAAGGGGCCTTTAAAAGTCTTTAAGGCAAAATCATTCAAATTTTTTGACGTTATTTTGAAGTTCATTTCCGGTGATTTGAAGTCAAGACTCCAGCATAAAGCGGGACGTTGTTTTTTTTAACGGATTGAAATTCGGTAATTAATTGTTATTAATCGTTGTAGCAACAAACATCTCTGATTGTTCCTGATCCAAACAGACACGAATTGCTTCATTTGTCGTCAAGTAACTTTGGGAATGACTTGCAAGATAATTGGCTGACAATAGATCACGTGAGTTTTAAGTTGTGTTATTTTTCATTACTTTTTGCTACACTTTAGCTTCTTGCTCCTACACACTATTGAAAGTTGCCACATTTCAAAAATAGAAAATGTTAATAAGTGCATACATCTCTTTCAATAGAGTTTTGAAGTTAGATGTGTCCAATTTCATTAAGAAACTCACTGTCTTGTCTTGAACGGGTTCCATGCCGTTATTCAATTAAAATGGAGCTTGGAGCCGGAGCGGAGTCGGATCCGGATTTTGCATTTTTTTGGCGGAGTGCCAACTTTAAAAAAAATTAGGAGCTGGGGAGGAGTTGGAGTCTGATTTTAAAGTACTGTAGTCTTTTAAGCCGTAGTATTAGTTGGTAGTAGAATGAGCAACTATTTTTGCTCTCTGGAAATGGAATATTGGAAACAAATGCTCTCTGGAAATGACGATTGGTTCGAATTTTTTTTGTCGAAACGTATTCTTGTCTCGGAGTATTTCGGAGCGGAGTGTTGTTGTAAAGTTTCGAAGCTGGATCGAAGTCGCAGTCAGTTCAAAAAATATCGGAGTGGAGCTGCAGTGTAAAAATCAGCCAGCACTCCGCTCCACACTACATTATATTCAGTAACCAGAGTAGCCTACGTCAGAAGCTTCGGATTGCTTGACACGATTTTTCTAGCGAATGAAATCATGGTTGAATGTATCGTAACCCCAGACAACGATAATTCGGGTGGGCAAGCGTTGCGTTAGTGATTGAAAGGCCGCTGGCTCGCGGTTCGATTTCCGAATCAAAACAGTGTGTCTTTGTATCCTTAGGAAATATACTATGCGCTTATTTCCCCCTTGGGGCCAAGTATTCCATCCGTTATGGTAGCTCAGCCTGAAAAATTGACAAAAAACTTGCTCCCAGAAATAAAAAAGGGGCGCTTAAGTTTGGTGTGGACATAGGGTAATAGTGCTAGCCTCATACGTATGTAAATCAATACACTGGAAACCAAGCAGTGCTCTGGAGAACTCTGGATAGAATTGCCCACTTTCTCACATCTCAAAATGATGGGCAACTTATCACCTCACTGGGTATCACTGCTGATTGCAATCATCGATCTCTTTACTGCACGATCAGATGAGTATAGACGTGGATTAAAAAAAGCACAACTTTTGGGAGAGGCACAAGTGCTAGGTTGTAAACCGTTCGCAAATGCATTTTCTTTTGCAGGAGCCTGAAAACTACATGCTGATTTATTATTGCGGACGTATCCCGACCGGTGGAGGAGATTATTGGAATTATGAAGGCGGAATTGTGTATTCAAAAACTTTTTCGCTCAGTCAATCAGATAAAGAAAAGATTGATCAATCTGCTTCTGATGCAGGAATGAATCTTTCAAAATGGTGTTTTGTTAATCAATCACGTTGTACATAATTTACAGTATGTTCAAAATAAACAGCTTTGCCAAATCAGAGTTATTGACATTACAACGAAGTCTGATTGAATAACGATGTAAGGTATTACGAAGCAATTAATTATCAGCATTTTTAGTGTTAATTTAGGGGGTTTTAATCTATGCACTATAGTTTCATAATATGTTTGTTGTTTGCTCTTGATGTCAGTCGGTTCCAACTCGCAGGATATTATTATCTCAGCATTCAGAAAATGGCTATGTACGGGCAAAATGTATTCTGTAACGTTTATCACGCAACATAGTTAATAATTATTTATCGATAACTCGATTTCTAAACTGGGACAGATAAAAATGTTTTTTAATTTCTAGTACTGTACTTCTACAAAAAAATTGTTCCTTTAGCTTGAATTTTGAACGGATGATAGGTTTTTAAAAATTTTCTTATAGCAAAATTGAAATAAATTTCTAATACCCAAACAGCGACACAAAAAAGTTCAGGCTCGTAATACACCAAAAGGTTTTCATCATAATCTCTGAATTAATTATGGCTATATGTGCGAAAACTTTTGAAATATGTTTATCAGGGAAAAGGTATATTTTGTGACTCCAAAAATATTTCGTCTTTAAGGGTATTTTCGATGGAGGATAATTTCGTAATGGCAAAAAAACGTTATATAACACAGGCATTTATTTGCTTTAAAATTCAAACTAAAGCAAATTTTATGGAGCATGTCATTCGCGACTACGTAATGATCCAGTACAGACACTACTGCCATTATAATGAAAGAATGAAAGTGTTTTGCAGCAGAAAGTTGTTAATGAAGGATAATGCTAATAATTTGCTGTTAAAATGAGATATACAGTGTTGATAACTAGTCAATGTTGGTCGTTAATCAAATGGTGTGATGGTATAGGACCAGTTAACCAGCAAGATGGAGCATTAGACCTTTTTGAGTTTGAGTACTAGCAACTTATTTTAAAGATGTTCTGGACTGTACTCTAGTTTATCTCTTCAAAAACCAATAAAATGAAAGAAAATTTAGAATTGTTTCCAATCCTCCCGAATAGTGATCAAGAAACAAAAAATATTACAGCTTATACTTTTTGAAATATCATTATTACTATAGATGGTTTTATAAAAAAACGAAATATATAGGAAGAAAATAATACATTAGTATTGGATTGAAACGTACATTCCTGACTATGTTGGGAAAAGCGTTTGTCATTTCTCTCGCTACAGCAATGGTGGTGGTAAGTACTGTATTACTTACGTTTGCCTGTAATAAAACTCCGTTAATAAAACTCTTCAAACATTACTGCCATAGGTGGGCAAGTTAATGCAAAATGTTAGCTTCGTTAACCACTAGTCCGTTAACTAACTTCATACCTCCGTTAACGTTAATCCGTTATTTTCAGCTCAGTAGTGGCCTTAGGAATGTGCAAAGTGCGCAAATGCACAGGGGCCACCACTTCTGGGGGCCCCCCAGTTGACCTACCGCGCGCAGAAAAAATTTGATTATGAAAAACTATAGCAAATTATGATAAAAAGTTTATACATTTGTTTTAGGTGTCATTGCATATGTACCCCCTCCTCAAGATGCACTTGTTCCAAATGTTATTACACATATCACCCTTTCCAAGGCAATATTAGTTTTAACTTTTAAGTCAGATTTAGTAAACAGAAAATAAAAATTTACTGGTAAAGTCATTTTACTACTCTTTTTTTTTGCTTGCTACAGTTAGGCTACTCAGGTCATATGCGTAACTAGAGGGGGGCCCGGAGCCCCCCCAATTGAAATGCTACCCATGATAAAAATGTCACAAAAACCTGTTTTTTGTTCCGCTTCAGTTTCTTTTAGCATCTTCGCATACAACAGTACACTCGTACAGCAGTAATTAACAACGGTATTGAGCCAGGGGGCCCGAGCCCTCTCAATTTAATTTTTACCAACCAATTTAAATGGGCCCCCTACAATAATAGTTTAATGGGCCCCCAACAACAGTATTGATCCAGGGGGCCAGGGCCCCTTAATTTAATTGTTGCCAACCATTTTAAATGGGCCCCCTACAAGAATATTTCAATGGCCTACTAATTTAAATGGGCCCCCAACAATAATACTGTTTCAGGGGCCAGGGCTCCTTCAATTTAATGTTGTCAACCAATTTAAACGTATAACCCGAGTGAAATTAAGCGTTTCTATCCTAAAAGTTGCTAACTGAGGTTCTCATCTAACCTTTTTATGAATGTAATGCAATAACTAAGGACGGATTTAACAAATTGCACACTGCCAGGGGCCTCGCGCTCAAATAAGACTTCTTTTGGTCTTCACCTGTATTTGGCACAAAAATATTGCAAAAATCTCAAAGTGCCAGGGGCCCAACTCAGTGTAAATCCGACTCGGGAATAACATGGTTTGTAGGCATAACTATCTATTGTACATTTTTCAATTACAATTCACCTCCACCTCGCCAGTTTTTATGCAACAAAATACTTTTGAAAAAAATTAGCATCAGTATGGGGAATGCTCATTGAACAAATTTTTGAATTGAGAGAGCCTGGGCCTTTGGCCGTAAATGTACTCCTATAACTGGTTGTTTTCAAGACTAAACAATAATTTATAAAGAAAATGATGAACTGAATTGTTATTTACTGCTAAAATATTGCTGGAGGGATTGAACTTTACTTCCCCCTACCTGGGCGAAATCACTAATAAAATTTAACCACAAAATGCAAGATTTTAAACGTGTTTTGGACTAAAATTGCGAGCAAAATGAGGACAGAACAACTTAATTTTTTCAATTAGTTTTCAAATGTTAAAAATCTAGTACTTTCAAATGGCTCCGAAAATGTGCAAAATGTGATCCAATGACATTAAAACTACTTTTTTTTCCAAAAAATTTCGAAAAATCGTCTAGCGGCTGGGGGCCTCGCCTGTGATACGTTTGACTTCGCCTTCCCCAGACCGTTTGAAGATACGTTTGACTTCCCTGGGGGCTTCGCCTTCCCCAGGCCCCCGTTTGTGATACGTTTGAATTTCATTACACTTCTTTACTTTAGCACGTCTCCCAATTTACACATTTTCGCATCTAAACTAGGCTATTGGTTTAAGCTCTCTCCTTGAACGAGTTCCTAGTTACATGCCTACCCAAGGCCACGACTTCTGATCTTCCATTCTACGATATCTTTGCTCCACCAAAAATTCCTCTTTCGAAGTTTCTGATGACGTTATTGCATGTGATTTGTGGTTTGCCCCCCCACCCAAGTAAAAATCCTGACTACGCCTATAACTCAGGTAGTCATTTTTCCACTTGTTTTTTTTTCAACTGCTTTCAGCAACTGGCAGTAACAGGTTTTTGACTAACGTATGCAGTATATCATGCGCTAAGCAGTATAAAACATTCAAACATTATTGCTAAGTACTCAAACATATTCTGTAATAACACTAGCATTCTGAAAGCAATTGCTGAAATTTTACGTTAATTTACTGCAATTAATTGAGTTGATAATCTAGATGAGAGGAACTTATGAACTAACATTTGATTTAATTAGGGCTGCAATAGCATTGGTCTTCTGGTCTTGTTATTTGTGAAATGCATTGTTGCGCTTAATTGCAAGTGCAGATAAATCGTGGTAAAGTGGTGTGTAAAGAAAAGGGCCCCACATTTCATTTGCACAGTGGCCCCCCCTTTCCTAAGGCCACCACTGTTTCAGCTTTAATTAACGGAAGTTAATAAAGTTCGTTAATCGTTAATATTTTGCGTATAATTTAGATTTCTTTTTATTCACTCGCTTCTAGAACACGTATTGACGCTATTGAGCTGATTCTAAGGAAATATTATTGTTATGGTGGTCTTTTTGCGTTTTGGAAGTTACATTTTACAGTCTAATCTGATTTCAAGATAGAAATAAGTTCAAATGCACTAACGAAGCTGCAATCGGAAAATCCTCAGAAATTGCGAACAGCGATAATTAGTAGACCTATGAGGCTGCTGCTTATTATTTGTCACAAAAAAGAGCTCCTTTCTTCGATTTGTTCTATAACACTTGTTCTAATACGCAACAAGTGTTACCAGTGAAAGCTGGTTTGTACCAGTCCAATGAATGAATGGTGCAAAATATTAACGATGAAAAGCGTAGCGGAAGTTAACAGAACTTAACGGAAGTTAATTTAGTCCGTTAACATGAAATAACCTTTCAACGGATTAACCAGTTAATGAAAAAGTTAGTTTCGTTATTAACGGATTAACGGACTTGTGCCCACTTATGATCATTGTAAATAGTCAGATGATTTTTTAGTTTTAGCTTCATTTGCGTTTGCGCTGTCTTGCCTTAATTAATGTTAGATTTCCCATTTAAACGTTTCAAAAATGCAATCTTTTTAAACGAATTTTATGTATTCTATCTTCTGGAATCATCTTTTAGCATTTTAGCGCTGGAATACTGTTTCATAATTTTTGCTTAAATTTTAGATTTGGTATTCCAAACAGCAACAAACTGACGTCATTTGCATGATCAATCATTGTCCGTGGCAGTTGGGTGCATGCCTGACTAGCTTGGACTGTATAAGAGCCATGATGTGCATTTCTCCATGCAAAACGGACGTGAACTGCGTCATGAAATGCATGATGGACTATGGTTTGTTATTATTGTTGTTGTTGCGCCCTACTTATGGTCTAGAAATCACAGAGTACAGTCCTTGCATATTTATCTTTCCGACTTGTCGCAGGACAACACCAGACTCTGACTAGGTCTATTGGACTCTCAATACACTTTTCATTGCGCACTAAACGCTTGGAGGAATCTGCATCTGCTTTTAGGGTTATCCGGTGATCCAATGTTTCGGTAGATTTTGTCAAATTTTCGTTCACTAAATTTGCTGCTTGTTCGAAACACTAAGCAGCGATAAAGCAGATAATCATCGTAAAACGTCTAATCCAAGGACGCAACAACTTGGCCACGGTGCAGATTAAACCGAGATCATGCGGTCAGGGTCGTCGTAAAAACGAAGCCTTTGTCCTCTCTGCCACGCTGCCGACTTGCAGTATCACAGTTCATAAATACAGCAAACGATGTTTTTTGTTGGCTGAAGTTGCGAAGTATTGTATTCTTTGGCGTTTCGAAGAATCGTTTCATAAATGATATTTTCTCCAAAAGGTTACACTATATTGGCGGATTTTACGCGTTGCGCATCTCAAGACAACGAATGCCTGGTTTTGCCACCACAAGAACCACCCTTCAATTGCTCTCCACCGACAAAATTTGATAAATCTCTCGACATCAAATCACTTCCGGTAAGAGAATAATACTTTCTGGAACCTCTTTAACGGATTTGACCAACAATGACGGATAATGGAACTAACTTTATAACGATTAACTTGCAGGGAGACTGGTATATTCTTCTCGGAAAAAATCCTGCTTACGATTGCTATGATTGCCAAGTAACTACTTTTCATCCTGTAAACACTAATGGAAGCACTAAGACGCTAATGAAATATCAAGTAACAACAAGTAATGGAGAAATAAAGAATTATGTAAGTCTATGAAAAACTACAGTAAAAAGCTTGACGTCCATCACGGTTGAAACCTTGGAAATCACTACGGTTTTCAATTGCAATTTGGTGGCAATATCAACAACCAACCCGGCGGACGCAAAGTGATCAAGTCAATCATGCACAGAGCCATAGGCGTAGCCAGGGGGGGCCCAGGGGGCTCGGCCCCCCCCCCAATCAAAATACCACTAACGACAAAAAGTTATGACAACATAGCCTGGCGATGTTTAGTTGCAGTTTTTTTTCAGTAATTACGCACATAACAGTAATTAACAATAATATTAATGACAACAAGTGAGTCCCAGGGCCCCCAACTAACAACCAGGGGGCCCTTACTAACAACTAGGGGGCCCTGAAATCCTTAACCGACAACCAGGGGGTCCGGGACCCCTAACTGAAAACCAGGAGGCCCATAACTGACGACCAGGGGCCCCAGGGCCCCTAAGTAACAACCAAGGGACCCAAACCAACAACCAGGGGGCCCCTTAACTGACAACCAGGGGGCCCCAGGCCCCTAACCGACAACCAGGGGGCCCCTAAACGACAACCAGGGGGCCCCTAAACGACAACCAGGGGACCCCTAAACGACAACCAGGGGGCCCCAGGGCTCATAACCAACAACCAGGGGGCCCCGGAGTGCCTAACTGACGACCTGGGGGCCCCGGGACCCCTAACTGACGACCAGGAAGCCCCAGGACCCTAACTAACAACCAGGGGGCCCTTAACCAACAACCAGGGAGCCAGGAGCCCCCTAACCAACAACGAGAGGCCCCGGGGCCCTCCTAATTGACGACCAGGGGGCCCCACGGCCCCTGACCAACAACCAAGGGGTCCTGGAGTCCCTAACTCACGACCAGGGAGCCCCAGGGCCCCTAATTAACAACCAGGATCCTGGGCTCCTAACCGACAAGCAAGGGGCTACGGGGCCTCTAACTGGCAACCAGGGAGCCCAAGGGCCCCTGACTGACGACCAAAGTTCCCGGGCCAGGGGCCTCCTACTGCAAATTTTTAACAATTTATACGCAAAACCTGTGAGAAATCTAGGAGTTTTGACCTAAAAGTTGCCACCCCAGGCCCTCGTTTAACGTTATCATAAACTTAATTATTTACTGCTAAAGTATTGCAGGAGGCAATGTTCGTTACTTCCCCCTATAGACCAAATCACTTACAATAAAAATTTTACACCACAATGCAAGATTCTAAGCGTGTTTTGGGATTTAATTGCAAATGGAGGATTGAACAACTACATTTTTTCGATTGGCTTTGAAATGTTAAAAATCTAGTTGTTTGAAATGGCTCTGAACTCGTGCGAAATGTGATCCAATGGGATTTAAATAGTTTTTTTTTCAAAAACTTACAAAAATTGCCCAGCGGCTGGGGGCTTTGCCCCCAGACCCCCATAGCCATCGGCGGTTGGGGGCTCTGCCCCCAGACCCCCGTCTGTGACACGTTTGAGTACACTAGCTTACTCAACACGTCTTCCAAGTTAGACTTTTACACTTTTCAACAATTAGTTTTCGCCCTCTCCCTTTACCAAAATCCTGGCAAAGTGCCATCAGGCTACGGCTTCAGATCTTCCATTCTACGATATCTTTGCCCCACAAAAAAATACTTTTTCGAAAATTTCTGATGACGTCATTGCGGGTGATTTGTGGTTTGGGCCCCCCCAATCAAAAATCCTGGCTACGCCTATGCACAGAGCTAGCTGGACAGTTTTTTACTTGTTGTTTTGTAAAGCACCGCAAGTACAAAATCGTTTATTTCTTGAAAACCCCTGTCGCTGAGCAATCCATAAGGATTAGCCCAGTTTAGCCGAGAGGTGGCTCGGGAATAAACTTTGTTTACAGTAGATGTGCTGACGGCTGCTAATGAGAGCTAAAACCTCTAAACAGCGCTGTCCAGCTTTGTACAAACGCTGCTGCATTGAACGATTTTTAGTGCTAATTAGAGATTGGAATACAAAATGTTGCCTTGTATGTAGGAAAAATGCCTAAAAATTTGAATTAAATGCACGTCTGATCATTTTAGATTTTAAAGTTAATACATACGTAAAAAGGATACTAATGCGCTATTAAGCAACAAACATGCGATTAAAACTCAAGGCAATACCAATATCGCAAGTAATCAATTGCAAATGCAGGAACAGGTTTCGTATATTGTCCATGATAAAAACCGGTCTGAAATACTTCATGTGATGTCAAACACTTATGGTCACGACTTGACTGATGAATGGCAAATCATTGATCAAGTAAGTTTCTCATTTTCTAGTTTGTTGAACGTATGTGTGTTTTGCTCAAACGGTAAAAAATGTAGGCATTGTTGTATTAGCGCTAGCAAAACCGTATTTACCGGACGTTCAAGTAATTAGCCAAGCAGCTTGTTGGCTATTTTATACGCATACCCAAAAAGCAGTTGGATCATTGTAGTCAGAGATCAGAGTAAAATTGCAGTTGTTTTGAGTAAATTTAGCAATGAGGCGGAGTGGTTTCAAAATCTGTTAGGTTTAAGAAAATTTGTAAAACAAGAAGAATTACTCTACCGGTACGTGAAATGTTGAAATTAAAGAGCTACCTCATCTAGCAGCAAACAGTTTCCAAAAATTTTTTGCAGGTGCCAGACAAATACTTTCTTTTGTATTACTGTGGAGGAATTCCCACGGGTGGAGGAGATTTTTGGCAATACGAGGGTGCAGTTTTATACTCAAAAACCACTTCTCTCAGTCAAGAAGATATGGAAAAAATCAAACAGACTGCTTTTGATGCTGGAATGACAGATGTGTCCAATTGGTGCTCTCTCAGTTACTCGCATTGTTCATAATGTTGCAATTAAGCATTTTTTGTTGATTTGCGATGAACCTAAAATCTTTTACGGTCATACGCACCTATGTGGATTAACTTTGATCCACCGATAATCAATTTTCGATTTTTTAGATCTTTGAACTTCTTAAAATACAATAAACTGAATTCGCAAATTTAGAGAGGTAACTCTTGAATTAATAACTCTTTCCCTAAAGCGTTGTCAATTTGCGAATTAGAGTGAATTCAAGTTGATGCGTACGGCCCTTTGTGTCTTTAGACTTTAATCAATTAGCAATTTAAATTCCTATTCAAAATTGTGTTTGAATTGGAAAACAATTAAAGATTTTATTTGATAGAAGTCACGCTCATATTGAGTATCATTTCAAATCAAATGTTTGATTATACTTGTTGTAATATGACGAAGCGTCTAACGAGTTAGGCATTAACTTGTCCAAATTACTTTATCCACCCAATACATTCTTGATTGAAGTGTTTTCAGTGCGCATTGTGCAGTAAGCCTACATGCTGCAAACTTCTTATAGAAATATCATTTTTTATTGTAACGACAGTCGCGAAATTATAATATGATTCAAAGTTAAAAGAATGTTTTAATAACACAGTTAATGAAAACTACAAAAAAGAATTCTTGAAATTATTTTAAGCTTACATGGTTACAGTGCAAGTAATTACATCAACAAGATACAGTAAACCACTAAAACACAGACACAAAAAGCACAAGACCCAGGGCCGTAACTACCACCGGTGCAGGCGGTGCGGCGCACCGGGGCCCCTTACTGCAATAAAAATATTACGTTGAAAAAGTAAAACTTATTTTTTTCATCTATTTTTTTTATTTAAGTAAAACTTATTTTTTCATTTGATTTGCAAGTGTAATTTTTTCTCCCAGCATTTTAGTCTATTGCGTCTTGCGTAATGCCATTAGTCCACTCGTTGCCTTCTTACGGGGCCCCTTGGAACGTTAGATTGTTTGCCATTACTGTAATACGTACTTTGTATTGTTTGCGATTAGTAATACTTTGTGACGAAATAAACGATTCACAAGAATCAGTTGCAACACGCGTACGTTTTCATTTCGAGTTAGTGCAGGTGGCAGAGTATAGACCAGCAAAGTGACGCTGAATGAATAAAGTTCATGAAGTTTCAAGACTTTACTAATTTATAGACTAAATTTCATTAAACTTTTTAGATTTTGAGTAACATAAAATACTGTATTAGAAAACTCTAGTTATGAAAAGAACTTACAAAAGTGGCGCACAGAAACAGCGTGATAAGAAGAAGAAATTAGCTGAGGCTGCCAGAAATTCTCGGAGCTTGAGCTCGTGGTTAGGACATCAGAGTCACCGCATTCAATCAGACACATCCGAAAAAGTTGCGCGTAATAGAGATGGTTTGACAACAGCGGAGGCCGATTGGGTTAGTTCGGCAACAGCAGAGGCCGAGCAGGTTAGTTCGGCAACAGCGGAGGCCGAGCCGGTTAACGAAGATGTAAGCACAAGAGCAACGCAAAGCATGTATAGATGTTGCAAAATATCAATTTCTATAGCACGGAGTCGTCGAAAAACCCCAAAGAAACGCAATGATCCCTGTACTGTAAAAAATAGCCCAGTTGAACGTTTTGTACTAAAAAATGGGGCCCCATAATGGATGTTTGCACCGGGGCCCCAATTGACAAAGTTACGGCTCTGACAAGACCCCATTTCTAACACTTATGAACCTGTCAGCCAAATTAAAAAAAATGCAGATCAATCTAATAATCTAACAGAATTTAGGCATTTGAAAGATTTATTAAATGACATGAAGAAAAAAATGCACATTTTGAAAATATAATCGCTTGAAAGCAAAAAAATAAAATAAAATAAAAAGTGGCCATTAATTTTTAAGCAATCTGCTGTATATATCTTTTTTCCGTGTCTTTTTCCATGATTCAAAGTTATGAAAATATTGCCAGATTTTCTGTTTCAATAAATTCAATGCAAGGCCTAATTTATGCAACTTCAAAATAGTTAAATTATGCAAAATTGGCTCAAAAACAAAATCATTTTTGCTCTATTTGAATAAGTTAACTCTTCGAAGCTGAACGTAAGCGAGAATTAAAATCCCAACTCCAAGTGAACCAAGAATAACAACATTTTCCCACAAATTCCAAACACCATAAGGAATTCCTTGAGAATCCATATACGCCTCTCCAGTTGTGCTAAAAGCAATTAGTTGAGATTCTTTTAATCGGTTGAAAGTAGATTGGATAAGACCTAGATATGACGCCTGCAACTCAAACGGTAAACTCTAGCTTGATTTCCGAAAGAGTCGAACTGAAAACTATAGATTGCTCTTTACGGCTTCTCTGCTAACGGTTATCAATACAAGATACAATGCGAAGCCTCTACCATGTGTGGTGGACAAGTGGCAGTAGTTTCCTTTGCTGGTTTAGACCAAATTACGCAACGTGGTAAACAAAGAGTTGGGCCTACTGTAATTATTACGTATATTTAACAGCGTAGAAACCCAAAACTGTCGACGATCTGAGTAGTTGATGTCTGGTTACTGAAAAGAAGGCTTAATCTCTGACTTGATATTTAGCGTTGATAAAGGCGGTAAAGATCGTGAAAAAATGCTATCAACTTACCAGTTTGGTATAAGAGAATGGTCGATTGTGCTCAAACAAGGAGTGCTTGAAGTTGGATCATATCCAGGGTAAGAAGTGTTATCAATGAACACCAATCCCGTCATTTCATTCACGGTTAATGCCTCAAAACCAAAAAAAAAAGATTTCAGTGATCTGAAACTTATTGAATTTAAATTACGAGTAGTACCATTTTCAAACAAACAAAAAAAAGAATTTAAACAAAAGTAGCGTTCCTTTTTTCGAAATTCGTCGATCAACTATTATATTGTTAATGCATCAAATATTCGAAAAACGCTGCTGTGCTATACCTAAAAATCATTTTTAAATAAATTGATGTACATATGGTTAAACTACCACAGATTTAATTGTAACTCTAATCTCAAAACTATGATTTTAGCAGTTTTTAACTCAGGTTTTCATTTATAAGGAGAGCAAAACGAGTAACTTATTAAGCTTACATTTATTCCGTATCGAAAAAGACTGACGTATTTGATCCATTCCAACCAACTTAAAAGAGATAATGTGTTCGCCAAAAACCCTCCGAAAAGCATCATCAATATAATCGGCAACGAAACTACGGCATTTGCAATAGCAAAGATGCGAACCGACGCGCTGACAAGAAACGCGAGTGAACAGGCTGTAATGGCAGCCACATTTAGGGTCAACATGTAGATAAAAAATTTACCAACTTCCATTTGGAAACCTGACAAAAGAAAACAATTCTACATTAAATTTATAATGAAATTTGTCATTTAAATTCCAAACATTTGAAAAATGAATATTTTTAGTTTGACTTCATTTTTTTTTAGACCAAACGACGATAAATTACATTGACTATTTCAGTTGGAAAAAAGACAAAATTTTCAAGTCAAAAAATACTGAATAAGAAACACTATTCTTCAAATTTTTAAATTTAATTTGGTTAATGTTTGATTTTAAACAAATAATTGTGAAATTACACAAAAAAAATTTTTGCAAACAAAAATTGACTGGTATTTTCATCTAATAATTGGACAATATTAAAATGACTCAAGATCGTAGCAAAACTTTATATTAAAGCTAACCAAAAACTTTGAGCTTAAACCAAAAGATAAAAAGATATAACCAGGTTTATGTTTGACTCACCGATCATAAAGTACGTTAAAATACAGAAAACGGAATTAGGAATTAATCTGTTTGGTATCAAATCAGCAAAAACTTGTGAGACAAAATAAACAGAAGTCCTAAAGTATCCGCTTGAAGCTTCATGTCTGAAACATTTGAATTGTCAACGTAACATAGGTACAGTATAGAAAGCTTCAACAAAAGTTTTGTCCTAGGTCTAGTAAAATCTACCAAAACGTGCACGAAAGCTTTTTGATTGACAAAAAACAGAGGTGGAGTCCTCGAGGACACAGTTTCAAGTCCTTGGCCTTTGCCCAGAAGGTCAAGTCCTTGGCCTCCATGTCTCAAGTCCTTGAAAATTGCACTGTCCTCGGCTCGAAGACAGCACTATTTTTTGTACCGTTGAAATCTTGTTGGAAAATTCCAGAAACCTCGCGAAAAACTTGCGAAACCTTTTTTGTTTTCCGCAATTGGAGATCGCCTGAAAAATTGATTATTATTATTATTAATAGGCAGCAATGCAAGCGAATCTGCTACCGTTAGGTAAAGACCCTCTACACATTGCGTAGGCCTCATTTTGGCCCATTGCAAATGTTGCTGCTAAGTTGAGTGTTGTTTGGTTACTGGTAAAACTCAGAAAGCCTTCCAGTTTTCTTTAAGTACGTGGCCAGTTTATTAGTGTTACATTTCGTTAGTTGTTTTGGTGAATCCAAAATATTTAACGCGAATATCTTGGTAAATCATATCAAAGCAATAAGCAGCAACTTTGTTGGATTTAACATTTTTATTAAAAGCAAAACATATCGAACGTTTTCGGCTTAAAACAATTAAGCCCTCCTCAGGATATTATATACAATAATACATAAACATCTGCAAAGGAAATAGAAGCATTACGGCAACATAAATTACGTATAGCTGACTAATAACGTACATTATATGAGGAAATACTTAGAATTATCATCTAACAAAAAAAATGCCTTTCCAGTTTTGGAGCAAAGCAATCGTATTAAAATTACAGTCAAACAAGCAACAGCATAAAGTTTTTAGCGTAAAATAAACCAATTCAATTAGAATAACTATTAACGTGATAGTCAAGGTGAATTGAATTAAAGAAAAAATCAATCAAATCAAGGAAGAACTAACTTATGATTTTATGACATAACCGAAAATTTGGCAACTTAGAAAATACTTAGCAAGAAAGAGGCACCTTTAGCATAAAGTTGCTTATTTAACTTAGGATTTAGTTTTTTAATCAAAAGAGCTTCTTGGATTTTAGTTTCATACTCAATATGGCAACTTTTTAAAATGTAGAAAGAGTTTACGGTGTACTTTTCCTCACGGCAAATGGCACATGCGCGTATGTGTTCTTTTATAGCGCTCTTTTGCGGTCCAGCTAAAACCAAATGTTCGCAAGCTCTTGCAGCCAAATGTCGGGTAGTCACGCCTACGTAGGCAAGGTTCGTATCACACGAACATCGAAACTGGTACACGACACTGGAACAGAGAGCATGCGGTGTTTTTGTTTTCAGCTGGAAGTAGCGATTGATCTTAAATGTATCGTAAACTACCCTTAACTTTAAACCAAGTTCCCGATAAACAAGTTCAGACAGATTTTTTGTAAATTGTTTGGATGCAGGACCTGTGTGTATACGGAACTTTAAAAAAGCAAGTCTCGCATTCATCGCTGTTTTCATTTTCTTGAGTATGATGGGATGAAAGCGCAAGAAACTTGTGCAATATTTTATCAAAAAACTGTGTGGGGTAATTGTTAGCTAAAATAACGATTTGAGAATTTCAACTTCTCTCAAAAATAACGAATCCCTTGAACAAATTAACTTGGCACGGTGGAGCATACAAAACTCTAAACCAGATTTCCATTTGATGGAACATATAGCAGCAAAGTTAAGGAATAAACCCGTAATAGTAGGCTTTCTCCAGACCCATGTATCAACAGTATTCTCACTAATTTTGATATCAACATCCAGAAATTGCAAAGTGTTTGTGGACTTTTCAATAGTAAATTTAATATTATCATGTTGGCTGCTAAGAATATTTCGAAAAGTCGAACACGCGTTTACATTATCAAAAACAACAAACACATTATCAATATAGCGAACATATAATTTTGGGTGACAAGACATTTAATGTTTGAAAATTAACGTTTCAAGGTGTTCCAAAAAGAAATTAGCCATAGTGCAACCGAATGGGGATCTCATACCAATACCATCTACTTGCTTGTACAGTTTATCCTTAAACAGAAACATTCAGTAGCCAGATGCATCAGTTTCACAAATACCTCTTAAGTAATCGGAGGATGATCATTACGGTCAGAAGAGAAAATGTAAGTAGCAATGATATCAATAATTCAATAGTTTGGCTTAAAGGAACGTTAGTAAACAGCGATTTTACATCAAAACTGACCAGAAATTGATTTGATGAGTTAAAATTGAAAGTATTAATTTTTTTTTTAATCCTTCACTTGACTGAATAATGCACGAATCAGGAATGTAGGGTTTGATGATGAAGTCCAAAAATTTTGCTAGTTTATATTCAGGAGTACCGATCATGGAAACCACAGGTCGAGCTGGATTGCCATCTTTGTGAACTTTTATTAGGCCATACAATTTTCCAGGATTGCTTCCTGATGAAATTAGGCTTCTGATGACTTCATTATCATAACCTTTTAAATATTTGCGAACATGATAGTAACTAATTGAATTTTCTTTTGCGATTATTAGATGGATTTCTTGTTCTATATTAATTTTCATGAATTTAGATTTATCTGCTAGAATGTTGTCTAGTTTAGCGTAATCATCATCTGAGTTCAGTATTGCCACACCACGTCGACCTTTGTCCAATTTGCAAACTTTAATATCGGTATTATTGGAAAGTGACTGCAATGTTCTGTGAAGAAATTGATTGCGTTTCGATGCACATTGATGTTCAGCGTTTAAAGCAAATTTTTGAAACAAATATTTAAATTGGTCTTTGTGTCTTCATGGAAAATTGGAATTTTTAGTTTTCTTTCAATATTTGAAAATAACCGTTTCGCATAGATTTTTAGAAAAGCCAAATTCAATTTCCTAGGTAGTATATGATGATCCAAACCAAATCGTAAAACTTCTTCTTGTAAAGTTATCTTCTTAGAACTTAGATTGATGATACATTTTGGACTGCGGATTGTTTGTTCACGCCAAAGATAGTAAAGCTTCTTTTGGTGGCTCTTAAGTGTGTTATTGATTAGATTTTGAATGGCTTCTCCAGTAAATACACCAAACATTGTTTTTCAAACAATGACAATTGCTAAAAAATGATCTGTTTTAAGTTGATGTATTTAGTTTGAGCCAGTTTAAGGGCAGGAATTTGGTTTAAAGTTAAGGGTAGTTTACGATACATTTAAGATCAATCGCTACTTCCAGCTGAAAACAAAAACACCGCATGCTCTCTGTTCCAGTGTCGTGTACCAGTTTCGATGTTCGTGTGATACGAACCTTGCCTACGTAGGCGTGACTACCCGACATTTGGCTGCAAGAGCTTGCGAACATTTGGTTTTAGCTGGACCGCAAAAGAGCGCTATAAAAGAACACATACGCGCATGTGCCATTTGCCGTGAGGAAAAGTACACCGTAAACTCTTTCTACATTTTAAAAAGTTGCCATATTGAGTATGAAACTAAAATCCAAGAAGCTCTTTTGATTAAAAAACTAAATCCTAAGTTAAATAAGCAACTTTATGCTAAAGGTGCCTCTTTCTTGCTAAGTATTTTCTAAGTTGCCAAATTTTCGGTTATGTCATAAAATCATAAGTTAGTTCTTCCTTGATTTGATTGATTTTTTCTTTAATTCAATTCACCTTGACTATCACGTTAATAGTTATTCTAATTGAATTGGTTTATTTTACGCTAAAAACTTTATGCTGTTGCTTGTTTGACTGTAATTTTAATACGATTGCTTTGCTCCAAAACTGGAAAGGCATTTTTTTTGTTAGATGATAATTCTAAGTATTTCCTCATATAATGTACGTTATTAGTCAGCTATACGTAATTTATGTTGCCGTAATGCTTCTATTTCCTTTGCAGATGTTTATGTATTATTGTATATAATATCCTGAGGAGGGCTTAATTGTTTTAAGCCGAAAACGTTCGATATGTTTTGCTTTTAATAAAAATGTTAAATCCATCAAAGTTGCTGCTTATTGCTTTGATATGGTTCTGCAAAGCAACCTCTTTGCCTAAATTATATCTTGGTAAAGCTTGCAATTGCCTACATGATGATTTGGTGTTTCATCCTCTATATTTGACATATTTTGGACACAAAGAAGACTCAGCACTACCTGTAATTTTCTTGTGTCGCTGTAGATTGCAGTGCCCAGCTAAAACTTGCTTTACTCGATTTAATTGAGGCCTCTTAGAAGAGGTGGAGTCGAGGACACAAGGCTCGAGGCCAAGGCCAAGGACACAAAAAAAATCCGAGGCCAAGGCCAAGAACAGCCATTCCGAGGACAGACACTCTCGAGGCCAAGGACAGGAATGCTCGAGGCCAAGGCCAAGGACCAAGGACACAAGCGCAAGTGCTCTCCAAAAAAAAAAGGTCTTCACAAAAATTTTTCAGGCGATCTCCAAAAAAAAAAAGGTCTTCACAAAAATTTTTCAAGCTATCTCCACAAAAAAAAACGTTTTCCAAAAAGTTTTTCAAGCGCTTCACAAAATTTTAACAATTCAAAAAATACTGCTGTCCTCGAGCCGAGGACAGGCCAATTTTCGAGGACTTGAGGCCTCGAGGCCAAGGCCAAGGCTAAGGACTTGACCTTCGAGGCCAAGGCCAAGGACTTCAAAATCTGTCCTCGAGGACGTCCCCGAGGCCAAGGACGTCCTCGAGGACTCCACCTCTGCCTCTTAGTAAGGTTAAGGGACGTATTGTTAGTCGAGAAGACGTCCAACTTACAGACTCCTTCATCCTCAAGCAGTCTTTCCGTTCATTTCACATCGATTTCCATTTATCTGTGGACCCGCTCTTAACCGTGCTAACACAACTGGCATACGGTACTGTAATAAAATATTCAGAACTATGTATTTTTGATTTAGATCCTGATTTGGCTAGATAGTCTGCCACTTTGTTACCATGTACCCCTGCATATCCAGGAATCCAGGCAATACTGACGTGGTTTTGTTTACCTAACTGATTTAGGTTTCTAATGCAGTTGAACTCTGTAATTGACAGTACAGTCCACTTTATGAGTGCTTTGATAGCAGCTTGACTATCAAACAGCACAACAATGCTTTGATAGCGCATTTTTTGCAAAAGCAGGTTCTTTGCCACTTCTGAAATATAGCTAAGACTTGTGCCTGGATCACAGTGCTGTAAATTCCAATGTGGAAAAATGCTTATTTTGGGGTGTTGTTTGGCTAGTCTGCATAAAAATCCGCACCTACTCTCCCGTCTAGTTTCGAGCCATCGGTGTAAACCTTGACAGTGTTCTGATTTAGAGCCTGTCTACTCTGTGCATAAAATTGTCAGCTTACAAGCATAACCTTAATTTCTTTTAAAGAAAAATTCCGTAAGCCTAGGTGTACCACCTTACCGGCGTACCATCTTACCAGCTTGAAATTGCCATAACTAAAAGTTAGCTAGAACAAATTTTTTCAGCCGATACGCTCATAAGCTCACATTTTGCATAAAAATTCAAAAACTGGTCTGCCAGGTCTCAAGGTAGGTTAAAGTTAGGTTTATATGTTTAGTTGAAATAAAGTTGATTTTCAAAAGTGAAAGTGTGCATGTTGGTTTGAAATGGCCTAATTTTACATGAAACTGGTCAATTCGCGGCTCTATAAGAAAACTCTTGCAAAAAAGAGCGCCAGGTCGATTAGCCTAAAAGTGAATTATGAATTGTTTGTTGTAATGTAGCATTTGTTTAGCCTAGTCCTAGTAAAGGAATTTGAAAATTAAAACCGATGTGTGGTGTGCAATGGTGCAAATCTTTGTTGAGCATTGGGGGGGGTAATTTGCAATTTTACCCCAATTTTGCCCTATTTTTAAAATTGGGGGAATGAACCTTGACCAAGATTTTTTTTTAGGAGAGCAAATTAAGTGAAGACCAAAAAAATGGAACACTTTTTTCCCCGAATTCAGGTGAAGACCAAAAAAAAAGGTCTTTACCAAAAATTGAACGCTTTTTTCCCCCGAATTCAGGTAAAGACCTGGGCTCAGATGCACACCAGAGTCAAGTTATTGGGGGGGATGCTGATGAAGATCATGCTCAAATTATTGGGGGGATACAGTCAAATTATTGTGGGGGGGAATCCTCCCATTCCCCCTAGGTTTCGGCACCCCTGGTGGTGTGACAATGCAGATCACCTGAGGTGGAGTTGAGGACACAAGGCTTGAGGCCAAGGCCAAGGACACAAAAAAAAAAATCCGAGGCCAAGGACAGAAATGCTCGAGGCCAATACCATGGACCAAGGACACAAATGCAAGTGTTTTCCTAAGAAAAGAGATCTTAAAAAATTGTTTTCGGTCGATCTCAAAAAAAACGGTTTAAAAAAGCATTTTTCAGCCGATCTACAAAATTTTAACCATTCAAAAAATAGTGCTGTCCTCGAGCCAAGGACAGGGCAGTTTTCGAGGACTTGCGGCTTCGAGGCCAAGGCCAAGGACTTGAAAATGAGTTCTCGAAGACGTTCTCGAGGCTAAGGACGTCCTCGAAGACTCCACCTCTGCAGATCACAGTCTAGACCAGTGGGACTTGCCTAGGCCAAAACCAGTACCAGTAGGCCTACCAGTATGGCACGGTAGGTCTACCTCTGGTAGTACTTGTAGGCTATCTAGCGTATGTTATACCACATTGTTAAAGTAAACTGGCAATCCTAGCCCGATAGCTGCTGTACGCTAGTTTACTTCAAAAGGTTTAACCTACTGGTGGAGGTGCAGTGATGCTGTATAAGAAATACCAGTAAGCAAGCAACTTAGTAGCCTAGGCTACTGTCGAAAAATAAGCAAAGTTAAAAAATTAATCTGCCAATAAAATCTGGGCTCTGATTTTTTATTTCAATGAAACTTAAAATTATTAGAGCCTATCGTATCAGTTAGTGTACCGTAATAAAAGCAAAATTAAAATGCAATAATCTAGGCATACCTGGGTACCAGCCTAATGATTTGATGGGCCGTGCCGTAGCAGCAATATAGGCATGCAAAATTATTCTGTTTAAAGATGTCCACACTTATTATTCAGCAACTATCAGGTTTTAATTAACCTTTTACAAATAGGTGAATTGAATTACAGACACTGTCCAGCCAATACAGAACAGGTTTGGCCTACTGTCAGGGTCAATATGATAGTAAAATCAAAAGTTTTTATATTCTGCAATTGCTTTTCAGAATTGTAAATTAAGACTGTGTTTACTAGCAAGTTTTTATTGTTGTGAACAAATAGTAACTATGAGTACTTTGAGAATTGGAATTTAACAAATTTATCAATGATAAGGTACTTTTGGTCCAGACTCAAAAAAACTTATTAAATGAACTTATGCTGCAATGTTGATCTTAAATGCTCAAAGATTTCAAGGATGATGATCAATCTAAGAGTGGAATTGTCAGGTTTTCAAGGTTAGTTATGTGGTGCATTCCTAAATTGACAATCTTTACCACCTCTTTCACCTTTTATTAAAAAAAACAAAACTTGGGCGTTTTCATAATAAAGATAAAAAATAGACTTGGAAGTTTTATCAAAATCATTTGCTTTTAGTTAAAATAATGATTTAAAATAAGCAGTCGGCCAAAGGCTATTTGTCACTTTTAAAGCTTTTTCTAATGTGATGACGTGACAAGACATCATTGCAATCAACTACACAATTTCAAGTTTCTTGAAACATCTAAGTAGCATTGTTTGTTTTTCTTAGGTGCAACTAAGATTTTAAAGTGTCATATTTTTCAAACCATCAGGTGCACCTATAATACTTAAAGTTGTTAAGAAATCCAACTTGTGCCTTATACTCTGATGCATTTAATCTATACTTTTGGTTTAAGCTTGCCTTTAAACTCTTAAAGCCGAGTCAAAGTACAGCATGCAAATACGATCAAATTAAAGTGCTGGGTTTAATCACAACGAAAAAAAGTTCGTTAGTAAAGAATTTTACAGCATTTTTAGAGTTTAACAAATTTAAGATAATTTAGTGCATCTTATAGTTTGGTGCACTTTGTGCCTAAAAACAAAAGCTATAGACGCCAATTGTTTGGTGTGCCTTATGCTACAAAATAATATTTATATAAGCCATTTATAGATACTATAACAGTGCGCCTAATAACAATTATAAGTTTCAGTTTGCTAAGCTCTAAGGTCTAAAACATTAACTGTAGTAATATCTTTACTAGAATTAATTTTGATAGAATAAAGTATTCTTTGTTTAGAGTTAAAAAGAAGTTGTTTGTTTGCTTTAATTTGAGCTTATTTGATTTGATGGCTTTGTTCTGTAACGTTGTACTAGTACTTTTCTGGGATTTTAATGTGACCAATTTGATGCAAGAACATTTGACGCAGCAGTGATATGGTTAGGGTTTTGCGTCAAACATCATTCGAGTCTGGTTTGGACTAAAACTAAAATTGGCCTAGTTAAACGTCTTGTGTCAACTGGTTGCCTCTAAAAATTTTGGACTCTTCTCTAAGTGCAAGTGTTTTATGCATAATTGGGACGTTTTTTGATATGTCTACTGCTGATTGCAGTTTTGGACCTTTGCAGAATTTTGAACTTTTTCTGGTAGGAGTAATTATTATTTGTTTTTCTGTAGGTCCTCCAATGTGTAGAAGATAATTGGAAGATTATTGGAACTGTAAGAGTGAAAAACAGAAGTAAAGCCATCAAGTTCCATTAATGTTTGTTGTGTATTTCTCCAACACCCTGCATGGTTATCACACCCTACTGGATATTGATCATGGTTCGGATTAAGTGCTGTTGACTAAACATATTGCATTTTCTCCTTTATTGAAAAGAGTGAAAAACAGAAGTAAAACCATTAAGTTCCATTAATGTTTGTTCTGTATTTTTTCAACATGCTTCATGGTCAACTCACCGTAATGAAAATTGCTCATGGTGTGGGTCAAGTGTTGTAAGCTAAACTTTGACATTTTTTTCTTTTCCCATCATGAAATCAACCAAGACGTGGGTGATTATTAATGCTTCCTAGAGTTTGTGCTTGACTTTTCCAGGATCCAGGCATTACTCATTTTCAAGTTTTATCATCGAAATGTTGATGATGTATAAAACGATATCTGCTTTCTGAGACTGATTTGACATTGACATCATTTTTAATCATTTGGTTATTTTTTTTCTTATTTTGATATCGTTTTCAACGTTTAAGGCACATTTATTAATTTTTAAAGCAAACTTGTCTAGCATCGCTTTTGTAACACACTATGAGTTACAACTTTTGACATAGCATTTGAACTTTTCAGCAATTACGACAAATTTTGTAATCGATTCAAAATTGCTTTGCGTACTCACAAATTGTTTTGCTCCTACGTATTTGAAGAGTTGTATCAGCTCTAGATCTGATTTGGCTACTGCTAGATATAGCTTGCTCGTTAATGCTGATAATAATTAGGTTTAAAATATGACTTGCTTTAGCTCAGCTAATAGATCTCCTAGTACTACAACCATGTGTTCGTATACATTACTAAATGCATGGAATTCGTTGCCACTGTCTCTCATGAAATATGAAATTAAAAGTTTGTTTATTTTTAAGAATTGTTTGAAAGCATAAACTTATTATTTTAATTTAGCCTTTGAGGATGTTGCCACGGTTTGATTCCTTAATTTAAAGCTTATTATTGTAGTCTTTATACGTCTGTTGTATATCACTGTGTATTGAGTTAATTTTTGTAAAGCTATTTTGTTTCCCAAGTTGCTATGGCACCAAAGTCAGATTCATTGACATTTGTTGGTGTTAGTTCAAGGGGGATATAAATTGTTTATTTTTATTATAACTTAATACCTTGGTGGGTTGCAACCTATTTTTGCCGTTTTTATTGTTAGCAAAACTCTTCTGATGAACTTTCCAACAGGTTTCGATTAAATCTATGAGACAGCTGTTGCTTTACACTTATTTATACATCAATGCTAATATGTGCTTTGTCTAGCGTGCGCTGATATCTACGTGAAGCGACAAGCAGATGAAGGGTCCTTCACTTCCTCCAAAGAATTACAATCGTAAGAGATGCCCGATATGTTACTTTCTAAAATATTAACTGCTTTGCGCTAAGAATTTTGTACTTCTGCTTGCAACGAGTTTAGTTTATTGAGTTTTTGAAAATATTCAATACAGTTGTATTACAGAAGTTGCAATATCTGTCGTATTGAGAGAATACAAAATCTCCTCCGCAGAGTATCGTAAACTTATTAAATGTTCTAGTCGCACAATCAATTTTCTGCAATTTCAGTGGTAATAATATTACTGCAGTATAGTGTAATTAATTTTTTTTAGGACCATAATTCGCCCTTGTTTCGTTTTATGTTTTATGAAAGTGCAATTAGCTGGACATCCGTGGGATTTCTCTTAATCTTTGGCTAAAGCTAGGGTAAGCAGTTCTCCAAATAAGTTTAGGTTTAGCCGGTGAGGGATTGAATCCAAAACTTTTATTATCAAATTCTTTGCATTATTGTGATACAAAACTACTAGAGTGGTAGAAAAAAAATCGTTTAGTGGAAGCTTTAGTGTGGAAAAAAAAAGATGAATACTGCAATAAGCGACCAACAAAAATTTAAGTTATGAAATCAGGAGTTGTAATGCAATTGAATCTGATTGATAACCGGGAGTAAACACAAACCGATTGGGGAAAGAGTCAACAAAATAATGATAAAATGCATGTTGTTTTTGCAAACGGGATCAAATGTGGAAAAGATTGTAGTTTAATATGATATTGCATCACTTATTTACGCATTGTACGCAGTCAAATCCTTGGACAATTCGAGAGGATAACCTATAACTGCATGCTACGCATCATGCACCATCTACTGTGTTTCTAGGGGTGGACTGGATATAGTTTATATAAAAGTTGATATGAGTGAGAGGCGAAAAAGGCTCAAAATTCGGCTTTAACGAAATATGACAGTTGAATAAAGAGCTGAAAAACAGTTCAAAGCTGAAAACAAAATGTACCCTGCAAAAAATTGCGACCAGATCTTTCCACCTAGTCACCCTGTAGTAAAAGGAATTCAAAAGAGGAAGAACCGGACCTTTGAAACCCGCCTCTAGTGCCATCTAGAGCCTTTAATTTTTGTAATTCCGTTGTATTCACCAAGTTGCTTTGGCCAGAAGACAGCAAGGAACCTATCGGTCTTCTAGTTAAGCTGCCACATCTTGTCCACCTGTCTACCCCACGCTGTGGAGTCTTCACACTGTCCCTTTTCATTGCTTAACGCCAAGCAAGGAATCGAACCAAGATCTAGCGTTTCAGTAACAGACGCTTGACTACTGATTGGTGCAAATATTTTTTTTTCTACATCCAACAAAAACTTCGCTATCTAATAGCCACCAGAATACTTTTGATTGGCCATACGTTATGTTTTTTGTGAGGAAGGTAGAAAAAAATTCACGTTTAAATTATCAAAAAGACAATGCAACTTCTAGTGATGCATAATCTGACCCAAATTTAAGCCATACAACATAGAATTGCTATAAATCTGCCATTTCTGTAATGCAATTCTACACAAAATTATGGCCACCCACAGAATACGCTGTTAAGCCGTTACGCTCTTAAGCGCCGTTTTGTAGAGTGTAGACACCTTCGACGTACGTGCGTAAAAACTTTTTTAATTTTGTACGCACAGTGTAGACAGGCCCTTAGAACACTTTCAGATCTGATAGCTCTATTTTTATCCATAATTTGGCATTCAAAATTTCTCTCGAATACCTTTGTTTTCCATATTCGGTCAGCTAGCACTTGCAGCAGAGATCAGAATCTGCTTGACTCATTGCAATCATCAACATGGATTTTTGTTTTCCCAAAGGTTGACATGCCAGAGTCCACCAACAGTGATTCTGTATGACCCTTGCACTGCCTCAGCCAATAAGAATTCCTTAATGGGAGTTATGTTGAGCAATATTTCCAGAGCACCAGTAGGGGTGCCAGGAAATGCTGATAAAATCATCAGGTAAGCAAGTCTCTGCACCTTTGTGAGCTTCCTCATTAGATACTTTTTGCTGAGACCGCCAGCCCAGGACACACATGTATACGACATGATTGGACGTATCATAGCTGTGTATATCCATTTCATCATAAATGGTTTTATTTCTTACGTTTTACCCACAATTTGTCTACATTGCATTAATGCTGTATTTGCTTAGCGGGTAATTCGGGTAATACGTAGTTTCCAAGTTAGCTTGCTGTCCATAGTAACACCTAACAGCCTTGCTTCCTTGAAAAGTTCAAGTTTTGAATCATTCATTGACAAGAAACTCAAATCTGGATTCCATTGGTGAGTGAACGATACAATTTCGGTTTTCTTGCTGCTAAACTGCAGCTTTTGCTCCGAAGCCCAGTTTGCTCCAATATATATTGCTTTCTGGGCCATACCTCTGATCCAAAGCATATCAACACCAGAGACTAGCACTGCTAGATCATCGGAATAGGATTGAACATGAAAGCCCCTGCAACGTAACTCTAGCACTAGCAAAATTTTTTGAAGACCTAACTTTTTTTTTTTGGAAATCGTCTGAAAAAAATTTTTTATGGAAAACACTTGCGCCAGTGTCCCTGGTCCTTGACCATTGGCCTTGAGTATTCCTGTTCTTGGCCTCAAGAGGATTTGTCCTCGGAAGGGCTGTCCTTGGTCTTGGCTTCGGATTTTTTTGTGTCTTTGGCCTTGGCCTCGTGCCCTATGTCCTCGACTCCACCTCTGACAAAAAATGCGTTCAAACAATTCAGTGATCACAACTTATCTGTAATAAAAAGAGTCACTTTAACATAATGTATAAACCAATATGTACAGTTGTACACGTACAGTAATCCTATTTAAGCACAGCCTTATACTCAGGGCCACCGAAAGGAGGGGGCAGGGGGTACAATGACCCCGGGTCCAATGGACTTTAGGGGGCCAATGGGCTTCAGGATGGCCGTTGGCTTCAGCGAGCTTATTAGCTCGAGAGGGGCTCATCGAAATAGCACTGAGAAATCAGCATGTGAGGCCTGAAGACCTTTTTTTTCTTTGGAGATTACCAAATTTCGACCGAAAAAACCATTAAAATTTCTATGAAGACTTTTTTTTTTTTTAGATCACATCATAATTGGGACAAAACTGCATCATTTTCTCCGTCTGTTTTGGAGTTCACAAAACCGTAAATCTGTCATATTTGAGCTGTCCCGGGCCCACGTTCGGCTCTCGGCGACCCTGCTTTTACTTTGCGGAATGTTCATACTTGCGTAAGTTAATAGCATTCTGTTAACCTAATATTAGCTCACTTAATACTTGAACTTACACAAAGTTAGCCCTGTTCTTGATGAAAATTTGCAGTGCAGATAAGTTGCTCATTATTTGTGTTGTGATCAGAAAAAAGAAGCAACCAGCTCTAAAACACAATCATGTTTAAGTTTCATTAATAAGAAAATCTGTTATAGAAGGTTCTGCGCTTACTTAATTTGGACTTAATTCGAAATCATGCATTGTAATAAGCCAAGTATTATCTATCCAGAAGTTTACTAGTGCTCTAGCAGTAATAAAAAATCCTCAAAAAATCCAAAAAAATATTCTCCAGTCGAAAAATCAAAAACTATTGTTTTATAAGTAATTGCGTTGTAACTACTTGAATTACATTCATACTTATTGTTAGTTACAGGGTCTCAGAGAGATATACAGTATTTCCAGGGGGTTCGAAGACAATTACGATTGAGTTCCGCCTCTAATTGGGTGAAGACCAAAAAAATAGGTATTCGGAGGAAATTAGGTGAAGACCATGCAAAAGGAAAGTTCTTCAAGCTCTTCGCCGAAATTGCGACTAATTTTACGGCCTGAATTAGGGTGAGGACATAAAAAAAACATTGTCGACTGGTTTTGGCTAGGTTTTGGTAAGTAAGAGTATTACAACCAACAAAGTAACTAAAAGTATTACAACTTTATTAAGAACTTTTACAGAACACACATAGCTCGTGTACTTTTAGGGTTTTCCAGCCCCCTAAGCGCGGACCCGAATTAGATTTACACTATGAACCCCTCTCGTAGGCCCTTGTTACTAACCACAATAATGTTTTAAAATTGAAATAAGTTGAAGTTATTTACTTATTCTACAGTATTCCTAGCATGTTTCATAACTAATATAACCGATTGGAAATAAGCAACAGTCATATGCAGATACCTGTTTTGAATTCCAGTTTTGAAGGATGTGTCACTTTGAAAGTAAATAAGACCTACAAGAGCACCAAAAATTGCATTTATGATATTCTGGCCGAAGAAAACCATTGGATCTCGGAAGGTATTTAGAGCTGTTCGTTTCATGAGAGTTTTTAGCTGCAATATATCACAGTCATCATAATAAATAGAAGTTTGTCTTTGTTCCGCAAACTATTCTTCTTTTTACATGAGTCTGAAGCAAACCGACAGCAAAAATAAAACAACGGAAAATTTGAATCTTTTGATTCAAAAAAGGTAAATGCGACCGCTGAAATACTTTTTCAAGTTATCGTACGGATTGCAGAACAGTTGATGTGCTTATGATTGTATAGCATTTTTACAATTTCCTGCAAGATTTTAGGTGTACTTGAATTATTGCAGTTTAAAGACATTCGCGTCAAGCAGTCTACCCGTTGTGGTGGCCAAACCTGATGAAAGATTTCCAAAAATAACCCAAACAAGGGTGCTTTACGTTGGCATGAAAGACAGACGCAGTGTGCTGGTTCAAACGAACAAAAAAATTTCAGTTTTTGTTTCAGCTAAGTAATCTTGCATTTGAAAATTATCGCCCACAAAAGACACTTGATATCTCTTTTTTTCATTAAAGTTTTGTTTATTCTCGTAGACACGTCTTAACAGGGGTGCCCATAATGCGGCCAGCGTAACGAGTTTGTACGGCCCGCGAATGGTCTCAGGAATTTAACTTATTTCGGGCAATTTTGCGAAAACTAAATCACCGGCGAAGACCTTTAGTTGTTTTTTTGTTTTGTTTTGCATTAAGTTTACATGTAAAATTCCGGCAAATACAGTATAACATTAATTTCTGGCGTATTTTTAGTCTTTACCCAAATTTACGATGAACAGGACATCAGCTCCTGGCGAAAACTTGTTTTTCTTTGCCTTCATCAGTGACGCAACCAGGAAGGTGACTAAGGAGCTTCAGCCCCTTCCTTAGCTGGTCACTTAGAAATTTTAATCCAAATTGCCAGCGTTTAAACATGTTTTAGTCGGAACCTGTAAAAAAGGGAGGGGCTCAAAGGATCTGGGAGATTTATTATTTATTCAATTAACTTTTAAATCTCAGCAATTTAATTCTTTTAAATGGCTTTTAAAAGGTACCAAATTTGTTCCAAATGGGATTAAAATGGCTTTTTTCAGAAAAAATCACATAAATTCTCCAGCGGGTAAGGGCTTCGCCCTCAAACCCCCATGACCTCCGAAGGCCGGAGGCTCCTCCCCCCAGACCCCACCTGTGATACGCGTGAATAACACTAGTTTGCTTAACACGCAGCCCAAATGAGACATCATTCAAGCAAAATATTCACCTTTGAGTTTAAGTCTCCCCCTTTAACAAAGTCCTGGTTGCGCGCCTGGTCTCCACCTAAAACCCCAACGATATACGCAGTTTGCGGCCCGTTCTTCCATACAATTAAGCCAATGCGGTCCGCTCTACAAAAAGTTAGGGCACCCTTGGGTTACAACATTCCTCAACAAAGTTAAAAGTCAGTTAAATGAATTGCAAAAAGTCGGTGACGCATTTGCTCAAAGCAAAAATGGTTCAAACAAGTGAGCTACAAATTTAAAACTTTTGATCTTGACATTTTTCTACTATAACAGCTTAACTGCTTTTTGTTGATTTCATTCATGTAACTTTTGTGACCATCACGTAAGAAAAGGATGTCGGATTTGCACCTTCACCATTGCTTTGATTGTTTAAGTAAAAGGTTCCAGGCCATAGCGCGAGACTTACAATATCTTACTTGTATTGAAAATCCATTGGCATATTGGGGTTTGAAAATTTTTTTGTCGTGTGTCCAGCTTTCTCTGTACTTCGTGTTGAAATTTTGTTCAATTTCCTAAAAATAAAAACTGATTTTTTTTTTCTGCTTTGCAAATTATTTTCTTAAAATTTTCCAACATTGAAACTGAGTTTAACTTTTTCCGGTCAAAAGAAATACTGCTAGAAATCAGTTTCAAAAGAGTATTTAGGTCGCAAATCTTTTTGGTTGATTTTCTCTCAAAACAATTTGACAGAACTGAAGATTAACTTCACGAAATTTGAACTTTCTACGACATTTCGTTCCCGAGCTAAAGCATTTAAGATTTCCTCTTAGAAAGGCCTTTAAGCCTTTAAAATTTTTCCAGGGTTGCCAATTAGAAATAAAATTTAGAAAAGTTACTTCATGTTCCTGATTCTCAATGAATATTTCGCGGCAGAGTTATTGTCAAAACAAAGCAAAGGTTTAAAAATGTCAAAATAGCTGCTTTTCGATAAATGTTAGCTAGCTTTTCAGAAGTTAATTTTCTGTTGCTATACTGATAAAATGGCAACAGTGTCTTACGAGAAAACTTGCTAAGTTTGAACAGCAGTATCTTGAAAATGGGAAGCAGTAAAAACTTCAAATTTGGTGAAAATGCATTTTGGCTTATCCTAGCATTTTGATCAAAAATGAAAAAACCTAACTTGAATGCCCTTTTAATAAAAAAATGAGAACAACTTGAGAAAATAAAGAGGTACCCCAAAAGTTTTTCTAAATTTCACTTAGTTGTGAATATACGGCTTCATACTATTGGCAACCAAGCATTTTGCAATTTTGTGACATCACAAGAGGCCTACTGTAGAGCAGTACTGGCAGCTTAGCCGCTTAGGTTTACTGTTCTACTACAGGTACCAATAGCAGTAGCTACGTTTTCTAATTTGGTTAGGCTACTTACTGCTACCAGTTGGAAAGTTATGGGTATTAGATTAAGCCTACAGTACTCAGTAGCGTAGCCAGAGGGGGGCTATAGACCCCCCTCCCCATTGGCCTGTCGACCAAAATGCAGAATAAGAAAAATTGGACGTTTTTACCACTTCTGAGACTGTTTTTTCACTGAAATGAACTAAAAAGTGATTTTAAGCATCTTTTGAAACATCTATTTAGGGGGGGGGGCTACTTGTCAAAAACAAAACTCACAAATCAATAAAAGCTTTGAAAAATGGCCAAAAATAACCAATTAAATTTGATCGCTAGTATAAAAATGCTGGGCGTCGTCGGTTTTATCAATAAATACATTACAACCTAGAAATAGGGGGGGGCTACTTAGTATTAGTTATTTACTAATTGTGACGTCATGGCATTAAATCCTGATTTGCTGTATTGCATTTTCGAATTTTTGATTTGTTTGCCTTCACGCAAAGAGCGCAGCTGCAGGGCATTTTTGCAGCTGTTGTAATTTAGCTCGAAACTTGTAACAAATCGCTGGTATTTTGTACGTGTTTGAAGTTTCATATAACAAAGCTTGTTTCTTCTTTATGCGCAACGCATGAGGAAGGCAAGCTTTGCGATTTTTGACTCTGATGGCAAGCGTTCTTCAAATCATTCTTCTTTTTTATGACCTGATGGTCAGACGCTTAAAATGACGTTGCTTATGTTTGGTACATTTTATTAACGAGCATATTTGGTTAAGCCAGCTGGGCTTTACAGGATATTCTTTCTTTAGCTCGCCAGTTTTCAAATTTATTTTGAAACCGTGTTGTGGCATGGTATAGTTATCTATTGTCTCATTTTTTCTTTTATGAATAAAGAAGAACTGGATCCATGGCAGCACGCGCTCTATAAGAACCCCAGGCGAGATTAGTTTTTTTTTTTTTGGAGTTCGTTACACTAATCACTTTTGTTATATATCTTTCCATTAGCCGCACCTTTCCAATTATCTTTATAATATATAAGTTAGACGAAAGAGATTACTCCGTGTGAGTTTATTGATCCACAAGATTTTATGATTTACCAAAATGTAAACAAGAGAACTAAAATTTTACCATTAGTCACCTTCCTCATAGCTCGTTTATGCAACCAATTTAATCATGTTTGCTCAGTCAATTTCTATAACACTTTTTGAAACAGTTGTTTTTATCAAAATGGCTCTAAAATTACGTTATTTTTGCAAAAAAACGCAAAATTTTCGAGCGCTGTGCCTTCGGCGGTTGGGACCCCCGGGTTTCCGGCGGCTGGGGGCTTAGCCATTAGACCCACAGCCTCCAGCGGCAAGGGGCTTTGCCCCTAGGACCCCAATAGCCTCCGGCGGCTGGATGCTACGCCCCCAGACCCCCAAAACAGCACCCTCCATTGCGATTTTCTGGCTGCGCGCTTGACAGTAGTGTATTTTTCCGCGAATTTCTAATCACAGGTTTGAGATTAGCCTGCAGTAAACAGTATATTGTGTTATTTCATTGGATTTGGCTACAGCACGGAATGAACGCAGAAAGAGAATGAAAGCAGATCATCAATAGAAAGTAGCCATTGTTAAAGCAAATTTCGGAGAAATTGCAACTACCTGACATACAAACTGTTCTACAGCATAACAACTGGTTTGATAAATGCAAGTGAAGAGTAGAAACTCTTTTGACTTCCATGGTTGCAATACTAGCTGTTTTAATTTCATATGGTAAAAGAAAAGAATAAGGGTTGATACTGTACTGTAGTTACCAAAAGCTTTTTTTCCTCTTCTTGAACGTCGGTGTGCTTTTGAAAAGCATTTTGTAGCCGCTTACTTCTTTCATCCAACGTAAAATCAATTGCAGCTTGGATAACATGCGAAGTCGATGGTGCATTTTCTAGTGTAATGTAAAGGAATTAATGAAGTTGAAATCACAAGTGATGCCATCAATTGCAATAAGGATTTGAAAAAATTCATGGGTGAGCAAAGTTTAGGATTAAAAAGTTAAAAAAGAAAAAAAATTATGATCATCTCAGCAAACTATAGTGCTTGTTGATGAAGATTACAGAGCACTGTCTAGTTATGAGAACTGCGACCACTTTGGTGTGGCAATGTTTCAAAGACCATCATGCTTTCTGCAATATCTGCATAGAGAAAGCTATTTTAACTTTTTACATGCCAGCACGTTAAGTGCACTCTTGCACAAAACTTTATTTTGTATTTTTGCGCAATTTTGCCATGCCTCACGATCCTTTCTACTGTCTGTATAGTGGATCGTAATCTTGCGTAGCAGATGATAGCAGCGAGCAAAACCAATTGTGATACCTTACCTTGGTTTTCAGAACCATTATCAGCACTGCGCATTTTACGGAGCAAATGAGCAGTGTTTGTATCTCCTCCGATGACGTCCAGAAAAAAATCAGCTGGGTTGTGAAACTGCGGGCATGGAAATCCTGCGCAACCAAAAGCTAAGATTAATTTCCTGCCATAAAACGCGGTACGCTACATCATGACGCGACCGACCTGACCGAGACAACTACTTCCGGGAATCCTGACGCCTAGACATCCTAACGCCAAAAGCTCGAGACTTTCGCGCTTCGCTTTTTTTTTCTTTATCCGCGCTACGCTTTTTTTCTCAAAACAATTAACACGCGGTTGTTGTGACGTAAGCGTCACATTTTCCGTTAATTGTCAACTTTATAAGTCTTTTTTTCAAGACACTCGAAACACAAAAAGCTCAAAAGCTTGTTGTATGTTTGATATTTCAACACTGTTTTTGATAAAAATCCAAAGCCAAGTTTTAAATCGTTAAAAATGCTGGCGATAAATTTTAACCATTGACCGATCACTGTGATCGAAATTGATATCTTTTTTTGCTAATTATAAGTGTTCTTCATGAATATATATATATATATATATATATATATATATATATATATATATATATATATATATATGGATTGCTTAATAATTAGCAAAATATATAAATTTCAATTTCGGCGTTCAGTCATTGTTTAAAATTTATCGCCAGTATTTTTATCAATTTATTTACAGATTTTTATCAAACGTATTTTTGAAACAGCAAAGATGCAACTCGATTTTGGGCTTTTTGTGTTTTCAGTGTTTTGAAAAGAAAAGGCTTTATGAAGTGGAGAATTTACGGAAAATGAGATGCTTACGTCACAACAAACAAGTTTTAATTGTTTTGAGAAAAAAAGCAAAAAGAAAAGTAAAAATAAAGCGGGCGCAAAAGTTTAGAGCATTTGGCGTCAAAATGTCTTGGCGTCAGGATTCTTCGAGTGAGTTGTTTCGGTCAGGTCGGTCGCGTCAGGATGTCTTGCTTCGTATAATAAGATACCACGATAAAAAAATCTTTGAAAAAAAGACTAATTGTTCATTTAACATGTAAGAATATCAGCTTTAATTTTTTTACTCGTATATCTCAACTAAATTAATTTAAGATGTTGGTAATCTGATACCTCTTGTTGCTACTAATCACAAAGATGCAATTATTCTTACCAATATCATTGAAGTATTTCACGGAAGCACTAGCTAGACCTCGGTACACCATATACCCCCTGTTTAGAATGATTAGCTGATCAAAGAGAGAAAATATCGAATACCGAGGTTGATGAATAGACATAGTTACGTTTCTTCCACCACTTGCCAACCTACATAAGAATTCAAATGTTTAAACCAATGCATCATACTCATCTTCAAGTATCTGCAATTTTTTCACTCGACCGTTTTTAACTCTTACCTAAACTGAAACTTCTAAGGCATTTTGACCCAAAACCCTTACCCATGCGTTTGTTCTACTCCAGAGACACACACGTTATCGCTGCAAGAAGTGGCCAAGTTTAATCAAAAGTTGTGCTCCAGTACTGCTGCGTCTTATTGTGATTAACACTGACTTGCTCTCTTGTTTTGAGAAACCACGGTTCTATAACCTGTTCAATTTGATGCTGGCATCAACAACGTTTTCCATAACATTTTAATTACTGCAGTTGCATTACTACATGATTACAGTTTCATTTTGAAAGTGTTTTTTGCAATTGTACTTGTGTGTTTGATAAAATAGTATCAGACTTAGATGAGAATGATTTCGCTACTTACCTTAAGCAAACATAGATTTTCAAGAATTTCATTTACTGATGCAATGCACTGAGAACAAGCAGTAGGCTACATTAGCACACAAAATATTAATCTGCAGCTAAATTATACAAAAAGCTTTTAAACTTATAATTTTATCTGTTCTTACCTTTTTTCTCATTTTTGATTTAATCTTTAGTCGGTGGCTATTTTACTTCAAAACTTCAAGAAATCCCTTTACAGTTCTCGATCGGAAAGTTTTATTTAAACTACTTAGCTGTTTGTATACAGTTATTCTCCATTTACCACAAATAAACAATTAATTGAATTGAAATTAATTACTGGCATTACTTATAATAAAGTGTACTTGTATAAAAGTAAAACAAGTGAGTTTGCTGTATTGGCATCCAGGCCTGTCGTTGGCTCATCCAGAAATAATATTGGGGGGTCAAGGACCAGCTCCATTCCAATATTTACTCTCTTCCTTTCTCCTCCGGAAACTCCTCGAATGAATTCGTTTCCAACCTACGTAATTACAGCATTAACAACGTATCAGAATAATCTCAACCATAAAAACGCAAAAATGATTGTTTTAAGATGAAGTAAAATAAAAACAAGCAGTAAATCTCTTTCTTTTCAAGTGACCGCAAGCATGGGGAATACCTTCAGATTAGCAGCAAGATGAAGCAAGATCTCGATCAAGAACTCCAAGATATCTTTAGGTCTCACACAGATGATGATAAAGCAGTACATTTTTACCTTTGTGTCAGCACAAGCTTCCAATCCCAGTTGCTTAATAACTTCTTGAACTTTCTTCTGTCTTGCTTCTTTGTCATAAACTTTGTGCGAGAGCCTCAAATTAGCTGAGAATTGTATATTTTCTCTCACACTCAACGTTCCCATAACAACATCATCCTGAAAATAGAGCCATATAAGTACATTTTTGCTAGATTGTGTGCAGTATTGATTGTGAGGTGGCGCTTCACTTTATACGAGTTTGCATTTGTTTAAGAATCAACAATTTTTATTTTTCCGCCTGACGTTTGAGTTCTTACCATATAAATTTGGTACTTGTTTGAAGCCACAAAGTAGAGATAAAACTGGTAGTCTTATTCTCTCGGACAATAATCGATGCTTTATTATCACTGGATATTTAACAAACCTTAAAAAACTTAACATATAGTCCGAAAAACATATTTCGGATCAAAACCAGAGCTATAAAAATTGAATAAGCTTCAGTGGTTCTTCAATGCAGTATTTTATACCTGAACTACATATCCACTCATCAACCGAAAATCCAGAGGCGCCTTTTCGCCATTCAGCAGAACCACGCCGTTGGTAATTCCTTTTGGATTTTTTCGTTGAGCCAAAACATCCAACAATCTAAATTGTATTTTTGTTAGCTCTTGTAATCAAAACCAGATGTGTGATCCAGTGACAAAGTACTAAAAGTTTGACAAACGTAATTGCATTAGAACAACAACAATGCGCGCTATTCACTGATTTGAATACATCGTTGTCACCATGCTGCGAGTCCGCTGCATTAAAATAGCTTCTCTACTCTTTAATGCAAGAGTTTTGCTAATTTTATGTGTGGGAAGAACCACAAAGATTGAAGTTCTGATGGTCTACAAAGCCCAAGTGATTAGAATTCTCGTTAAGTTCAGCTGAGCTAGCTGTTCAAAAAATTGTTGATAAGGTCTAGCACTCCGAAGTCGCAATCTAATCAACGTGAGCTTGAGATAATGTAGGAAGAGAAGCATTTACCTTACGGACGGAGGTGGTGGAGTCGCAATCAATTTCTAGGATAGGATCAAAACTTCCCAATTAAGTGATGTAGACGACATTGTAAAATACTGTAGTTAAAAGAGTGCTTAAATTCATAAAAAATGGGGTTTTTCAAGTGTTTACTAGTTTCAGTCACCATATTTATTTTGTCTTTTGTAAATTAACTTAAAACTTGTTATATTGGTCGAAGCACATTTTGAAGAAACAATAGTTTGTCCTGAAATTAATTAAATTGATGAATCAAATTTTATAATTCAAAGAGTTGAATTGAACTGCGTTTCAACTAGTACTATAACAGTATCAAGCATGAAAAACTGATTGACTTACGATGTTTTCCCACTACCAGTCGGGCCCATGAGAGCATTTAGTCCTGGTGGAAGTTTGCCGCTGGAAAAAAAATAACAACAATTAAAAGTTTGAACTACTGTAGAGTAAAAAAAAACTTCAAAATAAAATCAGATTGCGGAACATGTAAATTTTAATAAGCTACCATTTGTTACTGCCAGGAATTCTATATCAAATCAAATTACACCGGCCAGTTAATCGAGCTGTAACGCGCTCGCCTCTGGAGCGGGAGGTCCTTGGTTCAAATCTCGGGCTGGTTAAATTAAACACAGTTTTGCCAACGGCTCGCCACCATTGCAACATTTCTTCGAAAAAGCTGTGTTTCCCGGGCGCAATGACACGGAAATGAGCACCGCAAACTCGTTACTTGCTTCGGCCTAATACAGGGAGTATAATGAAAAATTTGATTTATAATTTGATAAGATGCTTTAGTGCATTAGATGAATATTGGGACTTTGTGCTTCGTTAAAATCTATGCAGAGTATTTTTGCCTTATCAGGACTAAGGGGGATGTATAAGCAAAATGTTTTGTAGAGTTGTAGACTGACATATCGGACTTAAGTTTAGCCCGCCACAGCGTACAGCAAAACACGTATCAATTTACAGCAGCTAATAAAAACTTGAACAGTGTTGTTGTGGATAGTTTTGTGTCATGGTAAGGCTGTGCCTTAGGTAAGTTAAACGACATTCCTCTATTTGATTTGAGACCAATAGGTAAAAAATGTACCATTGTCCATTGCCATTACCTACGGTATTATACACAGCAAGCATGCTTTCAAGTCTTTGAAATAATAAAGTACTGTAGATTTGAAGTCGTAGAACGTGCTAATTTAAATTTCTTTTACAGAGAACCCAGATTTGCTCAAGACCAGCTAAATCTGTATTAGAAAATAATCATTGGTAATCTAATCTCGCCCACTCCCCTCAACAACAAAATCCATAGCTCTGCTCAAAAGTAGGTTAAATAATTGCCAAAAGAGCGTTATGACTACAATAAGGTTTGGAAAACTTAAACTTCAAGAAAAACATAACCGGTACCAACTTTTGCGCTTACCGACCGGTTGGTCGAGCGATAACGCGTTCGTCTCTGGAGCGGTAGGTCTGAAATTTAATTCTTGGGCCGGTCAAATCAGACACAGAGTAGCCAACGACTTGCCATGGTTGAAACATTTCTCCGAATGAAGCGGTGTTGCTAGCTGGCGCAATGACTCGAAGATGGGGCCCCGTCAACTCGTTATACACTTCAGCGTAATACAGCAAGTATAATGAAAGATTTGATTTTCATTTGAACTTTTGCACTAACTTAATTTTGAGATGGACGATATTCGAACTAATTATTCATCTTTTAGTTTTTGGAAAAGACAGCGCTTATTTGCTACTTGGATCAAGCAGTCAATTCGTTGAGGTGCCTATAGTCTGACGTAAGATTCTTGCTAACAACAAAAAAAAGTACTCTGTGCTGGGATGCTGAGAAGGTTAGACTATAAACTCTTTATTAGTAGACTGGAAACTGACAGTTTTGACTTTTTTTTCTTTACGGTTTATTTGTTCTAAGTTATGCCGATTCGTCCAAGCAGGGTGACTTTTTTTCTCGTTCTCCGAATACGTCCAGTCAAATACGAGTAACAGCAAAAAACCTTCGCAACAAGAGCAAACTTTTTTCAATGCTCTTTTCTCCATGCGCATGTTTCTAGTTTACTAAATGTAGAGAGCCTGATTGATACGCTTGAATGAATAACTTATTTATTGCTATCAATTACCTCAATCCACAAAGGATTTCCTTCTTTTCGGTAGGAGCGCATGGGTAGTTAGAAAGTTTGGTACTCACTTCATAGTGAATGTTATGGAAGGATATTGTAACCTGCTGCTTTTGCATTTCTTAGACAAATGCAGTTATTTAGTACAGCATAATCTCTACTTTGGACCTACGAAAAGACACACTAAACTTTACTACACTTTTATGCAAGACTATTAAAAGGATTATAACAGTTCTTTATAGTTTTGACCAAGGCAAATACGTTCGTAGTTGCTGTTTTATACGTACTTCATTGTCATAAGCATGTAAAGCAATAGCTTTCTTGTTTTTCGGCCGCAAAATTTATTGTTTGCTTTTTCGTTTTACATCGCATTGTTCAAGCTCAAATCTCTGGTGTATTTTTTTATCTAGTGTAATTTCTATTCTTATAAGTGATAGACTTCCGAGTAAATGGGCCTTGATAAAATGAAGCAAGTCGATAATTATTATAAAAAATCTAGAGTGCTAGTAAAATGAATATAATTACTTGTACCGTTTTACCCCCTTCGGTCCCACGCGTACAATTGTACAATTATTTTGGCATTATTTTTTCGTCCAGGTGTAATACTAGAACATAAGTCATTAGTAGTGCAATTGCACTGATAACACCATCACGTGACAGCAGTTCTGGCTCGAAGCGTGCAGCGTTAAAACGATAGCCAATTGTCGAACCAGATGGCTGCCGACATGCTTGCAGCAAGTGACAATTAAGCAAAATAAGTTGGGCTTGCATTTTAAATTAGTACAGTAATTCTTTGAAATCATGCGGGGAATATTTTGGTTTCGATTTTTGTTAAAAACTAGCCTGCAAAATTTTTTGATCAAAATCATGTACAATTGTACGTTCCTCGTCTCAATGTAGCTTTAGCAGCAAAACACAACGTAAGAAAATTAGCTTTATTTTTGGTAAAATAACTGCAATTTTTCAGCCACTTGCACTCTAAATCTTTACAGAAACACTAGAATTAACATTTTCATAGGCAATGTGAAATTTTTTTGATTTTAAAGGGACTGGCAACCCGTAAACAGTGCTGCCGTGCTACAGAGAAATAAGTGGGTTGGCTTTAGAAGTTATGCTCCATTTTTTTGCCAAAACAAAACTTCTTCGCTGAAATTTTGTTTCATTTTTCTGTCAATTTCAGGTAATAAATAAAAATAAAATAAAATTTTTTGCCAAAATTTTTTTCTGTATTTGCGCCAATTTCAAGAAAACCAAAAAAGTCTTCGCCAAAATTTCATAGTGCTTTCTTGCTATTAAAATGGAGATCGACGAAAATTGCAAAAAGTTAGCGTATTCGAGGGCAAAACAATTGGTAGCCTACCCTCTCAAAGAAACTTGTTAGGATGAGCCTACAGTACTCGACAGCAGCTCTGAATAAATGCAGTGCCGTCGCTAAAGGGGGGGGGGGGGGGGGCAGGAAGGGCTGTGCCCCTTCGAACGACTTCTTGTACCCCTCATTTTGATTTACTCAAAATACTGTTTTTGAAACATTACGTAACGCAAGACAACAGACAATGATTGAAAAAGGACTAGTTACATTCAAACATAATTCTCCTTTGACGTTTTCTCGATTCTTTGCGAAATTGCTGGCAACCAATTGCTGTAGTACATAAATGTGACGCAATAATCCGTCTTATTACCTTGCCTTTACGGATGTGTTGCGGAAGAGAGATGTAAGCCTGCAGAATCGTTACCGGTTCTTCGTTAGTGATTATGATATGAAACAATACGTGAAAAGAATTTTTTCAAAAACCAGCTGTTTTGACTTTTAGAGCACACTGAAGATTTTAGGTCGCAGTCAGTGGCCAACCAGGGTGAAGAGGCTTAAGCCCCCTAAGCCAAGTCACTGAGAAAATTGAAACTCAAAATGCAATCGGTTAAACGTATTTTGGACTTGACCTGAAGTAAAGGGGGGGAGGGGCTGAAGGGGCAAAGCAATTCAATTCTTTCAAACTACTTCTGAATTTGAGCAATTTAGTTACCGTATTCATATGGCTTCAAAAAGGGCAAACTGTTATTAAAGTGGCGTTAAAATCGCTATTTTTTTGTTGCTACAAAGTTACAAAAATACAAAGTTACAAAAATCAGTTACAAAGTTGCTATAGGGACATTGCCCCGGACTCCTGGCTGCAGTCACTACATATTTAGTGACTAATCTCCGCGTGTGACACGCTTAAATTGCATCAGCTTGTAGCAAGGGGCGTAAATCAGACAATTTTTTCAAGGAAAAAATTTATCTTGGTTTACCCTTTTTAGCAAAATCCTGATTGCGTGTCTAGTATCCATAGTTGGAGTCGAGGACACAAGGCTCGAGGCCAAGGCAAGGACACCAGAAAAGATCCGAGGCCAAGGACAGGAATGCTCGAGGACAGACCCTCTCGAGGCCAAGGACAGGAATGTTCGAGGCCAAGGCCAAGGACCAAGGACACAGCCGCAAGTGTCCTTCAAAAACAAAAACAAAAAAGGTCTTGAAAAATTTTTTTCAGGCAATCTTCAATTCATATGCGAAGCCGGAATTTTTGATTGGGTGGGGGGCCCAAACCACAAATCACATGCAATGACGTCATCAAAAATTTTCAAAAGTTAAACTTTTTGTGGGACAAAGATATCGTAGGATGGAAGATCTGAAATCGTTGTCTAGCGGCACTTAACCAGGATTTTGCAAAGAGAGAGGGCTGAAACTAATAGTTGAAAAGTGCAAATATCTAACTTTGGAAACGTGTTGAGAAAGCTTTGTGTAACTCAAAGGTATTACAGACAGGGGTCTGGGGGCGGGGCAGTGGATTTTTTGTAATTTTTTGGAAAAAAAGCTATTTTAATAGCATTGAATCACAATCGCACGTATTCAGAGCCATTTGAAAGCACTAGATTTTTGAAGTTTGAAAGCCAATTGAAAAAATTAAATTGTTTAATGCTCCTTTTACTTGCATTTTAAGTCCAAAACACTTTTAACATCTAGCAGTTTTGAGCTAAATTTGAATTGTAAGTAATGTGGTCCAGTTAGGGAAGTAAAGTGCTTTGTCTCTAGCTACATTTTCGCAGTAAAAATAATCAACTCGAAGATTTTTCTTAGAGATTTTTGTTTTGTCATGAAAATAACCAGTTATAGGAGTATATGTTCGGCCAGGGGGCCCAGGCCCCTCAATTGAAGACAATAATTTGTTCAATCAGCATTTTTCATGGCTAATTTTTTTAACTATTTTGTGCGTAAAAACTGGGAGTTGGAGGTGAATTACTGAATTGTTGATGAAAAATGGTGCAATAGATGGTTACGCCTACTAACCATGTTATTGCCGAGCCGGATTTACATTGCGCTGGGCCCCTGGTACTTTGAGGATTTTTGCAAGATCTTTCTTTCAAATATAGGGGAAGACCAAAGAAAGTCTTAAGATTTGAGCGTGGGGCCCTTAGCTGGTACTGTGCCATAATATGGTAAATCCGGCCTTGGTTAATGCATTACTCTCATAAAAAGGCTAAATGAGGGTCTAAGATAGCAACTTTTAGGAAAAAAGCTATCCATTTCTTCCGGGTTATGCGTTTAAATTGGCTGGCAAAAACTAAATTGAGAGGGGCCCGGGTGGTCTTCCATATTGTTGTTAGTTACTGTAGCAAGCAAAAAATGCTGAAAAGAAACTGAAACTGAAGAAACAGTAGGCTTTTTTGGCACATTTTTGTCATTGGTGAAATTCTAATTGGAGGGGGCGGGTTCCTTGGTCCCCCCTTTGGCTACGCCTAGGCTCCAATTGAGGAAAACAAAAACGGTGTTCGCAAATTTTCCGCGAGGTTTCTCGCGTTTTCCAACAATATTTCAACAATTCAAAAAATAGTGCTGTCCTCGAGCCGAGGACAGGGCAATTTTCGAGACAATGATTTGTTCAATATGTCCTCTAAGACTTGACCTTAGAGGCCAAGGCCAAGGACTTCAAAATGTGTCCTCGAGGCGAAGGACGTCCTCGAGGTCTCCACCTCTGCCGGTAGCATTTATTGCTCTAGATAAATTTTTAGACGATTTTGGGCCGCAGGCGAAACAAGCTAAAAAACGCTGCTGGCCTTACAGATCTCTTTTTTTAGACATGAATACAGAATTTTTAAATTTCGCATTGTTGAAGCTGTACAAGATCTGAAGATCAGTTTTTATATGCAAAAGTTCAGTGTATTTTAGTGCCCCCCCACACTTTTGTCTATTGTCCACTCACTTCATTTGCTCTGGCGACAGCACTGGATACATATAGTATGTGCGTTTTGGCCAGTTGAGTCACAGCAGCACAATTGTACAAGTCAGCCACAAGCCGTACAATTGTACGCCCCCCTAATTTGCATATTTATAAAAGAAAATTAAGAATAAAATATTTTTTGAGTTTAGTAGCTTATAAGAATCATTTCGACGGAAAATTAAATTTTTGCATAAAAAACTACTATATCGTGTCCGAAGGGGTTGTTATTGTTATTCCTCGTCCGTGTAGATAAAACTGCGGGTATGAACATGAGCGTAGTAATTAGAAACGCAAAAAATCACAAATTAATCAGATCATTTCATAAAATGTTTTGTTATTATAAAATATTAGGTAATCACAAATTTACAAAAGACATACTAAAACGAAACAATTTCCGATTGTACAAAATAATTTCCAGCATATGTCTAAACCATGCTATTAGAAGTTACTTTGTACTTGTATATCTTTTGTAATTATTATTTTGCAACTTTGTTACTAGTAATCAATGCCTTCATAACAAACAACTTTTTGTATTCTGTTATGGTCTGATTAATTTGCAATTCTTTGCCTTTCTACGCTCATGTTCATGCTTTTACTGTACTTTGTTTTTCTCCTTCAATAGTAAACTTTTTCTGTCGTACTGATTTGCTTGCTATACTTAACCTCATTTTTTCACTGGATGAGTTTGATACAAGCAAAACTAGCATAATGACTGGACTTATTTCTCGCTATGGCTTACAGCTATCGTGTATTTAAAGTACTAAGTCCAACTTTTTGACACGATGTTATATAACAATCATTAACGCGCTAGCTCAGCTAGTCTTTACGTATTGTGTAACATTAACAATCTATTGCTTGTAGCTATGCATTTATGCAATCAGCATGAACTAGAAAATATGCCATGATATTGGTCACTGAGCATGCGGCTAAGAAAGAAGCTGCACAAATTAAAGCAGTTGATGCTTGTTTTTAACTTAATCCAAAAAATAAATTTAGTTTCTCATAGCTGATAAATTTTTTCAAGTTTCTTGTGCGTAAATTCTTGCAGGATTAAATTTTAAACCTTGCCTACTCGTGGTTTAAAACAAAATGTGAGAAACTTTTTTGAAAAATCTTTTGTCACTTATAATAATTTTGGAATGCGTTTGTTATGATTATTGCCTGTGCTTTAAAATAGCCGTGACTGCTTTACTAGTTTCGCCGCCTTTTTGGTTTGGAATGTTTGAGATAATTTTTTTCTACAATGTTCTACGATCTTCTACAGTCACCGGGTTACTTGATTGGTTACAACTATTTAATTGCTACATTTGAACTTGAAGCTTGTGACGTCATAATTATGTTGCAATCTGTTATCGTAGACTTGTATAATTTTTCTATTACGACGTAATGACGATTTTTCCGGTACATTCGAACGCTTTTGTCGTAGTATAAATAGGCCGGGTCTTCCTATTCCATTCTTTTAATAATTCCAAGATTCGAAGTGTTACTGTTCGAGATAATAGTTTCATAGGTAGTTTAGCTGAGATTGTGAATCTGTGATTGGCTTGTATAGTTTAGCCGTAGTGTGCGATTTTGATTGGTCGATCCCGTTAAGTTTTAGTGGCGCGATCTTGCTCGGAGAGACTTGGCTTTGTTTTCAATCTTAAATAGATAGTTGTTCAATTCAAAATTGTTGCGTTGCTTTCTGCAATTCAAAAAGCTAACGGAATTATCAACTGCCATTTTCGATTCGTCAATGAACATTTTTGACGTTCTTTGATTTAAGTCGGCGTGGAATTTTCTATCAATTAAAAGTTTTACTCTAGCCGAGAATTCAATATCGCAACATTTTTGATAAAATTTTAGATCAAACTTCAAGTTTTCAGCAAATATTGGTACTTTGACACTCTTAAATATTTGATCATTTTAGGCAAAGCAAACTCTCAATTTGACATACTGCTTAATGCTGCACTTTTCTTCAAAATTAATCTTGATTTGAAAAATTTAAAGAAATCGCATTACGGTTTTTTAAAAGCTTGATTTGTAGAAATTTGAATTGCTAAATGAAAAAATTTCAATAAAATGACTGCACAGTTGCTGTAGTTAATTTGAAAAAAAAGTTAAATTGTCATAGGCTAAATTCGAATAAATTCAACACCAATTGCGAGACCACATTCTCTACCGTGTGTAGTGGTTAAATCTAAAAAAAAAAAATGTAATCTATCATGATTGTCTGCTTTAGTCTTGACGTTAAAGAAGCCGTATTCCGAAATCTTTCCTTTTTAGAAATAAAAACCACAAGGATTAACAGCTTGTCAATAGCATCTTTGGTCCCAAAACAACCTTTCATCAAAGTGCTATCTGGGGTTTCCTGATACTTGTGCTTACTTCATTAAGAATATTAATTAGATTTCAATTCTCTCTTACACGAAAAATTTTAATTTTTGAAGAATTAATAATCTTACACGATAATTCATAACCACGAGGATAACTCAATCAAAAAATTACGAGCATATAAGCACCCTATGACATACAATCACATACACAGTATTATATGTTGTATCAGTTTATTCAAAAACCGGCTAGTTGGTCGAGCGGTAATGTGTTCGTCTCTGGAGCGGGAGGTCCGAGGTTCAAAATTCGGGCCGGTCAAATTGGACACAGTGTTGCCAACGGCTCGCCGCCGCTGCGATATTTCTTCGAAAAAAGCTGTGTTTCCCGGGCGCAATGACGCAAAGGTGGGCCCTTGCCAACTGGTTACAGCAAATATAATAAAAGATTTGATTTGATGGTATGTAAAATTGCTTCCATACATCAAAATAACCAACATTTGTTGCAGTTACTGTTAAATGTCTGAAAGGTTTTTAGTTTTTTAGAAATGAAAAAAGCTAAACACAGATATTTCTGTGAAATAAACATAAATTATTTTTTTCAAAATTGATGTTTGCGTTCAAAACATTATCGCCCAATAGAAAAAAATGTTTTTTTTTGTACTGATACATGAAACTAATTTTTGAATGAGTTACTTCATTATAAAACAACATCAGCAAACAACAAAAAGATTTCGTAAAGATAGAAATTTGACTTATGAGAGATAAATTTTGAAATCTAATTAAGTAAAACGTAGAGTTTTGCTACAAGAGCTTTGTAATATAACATTTCTTACCAAGTCTCAGTTCCTTTCAAAAATTTGGCCTACATTTCATTAACAAAATTGAAAAATTTAACGCGTTAGGTAAAAGCAATTTAAGCAATAATTGAACAGTTGTAGGCAATAGACCATCAATGTTCATTACAACAGCATAATTCCACTCAGTGAAGCTGAAATTGATGATTTAGATGATGATTTAAATGTCGATCTTAAAGGCGAGTGCAGGAAGTTTCAGATATTTTGTTTTCTGCAGTGAAGCTAGTTTCGTTGCTTTCCGACACCAAATTTTTTTCATATTCTTTTAGTTTCTCGAATTCGTTTTGTTGCGTATTGACAGGCGCGCAAAAGTAACATGCAGCCATTGCAAAAGCAAATGCTAGAAGACACCCAAAAAAATCTCGAAAAAAAACAAACAAAAACACTATACAGTACACAATGTAGTGCAAGTCAATAATCACTACAGATTGCAGAATTTCGAGTAACTGAAGCTTTGGTGATATTTATGCATGACAAGCAGGTAAGAAAATCATGCAGCTTAATTTGTAATGTGCTAAAGTAGCTTGTGCGATTTAAAGTAATATTTTTCTCAGCTTTTGAACTTTCAGAAGGCTTTGAATCTGAACATAGACAATATTTTCCAAGTATGCAGAGCTTTTAACAAAACTGCAAGCATGTATACTCTGTCGGAACGTATGGGTGATCATTGATCAATCAATGCACTGTATATATCGCACATGCTCCTAAATAGCCTACTGCTGAAAAATCTTTCAGTTTTAATGCTTATCAGCTGAGTCCAGAAGCTTGCATATTAAATTAAAGGGCAAAGTATTATGATTACTCAAAATTAATAAGCTTATGGTTGAAATAAAGTGGTGAAACTTGATGCAATAAACCGCTAGTTAAAAGTTTCTTTTCAAATTTCATGATTCAATGATTTAACCCTATTTTACACAGGGTGGGAATATGTTTGCGTCTTCCTCGTTTTTTTCATGATAAATCCATCCAATAATTTTTTTTTTAATAATTTGGCTTTAAGTCAAATTTATTTACAAATAATATCTAAAAATTTTAAGTTGTTAAGGCAAGGGAAGTTTCCTAATTTTGAGGTTTGCTGAAGTCACTTTCCGAAATTTGATCATTTTTTGCCAATAATTGACTTAAATGAAGTCACAAAACACTTTGGTGACCACTTTCACTTAAGTATTTTATGATTAGGTATAAAAAAAACTATGTACAAAATGTAAACCGCTTGTGACATCATTACAAAAACTACGTCGTTTTTTGAAAATTTAGCTGTGACGTCACAATGGTGACGTCGTCAACTCAACCGCAATTTTTCTAAAATATGTTGGTGAACGCCAACCTACATTTCAAATTTGGTGTTCCAATAACTTTTGGTTTAAGAGTTAGATAAAGGGCATTTTGCTCTCCCCTCCTTCCCGAGTAAAACGCGTTGATTAAATAGCGCGTGTCGAATTGGATAAAGATCTTTATTGTTTTCTGCAGATTTGAATTGATGACGTTTAAAACAAACTTCGTACAACCCACAGATGAAACCTATAACATCCTATGTGCTAAAAGTTGTGTTGAAATTTGAAAGTACTGTATTGGCCAACCCGCAATACTACAATGCTGAACCAAAACTCATCGTAATATTAGTAGACTCCGAAAATTACCAGTACAGCTTAAAAAATTACTTTTACAGTAGTGCTCTTTTCTTAGCTACTCACTCATCAACGTCAGACTGCTTGAAACAGCATTGCTGTCAAATGTATTGCATATTCCTTTTTTTCCAGTGCACATGTCTTTTTGCCACATTAAACAAGCCAGCGCCAAAACGACGTTGTGTAACTCAGATGCTGGAATGGTGCCGAGACATCGAAACAAGAATACTAACCTTGTAAACCCAAACTCAAAGATTTCAGTTGGTTAGGAACTAATCTAAAATGCAACAGTAATTTTTTGAAAAATTAAAGTTTTAACTAAATTCTTCTGAAAAGTTGCTAAATATCATCAAAGATAAAAACAAGAAATTTTTGTGTTTAAATCACATTAAAAATCTACCACAGCAGTATAGAATTTGACCTAAACGTTCAGCAGTTGAGAAGTCTACTTTCACAGAAATAGAATCACATTAAAAGTACTAATAAAACAGGGGCAGAACGATGTTTGAATTTCGTTAAAAAGTAGATAAATCAAAAGTACGGAATTTTCCAAATGTTTGTGCAAAAAAACTTTTTTTCTCCGTTTCATTGTTGGTGAATGACATTATTTCAAACATCACTGATCCATTCCACAAAAATTAACGTCACTAGGCCTAACTACCAAAATTAACGTCACTAACTACCTGCGTTACAGATAATACTGTATCCGCTTGTTCAATTTTGGTTTAATGCTTCGCCGGTGTTAGGCTAGGCGTAAAAATAAGAAGGGTAACAAAGTACACTAAAGGTAAAGTACAAATGTTGTTTTGTGAAGCGTGTTCTAGAAATGGTTTAGATTAATACTTATTTGGCTAGGCCTACAGGTACAGGGTAGTGAGACCACTGAACAGTAGGCTAAACAGCTAAAAGGAATAAATAAGTCTAATGCTGATGTTTGTGGCGGCATTCAAAGATTGGGGTAACGTACTATTGCATCGACAAACAGCAACTGACAAAAAACAAAAAGTAATGTTAGGTTACCTCTGACCTGTAAGTGAACTTTTCTTATTTATATGGTGCTATTTACCGGTAGCCAACTGATTTGAGATACCGGTATCAATTTACTTGTGGCTCTCCCCTACATCAGCTTAAGTCATAAAAAGACGCTAATCTATATGCGAAATTGCTATTGACAATTTTTATTTGTATAACCCGAACCCATAAGCAGTGCTTAAACTGTAAAATTTTGCATGGGGAAACACTTTCGCAGCCTTAATTAAACGAATTCGTTACCGTACTTCATCTCCATTTTAGTCCAAACATTTTTGTCTCAGTTTTTCCCGATTTCGGTTGAAGACCAAAAAAAAGGCTTCACTGCAACTTGGCTCTATCTTCGGCTTTTGAGATTATATGGTGCTAACAGCCAGTTTTTCGTAATCTTCCTGACGCTTACTTTTAGTGGAGAGTGCTGAAATCTCGTTAGGGGGTACGCTAAAATCTCAATCGGATACGATAAAACTCAATGGGGGAACGCGTTTACCCTACAATTTAAGTATTGCCCATAAACAATCTAAATTAGTCAGTGGTAGACTTAGCTAGCAGAAGTCTTTTTTTTAGTGTTTTAGTTGGCACAAGTCTGTTTATTTTTAACTTTTTTTGCCCTTTTGTTTGTTATATGTGTTTGGTTTTTCATCTGTATTGTTTGATTTGGTCAAACAATTACCTCTCTTTGTCTCATTGCGTTTTTAAGAAGCTGCTGGGCGATTGTTTGTAATTTTTTGAAAAAAGAAAGTAATTTTAGTGCCACTGGATTATAATTCGCTCTTGATCAAAGTCATTTGAAAGAACTAGATTTTGAGCATTTAAAAACCAACAAAAAAAATTAACTTGTAGAATCCGTCGTTTACTTACAATTGAAGTCCAAAATATTTATACTGTGTTTAAAGTCTTGCTTTTTGGGTTAAATTTTGCTAGTGATTTAGCCCTATTTTAGCAGTAAACACCCACTTAAAGATTTTTCTTCGAGATTTTTGTTTTATGAAAATAACTATAGTTGTAGAAGTACATGCACGGCCAGGGCCCCAAGGCCCCTCAATTTAAATTCAATAAATTGTTCAATGAGCATTTCCCCTCACCTAATTTTTTTCAAAAAAGTTTTGTCCGTAAAAACTGGCGCGGTGGAGATGAATTGTTTTTGAATAATAGTACTATAGATGGTTACGCCTTCTAATCACGTTATTGCCCGAACCGGATTACATTGCGCGGAGCCCTGGCACTTAGGGGATTTTTGCAACATCTTCCTGCCAAATATAGGTGAAGATCAAAAAAGCCTTACCGTTTGAGCTAGGGGCTTCTGGCTCAGTGCCATATGGTGAATCCGGCCCTGGTTATTGCATTACGTTCATGAAAAGGGTGGATGAGGGCCTAAGGTAGCAACCATTAAGACAAAACCTCTTAATTTTACCCATCCACCCAAAACTTATACATTTAAATTGGTTGTCCAAAATTTAAGTGAGGGGGCTCGGGCTCCCTGGTTGTCAATATTATTGTTAATTACTGTTGTATGCGTGTACTGTTGTACAGAGGTGGAGTCGAGAACATAAGGCTCGAGGCCAAGGCCAAGGACACAAAAAATCCTAGGCCAAAACCAAGGCCAAGGCCAGCCCTTCTTAGAACAGACCCTCTCGAGACCAATGACAGTAATGCTCGACGCCAAAGCCAAGGACCAAGGACACAAGCGGCAAGTGTTCTCAAAAAAAAAAAAAACTAAAGAAAAGGTCTTCAGAAAAAATTTTCAGGCGATCTACGTAAAAAAAAAGATCTTCAACCACATTTTTTGGGCGATCTCCAGAAAAAACAGTATTCAAAAATTTTTTTCAAGCAGTCTACAAAATTTTAACGTGTCCAAAAATAGTGCTGTCCCTGAGCCGAGGACAGAGCAATTTTTGAGGACTTGAGGCTTCGAGGCCAAAGCCAAGGACTTGACCTTCGAGGCCAAGGACTTCAAAATAAGTCCTTGAGGACGTATTCGAGGACTCCATCTCTGCTGCTGTACGCAAAAACTACTAAAAGAAACTAATCAAACTGAAGAAACAATAGGCTCATTTTACCGTATTTTTATCATTGGAGGCATTGCAATTGTAGAGCGGGCCCCTTGCCCTCCATTGGCTACGCCTATGCTTACATCTAAAAATCCTAGATAAAAAAACAAAACAAAAAGCAAAACATACCGGTATCCAATATTGATCTAACGGGCAAATTACTGTACTTACCACTAATGCCGCAACCTATAGGCACAATTTTCTGTTGTAGCGTCATAAATCAAGCTTCGTTTTGTGTTTTTGCGGAAAACTAACTGAGTAATAATTTTGGCTTTTTCGACCTTCGCCCAAAATATTAAATCGATAATTTAAAAGAAAAACTTAACCCATTCCGAGAAAATGAACAAATGTGTGAATGTGTGTTGTTTAGAGATTGCTTTGACTGCAGGGGTGCCGAAACCCGGGAGGATGGGGGGATAAATAACCCAATAATTTGACTGCATCTCCCTCTATAGTTTGAGTATGGTCTACATCTGCATCCCCCCTCAATAATTTGACTCTTGTGTGCATCTGAGCGTAGGTGCCCTGTTGAATTCGGGGAAAAAAAGTGTTCCATTTTTGGTGAAGACCTTTTTTTTGGTTTTTACCTGAATTTGGAGAAAAAAAGTGTTCCATTTTTGGTGAAGACCTTTTTTTCTTTTTAGGTCTTCACTTAATTTGCTCAACTACACAAAATCGTGGTCGAGGTTCATCCCCCCCCCAATGTTGAAAATAGGGCAAAATTGGGGTAAAATTGCAAATTATCCCCCCCAACGCTCAACAAAGATCGGAACCTCTGATTAACTGCAAAATACTTTTTATTTTTTGAGTGCGTTCTAGGTCACTTTAAACAAACTTACTCATAATTTCCATAGGTCAATAAAATTTAAAATGAAAATAAATAAATACTGCAGACTTTTTTAAAATCTTTTAATTAGCAGCATCAGCATCCACAATATAATGATTTTAAAAACATCCGTTTTTTTGTTCGCTTTCAACTGAAGAACATAAAACACATATATTTCTACTTTTGTTTATTTACCTTCGAGTAGCAACCGTAATTGGTACAGTACAAACAGCACTCCAAGACATAAGACCGTGCAGAGTGTAAGAAATATGGTGTAATATTTTAAGTGACATTCCTCCCCACAACTATATTAACCGTGGTAGTACCCCACCAATCTACTGTACCATCTACAATATTTTCCTCCACGCTTTGACATCGTCCGTAGGTCTACAATCAAAAAAAAGTATGGTTTTCTTTACTCTACCTCTAGTGCGGAGAATAAACTTTCTTAAATGAATATTGATGCAATTACTTGTTATTTATTGTTTAAAGTACTAAGCGATTCCGCGTTCGTCTTTGGAGCGGAAGATCTGTGGTTCAAATCGGACATAGTGTTGCCAACGGTTCGCCACCGCTGCGACATTTCTTCAAATGATGCTGTGTTCTCCGGGCGCATTGACCCGGATATTGGCCTCGCGAACTCGCTTTAGCGTAATACAGCGAGTATAATGAAAGATTTGGTTTGATTTAGAGGTACTAGTTACAAGACAGCATTAGACGCAAAGTTGCCCAATGTATGAAGTTGTAAACGATTACTCTAGTACGATTACACTTATCGCCTTTCTATGTCTAGTTTTCAGTCACCATTCTGTAGTTCTTTTTTTTTTTTGAGTGACAGAAAAAAGAACCAACAACGTGCTGTCAAAGGGACACAAAAATAGATAACTAATTTAACAGTTTTCAGCAGTTGTACTCAAACTAAGCCTTACATATGGACAGGGCCTACGAGGGGGGGTTCAGGGGGTACATTGTACCCGGGGCTAGGGGAACCCGGAAGAGTTCAGGTCCCCGCGTCAAGTTTTTTTGGTGTTATTTTTTTGGTCTTCATCTAATTTTGGGCAAAAAATGGGACTAAATTTCAGTGAAGACCTTTTTTGGTCTTCACCTAATTTTGGGCAAAAAATCGGACTAAACTTCGGTGAAGACCTTTTTTTTTGGTCTTCACCCAATTTTTGGGAGAGGTTTGGGGGCCCGGCATCGACCTTCGTACCCCCTGGAAAAATTTCTTTCTGAGGCCCTGCATATGATCCGACAACGCTTGGACATTCAACATGGCAAGGAGAAAAATACGTGATGTAATCGCTTCCACAAACTGAAGTGTAACATTGTTCTGACACAGGCAATGTTCATTGCAAGACGTTGTCAAGTCAGGATTGATTGGTCGTGTATAATCGTCTTGATATCTGCAATACTGAAGGAAAGCAAGACTAGTACAGTTAGTTTGTACAAGCTTTTAATTGGCATACATTAAGCACTGCTCTCATGCAAAAAATAGTCGTAAATTGTTTCACCTTTTTGTCATAACGGTCTTGTCATATCTTTTGAAAAAAGCTTTTACATGTAAGGGTATAAAGGCAAAGGCTACTCCAAGAGGATAAAGTTTTTCTCAAAAAGCTGACTTCAATTTTAAGCTGTTTTTTTTTTTTCGTAAAAACACACAAAAAAAAACACAAACAATTAACAATTAGCGAAACATAAAACAAGAAGTTAACAAAACAAGAACAATTAACAAAACAATAAAAACTGACTAAATCACTATTTTATCTTTTTAGACAAATGTAAAAAAAGTCCATCTAAAGCCGCATTTACACGGGCGACTTTTAGCTGCGAGAATCGACATTTTGCCTTTTTTCTTTCTCAAATCGCGTAGGTCACTTACACGGCGCAAGATTCAAGTGTGATTTTGTCTGCGCGATATCGCCAGACACGCCCCCCGAAAAATCAAATCGTAGCAGTCACTCACACGGGAGAGATTTTAACGCGGCGCTCGCATTCGATTGCAACTCGCTGAAGTCACTTACACGTTGAGACTGCGTGCCAGTGATTCTCGCAAAATCGAGTCGGCGGAAGAGTCGCTATCGCACTGGTTTACTTACACGGTGCGAGAAGTTTCAAAGCGCTGCTCGCTGGTTTTGAATTTGCAAAAGCGAACTGCTGCAAAAGCACTTCAAACGCGCCGCTTGTCAGCTTTTGCATTTGAAGCAATCACGCTTTAGAATTTTGAAACGAAAATGAATGAAGCCAACGCAAGCATAAAACGAAATACGAAAAATACTATTAAGCAGCTAATGTCAAAACTTGCAATAAAAATGCAAGGTGAAAGATGATGCAGCAACGGCGGCGTGCTGCTCGAGCCGAATGTGTGATACGTAAATGCTATTTTGAGTTGGCTTGGATGGAGCAAAGTCAAGCGAGCATTAATGCTCATAATTTATTATAAAATTCTGTCATTTACCCTTTAGGTATTGGTTTTTCTCTACCGCAACCCATCTCTGACTGTGTGTCTTGTTTGGTTATGCATAATGTTTGGTAGAACAATAAAATTTATCAATATTTTTGTGCTGTTGATTCTAAAAACACTTTTGACATTACTTTTTCTCCAAGCATGTGTAACTGACAAATTCATATTGTTTATTTGCTTAATAGTGCACAAGTATTTTATAGGAGATCTGTGCTGTCATATACTATTCGAAATGCTAACGGTTAAATTTTATTTTTGTTTTTAGAAGTTTACTTTTTGAGTTCTTCTGCAGTGATACCAGGCGCCTTTTGTCACTACAGAAGTACTGGCTCTTTTTCAATTAAACCAACATTCAAAAAATCCACGATAGCATTCATATAATACGTGTTTTCATGTAATTTTTTTATGGAGCTACTAAACCACAGCTGTTACAAAGCACCAATATCCACAATAATAAAACAAGCAGCGCATGCATTTGCTAAACGATTGGCAATTACAGTAAGTATAGTGCGGAGGATGAATTATTATGAACTGAACAAAAATACGCCAGTGACTTCATGTCAAAACTCATTCCTGGCGTTATTCAAACGAAAAAGCCCCATAAAACCACTCGAAATTGAGAACATGATTTCATTATAAACATCATTTTCATGAAATTAATGTTTAATCACAATATGCGGGGCAGGTGTTGTGCTTCTTCACTTAAATGTGGTTATTTTAATCGTAAGAATTGCCGGTAGGCTCTAGCAATCTCGGGTCAAAAAAGAAAGCAAACGCTAACACGTTTTTAGCCGACAAACACCAGTGGATGGTACTTGTATACAAAGTGCGGGACCCAACGAGTGAGCATAGATGTGAGCCTATCAGCCTACTCTGCCAGCACTGTCACAGCACCGATTGACCTTTTTTGTGTTGCCCCGCTCTAGTTTTGATCCGGCCGCTTTGTCCTTTTAGTTTGCTCAGTTTGTGCGCCTCACTTTAGTTCCTGCAGCCAACGCTTTAAAAATTACGCGCTTTTTGGTAATTCCTGCACGCCTTTGTGTTTGGCCGAGTTACCTCTGTTCTGGCATTCCTTTTCATTCAAGCAACTGGCAAACAGACGTATTTCATTTTCAAGACCGCTCGTATGGCACTCTTTAAGTTCATTATTTTCAGGCTAAATTTCAGATATATTTTGCCATGTCTTACTGTTCCAAATTATGCATTTTGTCTGAACAATGCAGTTCAAGTTGAAGAATTTCAATTGTGGTTTGCCCAGACGGACACGGTGAAGGCTCCATATTGTAACGAAGGGCTTCTGTAACAAGCACCTCCATTTCCAAAATATATTGTCCAAATGCTATTACTGTGAATTCATTGTCTTAGCTATTCTAGAGTTAAGAACAACCGAAAAAGAAGAAACGCCAAATCAAAAAAGAAACTAAATTCTGTGCTGATTCAAAACAAAAGAGCTTAAATAACTTCGAGAGTATAGAGTGTTATTGCGCATTGGGCAGGTAACAAAAAAACTTTTTGGCTCTCGTTCAAACGAAAATTAGAGCTTGCTTTTTTGCTTTCCGCAATTTTACGATGCTGCAAAAGCAGCTAAAAAGACGTTTACAAGCAGACAGACCATAAGGTATTAACAAACATTGTCGCTATAATTGACATCAATGATCTCAAAATTTAAGAACCAATTAAGAGCAACTGATGCTCAACATTGGCAAAAAATTAAGAACAGTCAGCCTCAACTCAAAATTTACTGGCTCTGATGCAAACAGTGTACTTACGGTATTATAAAAACAAAATACAATTAAGGTACTGTTTCCTGCGGTTAATTTATCATACATTTTAAGGGCTAAAGCCCTGCTTGATTGGTTTCACAGTTATCAGCAATCAGCTCATGACTGCCGTGTCTGCAGTAGACCAGTGACAGCATCAACAAGAAAATTATTTCTTCTTCGTTTCAAACTAATATGAAGTAAATTCAATCACAATTAATTACGGTAAAAGCACTACAAACTATTTTGTACCATGAACACAATATTTTATGAAGTAAACTTAGATAATCGCAGCCAGAGACTCGCAAAGCATTTGTGCGTTGCGCTATGCCTGGGCGACTCGTAAATTGCATACGATTTGCTGTTTACACGAGCGCGACTTTGACTTGTGACTCTCGAGACGCTGAAATCGACCTCGTGTAAGTGATCATGGGCGAGAACGATTGTTGCATCGAGTCGCGCAAAAATATAATCGGCATCGCAAATCGCAGGTGTTACTTACACGGCAGCGATTCTTGCCAAACGCGATCGCGCCAAGCGAATCTTGCCTCGTGTGAGTAACCGCTTTGCGAGAGAGATTTTCACGCATAAAAAATCGTCGAATCGCGTTGCAAAAAAGTCGCCCGTGTAAATGCGGCTTAAAAGTTAAATCTAAACCTAATGACTTAATTTACGCTGAGATGTACAGTAAAGTAATTTTTACCTTATCTGTTTAGTCTAACGCCTAAAACTTGCCCGTATTCGTAAGTTACCCCAGCCAGAGGGATATTGTCGCAATATAAGAGATAACCTGGCGATAACGCAGCTGCAAAAAGCATAGTTGCACCACAAAACTTAATTATCCCAGCTGTTTTCCATTTAAAAGCAAACACAAGAGTTCCACCTATAAAACTTCCCAAAATTGTTCCCAATGCAAACAAAAAACCTAAAAATAATAATTAAAGCACATGTCTAAAGCGTTCTTTTTACAGTAATTCGTGGAAACAAACTAAAATTCTCTAAAATCTTTTTTGTGGTTTTCTATAAAAAATTCTTGTCACTATAAGCTTTCCGGGACCACAAGGTCATCAAGTCAAGCAGCCATTTAATTATACGCTTATTATTTTTTAAATTTATTAATCCTGCTGCTGTTTGAGATAAAACAGGTTTATAATAACCAAACAAATGTTTAAAACCGTCAACTGGCTTGTCGGAAACTCAGACTACCTTCTTTAGTAGTCAGTAAAATAGTTTGAAGGCCAATCTTTCCCCCTTCCCAATTTCACTGTGGAACAAGCAGCAATTAACCAAAACGATGTATTTAGTTTACAAAGCTGAATGTCATTTGTTGGTAATATCAAGAAGTGAAGGTAATTTGTTGGTGATATCACGAAGATGAAAACTGCTGTAAGTAAAAAGAAATTTTATTTGCATTTGCTGCAAATGTGACTCACCAAAGGTGTATCCAGAATCTTCAGTAGTCATATTCAAGGATTGTACGAAATATTTTGCAATAAAGGAGCTGTAACCCGTTATCAATAAATTTTTCATGCAGCCAGTGAGAGTTACAAATATAAATGTCGAATTTCTTATCAAATAAGACAACCCTTTGAAGAAGTCTTAGCAATTATAATTGAGTGGTGTCATCATTTGTTATTTTATAGATTTCTTTCGATCGCAGATGAAAATATATCGAAGCACCTAAACAACGAATTTAAAATGCGGAAACTCAACCACCTTTTTTGTCAATAAAACGAGACAATATTTATGAAAAACAATGCACTGAGGTATTAATAAACTTTAGACAGTGTACAGAATCCTAGAAGCAAAACCAAAACTGTTATTAACAGCTTATAAGGCCCATAGCGTCGGATTCGACCTTCGTTTTATCTCCCTCAACAGTGGTAATTAGTAGCTACCTAAGGACTATACAGGTATGAACATGAGCATACAAAAGCAAAGTAATGTAAACTTACCCGCCATAAAGAAATATTAAAAAGTTTGCGTAATGGAAATCCTTATCACAATAAGATGAAAGAGGGATCATTAGACTTTAAACCTCTGAGTTTCAAAGTAATTTTCAATACCATGGGTAAAGCAGCTGTTTCAACTTAGTATCAAGGCTTCTCAGTTAGGTTAATTGGGCCAAAATGATAAATACTGCCGGTTACAGAAATTCCTGAAACATCTGTTTTATTTTAGAATTGATGATCAATTTGTAACATAATGAAAATTACATCAGTAGGTCACACCTTTGACTGGCTCAGGCAAGTAAAGCAGTGATTTCCCTTCTTGTGCATTCTTATTGCTTTGTAAACAGCCATAAATCTCCCATTCTGTAGGTAAACTTTAGAAAATCTTACTGTAATTACTGACCAAGTTTTGAATGATTCAGTTGTATGAGTTACGTGATCAATTATTGTTTAAATTATGTTATCAATCAGTCCAAAGCGCTTTGTAACATGGCCTGCAGGAGAATTAAAAAGCAATCACAAAATGTTTCATTCAAAAGTTGAAATATTTAATTCATATCTCTATATGACGTCACTCGATAGTAATGACGTCATTAAAATTAAATTAAAAAAATGGCTGAAAATTAGCAAGCTACTTTTAGTACTTTCTCTCTAATCAGCCGTGGAGTATTAGGGGCCATTTTATTTTCTCAACGTAATTTACTGTTGGGTACTGCGTGTTAAAAACTCTCTATTGAAAAAGGTATGTCATATAGCTTGATTGCAACTAGTATAACAGCAATTACTGTAAAATATGTTACTAATTTTACCGTGTAAGTACCAGACAATAAAGGCAAAAGTTGTCAAGTACCGAAACATGTACTGTAGATTAATATACAGAATGTTTTGGCCGCCAATTTGTCAAGATTCCGAATCTAGCCTACCTTTCATATAGCTTAGATAGCCTACGAATAGGAGCATTAAAATTATGCTTTCTGCTATACTCACAAGTGGAATCAGCCACCATGCTCCAATCCAACGTGAATCTCAAGATTCAACTTCCCTGGAAAAGTTTGAATTTAGATAAAAGCTGTGAAAATTTTACACCGATAAAATATTGTTAAGTTTAAACAAAATTCAAATCATTTATTGGCAACCCTAATGTTTTACTATGTAACTTGTAACTATTATCGAAGCTATAGCCTAATTGAAAGATCAGCATTAGACTAGGAAGATCGATTGATAGCGGTGCAGTCAGCAAAGTCCAAAGCATACTCTTTAATTACGTCTTACTGCAGAGCTTAGTCAATTTTTGGAGCAAGCTACTTCCAAGCAAAACTGTTGTGGAGGAAACAAAATAAGCTTCTTTTGCTAATTTTGTTATAATTTATAATTTTGGAGTATGAACCCTCTATGCAATGCTCAGAATAATGCTGTTTCGGTCAATATCAGACTTTTTTGGCTGAGCTGGAATGTATCGTAATGAGTAAAAGAACAAAGTTGTTTTCACTATTTGTCGAATTTCGGATAATTGAAACAAGCCGAGACGAAAAAAATACATGACCCGACCACAACAGCAAAAAGTCGGCAAAGTTAACTACGAGCTTCCAATAAGGATCGCAATCTTCAATTCAGTTTACGTTTGAAAAATTATGCGTTGAAATAAGCCACAATTTTTTGCCACAAAAAAGTTTTCCTAAATATTGCATAGAGGGTTGTTACACTCAAAATTCTAAATTATGACAAAATTAACAATTCAAAATTGTTACCATAATTCAAAGCATACTGTATATGACAATGTTTATAACTGGTATCACCTCTACCTTCTACTGTATGTCTTATTAACAATAAAATTAGTTCATTATGCCATACACGCTATTAACGCTGCAAAAAGTACTTTCGGAATAATGTTTTTTGTCGATGTCTACATTTATGTTTCTTGCAATTACAATTGATCCTAATATGCCAAGGGTTGCTCAATGTTGATAAAAACGTTGAGCTAAAAAAATTGCAGAAAACAAATTACCGGTAAACTATTTGAGCAGTTTGGGGTTAATTTTTAAACCTATCTCATTTGAAGTAGTAATAAAAGTTTGTTTTGTTCTTGACTCCAAAATATTTTTAGACGAAGTCAGATTTTTCTCAAAATTCCTTCCATAAGTCAGTTATCTAGATCTTGTTGCAGTGATTACTTTTTTGGTGCTTTATTCCTCAGAGCTAACAAGCTTTTTAGATCGTTTACAAAAAAAATACCGCTCGGTAGTCAAGTGGATAGAGTGTCTGCTCAATTGATTATGGTTCGATTACTTGTCTTGTCAAACCAAAAACGTAAATGGGAAGTCTCCACCATGTGTGGTAAGCAGGGTTGCAAGTGGCAGCTTGACCCGAAGGCCAATAGGCAGAGGTGACAGCGCAAGACATAAAAGTTGCGCCGGAAGCGCACGTGCAACTACGTAAAATTCTTGCGCCGCAAGCGTTTCCGCATGCCTAAAAAATTAATTGCGCCGCAAGCGCAATCGCACGCGCCAGTATGACGTTTTGAAAAGTATAATTTTATTCTAATCGACTCACTGCTCAAACTGCACTAGGCTACGGTACAAAATCAATATTCAAAGCAAATTATGCACGCTACCAAATTAGTAAACAAAAGTAGTGATTGGTTTCGTTTTCGCTTAATCGATTGGTTTTCGCTTAATCGCGCTCGCATTGCTTAACACCTTTGCGCGAAGAACCTCTTCATTCTTAATCAAAGACTCTCAACACCCGCACTTAAGGGAATCGGAGTGTTAAAAAATTCCACTAATAAAGTCTTTATGTGGCAGAAAGCGAACGACTTCGGAGTCGTTGTTTTTTCTATAATGGTTCGTCAAAGAAATCCTCAAGCAAAACTTTGATGCATTTGTGCTTCAGGAGCAATTATAGTATCACTCTTTGATGAATGAAATATGCTAAAAAAATCATCATGTTTTTTTGTTTAAAGAAAGGATATTGAACCAACAAATTCTTAATTAGAAGCTATCGATGTTGTCACTCCTGTTTGCAATATCCTTCAAATTTTTCCGGGCTAGCAAAAATGTTGTAATTAATTGCTTTTGTTGTTTCTTGTTTTTGAATTACGGTAAAGAAGTCAGACTGCTGCGAGTAAGGCGTTTAATGCCCAAAGCAGTTTTTAATTTTTTTGGGAACGAGTAGCGTTTTTCTAGTATGACAATTACAAGGATATTTTTTCTTTTTAAAATTTGATTTTACAACGATTTTCGACATACCTAATGAGTTTTTTTTGTTTTTATTAACCGGCAAAATATTTTAAAGAAAAACTTTCAGCGAAAGAAGGACCCTGCCGTAAATCCAATATAGAAGTTTTGCAAGCAGCAGATGAATGCAATTTGCCATAATAAGGCTTTTATGAACGTACGTCGTCAAAGTTTTTCTGAACTTTAATCTCAATTAGTTGAAAAAAATTATTCCTGATCGTATTCAAATTGCGCTTGCGCGATTGCGCTCAAAATTGCTAAAATACTTGCAGCGCAAGCGTCAGCACAACTAGAGATGGTGCGGATAACAAAAAATGCATCCGCATGCTGCGCTGCGTCCGCAAACTTTGTCTGCATGCTGCACCGCACCACATTCAAACACAACTAAGTTCACGCTGCACCGCAAGTTAAGTATCTTTTAAATTTCCACTAACATCAGAAAAAAATTAGCTCTCTAGCTTATGACATATAAAAAAATTGATTTTAGGGGTATTATTTTAGAGAGTTTTCAAAAGAGTCGCTCTCTCAAACCATGTCAAAATATTTGTTTTTTAAACATCTGCCGGTATAAAAAAAAGTAATGCCCTAGCTTGAGTCGTTCAAAAAAATAATTTCTGGGGAGTCCATTTGGGGGCCCCTGGGGGGGGGTGGTACCTCCATACTATGTCAAACTATTTGTAGCTAAATATCTACCAATAAAAACAAAAAACTATCACCCTAGCTTGAGCAATTAAAAAAATTAGTTTTTTAGGGCCCCAATTTGGGGGGTTCTGGGGAGAAGCCTCAAAAAAGTTCAGGAGACAAAACAGTGGCGGATTTAGGGGGGGGGATGGGGGGGATGCATCCCCCCCACCAGCCTAAAAGTTACGATTTTGGCCGAAAAATCAGCCTCTATTTTGAATAATTCGGCTCCATTTCGGGATGCATCCCCCCCACCGACCTAAACGTAACGAATCCGGCCGCAAAATCAGTCTCAATTCTGGTGAAGACCTTTTTTTTTTTTTTTTTTTTTTTAGGAGACCACCTGATTTTGGGCGAAAAAAACCACTCTCAACTTTGGTGAAGACATCCGAATTTTTGAGGTTTTGGCTTCAAATCCCCCCCCACCAAAATTTTCTGGATCCGCCACTGAGACAAAATAGCATTTGCAGCCCAACAAATTTACACAAAAATTAAATATCGATGTTGTGTGTTTTAGGAGAAGAAGAGTGCACAAAATTTAGAAAGCAAAAAATGAAAAAAGAAAAAAAACTCAATGCGGCTAAACGTGTAGGTAGAGATGAAAGAGTATCTTACAACATATAACCATGTGAAAAATTTTTTGCCATACTTAAGCCGTTTTTGAATAAGACCGCTTTTTATACCAAACTTTTGAAGTAGTTTTCAGGTCCTAAACCTGAAGTTAGGAGACTCATTGCCTTGAAATTTGGCACACACAAATAACTTATGAATCTCAAACTGCTGTCAAAATTTCATGTAGCTAGACCAAATCATTATCTGTTATTGAGTTATAAGTAAAAGTCTGAAACTTTGCACTCGTTAACTTTGAAAATGGCCGAGTAAAAACTAAAAAACATGCGGTGTGAGATCAGTCGTTTCAATTATAGGCTTTCAGGTTTAATTTGCCTTGTGTGTGCTTGCTATCAGTTTTTCTGCACCTTGTGTGTGCTTTTTGTCGGCAGCGTGGCCGAATGGGTAAAGGCGTCGTTTTTACGACGACTCTGATCGCAGGATCATGTGTTCAACCCGCACCCTGGTCACGTTGTTGCGTCCTTGGATAAGACGCTTTACGATAATTATCTCTGCTTGGTGGCTTCGAACAAGCAGCAAATTTACGTGGGAAGAAGTCAAAACGCCAACAGGAAAGCTCGGAAAATGGTCAACTCCTAAGCGGGTGCGGATTCGTCCAAAGCATAGCGCACCGTCGCTTTCTCGTGATAGGAGGATAAAGATGCACCAATCAATCAATCAATCAATGTTTTGGCAATCAAAACGTTCCAGTCTACCTGATAATTTCATGCAAGTACTGTACTAATCCTGAACCAGAAACTCAATTAATGAAATATAAGGTATCACGTGCTCTGCATGTTGTCAAAAGCTGCTACACTTGTATGAAACTACCCTATGTATTAATACAGTTGCCGTTTACATGTGTGTTGGATTGTGGAATAAATTTTGCTATTACGTACCGGTAGGTTATTTTGCCATTGGAAATAAGTGCAGCCTAGTCTTCGTACTCTACTACACACAGACATAGGTCTAACAGATCTGACATAGGCTCCAGACATAGGACCGAAAGCGTAATTCTTGATGCCATGACCTGTTGATGAATAGGCTACACTGGACTAACTCTGTCACTCTGAAATACAAGCGCATGTGTAGTAGAAACTGTTGTCTAGCCTTGGGCTTGTACCAATACCCTAGGCATAAGCCTACTGCGTACAGGGAGGGTGTGTCGCTAGGCTTTGTTTTGTGCCTCTACTCTGATGATTGTTTCCCACAAATCTGTTTTTTCTACTTTTGTTTGCCTTTGTTTCATCTTCTCACCGACAGGGGTGCCGAAACCCGGGGGGGGGGGGGGGGGGGGGGGGGGAGGGTGGGGAGATATATCCTCCCAATAATTTGACTATATCCCCCCAATAATTTGAGTATAGTCTGCATCTGCATCCTCCCAATAATTTGACTTTGGTGTGCATTTGAGTGCAGGTCTCCACTAGAATTTGGGGAACAAAGTTTTCTTTCTTTAGGTGAAGACCTTTTTTTGATCTTCACTTTATTTGCTCAGCTGAAAAAAATCGTGGTCGTGGTTCATCCCCCCAAAGCTGAAATTGGGGTAAAATTGCAAGTTATTCCCCCCAATGCTCAACGAAGATTGGCACCCCTGCTCACCCAACGTCCAAAACCTTTCCTAGTCTAACCTACCAAAACCAAAATCTTTTTGTTGGTGTCAAAAAATAAACACGTTCAGCCGATCAAAACTAAGTTTCTTGTTGCCAAAATAGCCGATTCTAGGATGCTCCGAATTCTGAAAAAATAAACTTGAACTGAAGGCACCTTTTCCTGTTTTAGTAGCATGCATTGTCTTCAATTCATACCTATAATAGTTACATCCAGACTAACAATTGTTGTTCATAAAGAGAAAATCACCAACAATAATTGTAAAAAAAATGTAAAAAAATCTTAGTACGCGGCGCTGCGCTGATGCTGTGACGTAATGCAGATTTTAGTTGCCACGCTGCGCGGCGCGGTGCACCAACAACAGCGCGCGGCCGCGTACGCTGCGCTGTTGCCATCTCTAAGCACAACCGTTTAAAAATAATAGTGGCGCAAGCGCTATCGCACGTAAAATAGTTGCGCTGCAAGCTTGCGCTGCAAGCTTGCGCTGCTATAATTGCGGCGCAAGTGCCCTCCTCTGCCAATAGGTTTGTACGCTTTCTCTTGATCAAGGCGATTTGACAGATAAAGTGGCGTGGTAGCGTGCTAATTACACGAGGGTTTGGTGTTTGTTCTACCGCACTTGATTATTTTATGCGGTCTTTTCATCAAAACTTGAATTGAGTTGTTTACTCGTGCATTAAATTATTTTTTAAATATTTTTTATCACGTTATTTGACAGCACCTTGAAAAGCAATAAAATCTTTATACTTTTCTTAGCAGCAACAAACTTTGGATTCGGTAGAGCTTGTAGTCGTTTATCAAATCAAGGCCTCCGATATACAAAAAAAGTTTTAAAATTATATGGAGTTTTATAGAGAGTAAAGCTCATAGTTGGTGTAGATTACACAATTAGGTTGATGCAAGCATTAAGTTTTGAACGACAAACGATACTTTAGGTTTGAAGTGACAATAAGCAACAAAAAAGCCTTTAAGTTTTAAATAAAATAGACTGTAGATGCAGCATTCGTTTTTTGAAAATCACACTTCTGTAAAGAGCTAGAGAATGTTCACTCTAAATAGTTTAAGTGAAAGAAAAAACTGCAGAAGCAGAAAACGTACTAAAATATAGACTAGTAGAAAGTTCCCATGTTAAACTGGCCAACAAACATTATGTACATTGCGAATCGAAGTTCTGGCTTCACTTCGCAGTCTGGTTTCCGTTCTGGAACACATTTCACTGCAAACAAACATTAGTTAGTTGTCAAGCATTTATTTTTCGAAAAACTTAAACATAATACGGCTTTGCATTCAAAAAAATAAATAAATTTATCATCGCATCAATTCAATAATACATTATTTAATTGATCAATCAATATGTCAAACCAACAATCAATCTATCAATAACCAATCCATAAATCAAACTATCAATTGATCTATCAATCGACCCATCATTTCGTCAACTAATGCATCAATCAATCAATCAATCAATCAATCAATTAATCAATGCATCAATCAATATATCAATCATTCAATTCTTCAATAACTAATTCAATCCACCAATCTAAGTTATTCAATTCACCTGTCAATTCATCTATTGATTAATCGATCTATCCATCATTAATTAGTCAAATAATTGCTTAAAATCTAATTATTTAATTACCATTTTGCAATTGACCCATTTGTCGATCCGCCAATCATCCCATCAGCCAATTAGTCAAACTTTCGAAACTTACAGTCTAATAAATAATTGTTTGATTAAAAATATGGACATCAGTCAATAATAATGCTCAAAGATTCGCTACCGTTATTTACAGTAATTTAAACGTTAAACTCGAGTTAACAAAATCGAAATAGAGAAATTATGAATTTATCAAATCGATTAATATTAATATTCTTTTTTTTATTTGCCTGGTATTGCAGACATGTTTGTCAGTTTAACAATACAATTATACCGCAAGAAAAAAAAAAAAGGTCTAATTTGGTGCTACTATTTGTAAAAATATATTTCGTTAACATACTGTGTATTGTAAACTGTATAATGCTGTTTTTCACCAAAATTCTTTTTTATGCAATACTTATATAACAAAGTTAGGCAAGCTAAAAGATGATGAGTCAACAGTTGCTGTATGTTCAAGTTTTTGTTTGTCTAGCCTTAGTTTACTTTTCGCTGTCGTAAAATATATCCAAGTCTGCCATCGACTTTAACCCAATAATAAGGACAAGGGTCGGCATGCGTTTTTTTATTTTTTATTTCTATGATATTGCAAACATGTTAGTCAGTTTAACAATACAATACCTTGAGAAAAAAAAAACGGTCTGATTTGGTGCTACTATTTGTTAAAATATATTTCGTTAACGTACTGTGTATTGTCAACTGGTTTTCACCAAAATTCTTTTTTTATGCTATGCTTATATAACTACTCAATTCAAAGTTTATTCCGTCCAACTCACTAGCACTTAAATAAAACAAAACATAAATAATACATAACAAAGTTACGCAAGCTAAAAGATGATGAGTCAACAGTGGCTGTATGTTCAAGTTTTTGTTTGTCTGTAGCGTTAGTTTACTTTTCGCTGTCATAAAGTAATCAAGGCTGCCGTCGACATGAACCCAATAATAAGGACAGAGTTCGGCAACCGTTTCGTCCCGTAGGCCATTCCAGACCCAGCAAAGTTCCTGCGGGCCATTCTAGCGGCACTAAAACACAGGTCTTCGCCTGATAATTAGGCATTTTTACCGCCGATTTAGTGGCGATGTCCAAAAATAAACAAAAAAAAGTCTTCGCCTGAGAATTAGGCATTTTTTGCTAGAGATTACTTATTCTGTTAGCTATTTCTAGCTGATTATTCGAATTGAGCCAGCTATAAGTTCCCGGTATAAAAACCTCTACTCCTAAAATAATACAAGAAATAAGCAAGGACGCAAGTAAAAATAAGGGCATTTTTAGGAAAACTAAGACTAAGATATTTTTTGAGATACAGACCATCAAAAAAGGACAAATCTTAGAAATAGGGACGTTGTGGCTGCTCTGCATCTTAGAAATAAGGACAATTTCCTATCAACAACAATCATGGACCAAAATGTTACGTAAAGATTTTTGTGTAAATTGTGACACGAAACTTATCTAGAGATAAAATCATTGTGCTTTGTAAATAAGTAATAAAATAAAAAACTGTGTCACGATGTAACAATCCGTCCAGCCCATTAATTACATTGAAATCTGTCAGGTGCCAATTCATAAAGGCTTGTTGTAAAATGGGGAAGGGCGTAGATAAACGCTCCTAGCCCAAATATTCCACAACTGATAGCAATTGCTCTTGCTTTGTTCCATCGTTCACCAAAAAATGCAACCAAGACAACAAACACGCAAAACGCAATATTAGCTCCGGAGGCAATGAAGACAGAATCGGACTTCTACAGATCAAATCTGCTTTCGATATCGGAAGCATTTACCACTGTTACTCCAGCCAACATGCAAGCTAAAAATATAAAACTAATAAAACATAATGTACACTTTCTCAAATAGTTTGCATACAAAACAATCTGATGGAATACGAATATGATTGGAGTCGAAATCGATTGTTTAATTTTGTAATATTTCATGTTTATTTTTGACGGATCATTGGACGTTAAAAGATTTTATCTTCGTATGATACCGGTAGAGCAAAATGTTTTGCAGCAAAAATGGCAAGACGCATAAATTGGAATTAATGATGAAGTTTTACAGAATTTAGAATACCAGCAGAAACTGTTAGTCATTTTTTTTCACCAAATGAAAAGAAATTGAATGATAAGAAGTTTCGGAGCGGGCTCAGACTTATATTTTCGGATTCGGTCTGAACTAGTCGGCTTGTTTACAATACTGGTTTGACCTTCCCGAGATTTAAACTTTAGACCTTCCGTTCTATAAACAAACCATTACAGCTCATTCAGTCGAACTGACCGGAACGTTTTAGCAAACTCGATGTAAAAATCTTACATGTAACAGCAGCAAAGAGGCAGTAACAAATTGTAAAAGCATACGAGTTGTTTAAGTAGCGGAATGCTTTGGAGGATTTCCAAACTCCAAACATCTTGCAGTCATCTTCTGCAACAGTTTTTCTCCATCCATTACGATATTACCAATCAACTTGCCAAAAACTACAGCACGCTTGGTACTCGTGTTGTTTATGTATCAAAGTTAGCGTTGTTAATGAATAAACCAAGAAAAGGAAAGACAAAACCGAAAGCAAACAGTAGTTTTGTAAATGAAAGAAAAGATACCAAATTTTAAGATTTGTGACATCATAATTATGTCGCAATCTGTAGTCGTAGACTTGTATAGTTTTTCTACTGTGACGTAATAACGATTTTTCTGGTACTTTAGTGAGCTTTTGCTGTAGTATAAATAGGCGGGTCTTTTTATTCCATTCATGCTAATAATTCCACGATTTTAAGTGTTGCTGTTCTAGATATTACTTTCGTGGGCTGTTTAGCCGAGATTGTTTATCTGTGATAGGCTTGTACGAAGTGTAGCCGTATTGTGCTGCGATCTGAATTGGTCGATCGCGTTAAGTTTTAGTGGAGCGATCTTGCTCGGAGAGACTTGGCTTTGTTTTCAACCTTAAATAGATAGTAGTTCAATTTAAGATTGGTGTGTTGCTTTCTGCAATTCAAGAAGCTAACAGAACTATCAAGTGCCGTTTTCGATTCTTGAATTAACATCTTAGTTGTTCTTTGGTTTAAGTCGGCGTGGACTTTTCTGTCGATTAAAGGTTGTAATCTAGCCAAGTATTCAATATCGCGACATCTTTGATAAAATTTTAGATCAAACTTCAAGTTTTCAGAAAATATTCGTACTTCGAATCTCTCAAATTTTTCAAATATTTGATCATTTTAGGCAAAACAAACCCTCAATTTCACCCACTGCTTAATCTTGCAATTTTCTTCAAAATTAGTCTTGATTTAAAAAATTTAAAAAAATTGAAATACGGATTTTTTAAAAACTTAATTTAAAGAAATTTGAATAGCTAATTGAAAAAATTTCTTTAAAATTACAGCACAGTTGCTGTAGTTAATTTGAAAAGAGGTTAAATTGCTATAGGCTAAAATTGAATAAATCCAACACCAATTACGAGATTATACTCTCTACTGTATGTTGTGGTCAAATCTAATTAAAAAAAAAAAATGTAATCAGTCATAATTTTATGGTATAAGTCTTGACCTTAAAGTTGCCATATTCCGAAATTTTTCTATGAGTAAAATTCATTGGGGTTTGCAGCTTGTTAGTATAGCATCTCTGGTGTCTAAAAAACCTTACATTAAAGTGTTATCTAGGGTTTACTGGTACTAGAGCTAACTTCATTAAGAATATTAATTACACTTCAATTCTCATTTACACGACAAGTTTTGTTTTTTGAAGAATTAATAATAATTCTATGCGATAATTCATAACCACGAGAATAACTCAATAAAAAAAGGAAAAGCATAAAAGTACCGGACAACATAGAATGACATACAATATAATATGTTGTATCATTTTATGCAAAACTGTTCCCATGCATCAAAATAACCAACAGATATTACAGTTGCTGTTAAATGCTTGTAAGTTTTTTAGTGTGTTTTAGAAATGAAAAAAGCCAAACATAGATATTTTTGTGAAATAAACATAAAATATTTTTGCTCGAAATTGATGTTTTCGTTCTAAACATAACAGCGCAATAGGAAAAAATGTCTTTCATTGTATTGGTTCATGAAACTAATTTTTGAATGAGTAACGTGATAATAAAATAGCACAAGCAAACAACACTGAATGATAAGTTTTGAAATCTTTTTAAAAATAACCTATAGTTCTGATACAAGAGCTTTGCAATGTAACACTTCTTACCAAGTCTCAGTTCCTTTCAAAAATTTTGCGCATATATCATTACCAAAATTGGAAAATTCAACGCGTTAGGTAAAAGCAATTTAATCATAAATTGAACTGTGGTAGGCAATAGCCCATCAATATGCATTTGTAACAGAAACAAGTCTTAAACAACAACATAATTACGTTCTGTGATGCAAACACGATTTAGCTAATATAGCATGATGATTTAAATGTCAATCTTAAAGGCGAGTGCTGGAAGTTTCAGATGTTTTGTCATCGTCAGTAAAGCTAGTTTCATTGCTTTCTAAAACGGAGTTTTTTTCATATACTTTTTGTATCTCGAATTCGTTTTGTTGCGTATTATCTGGCGTGTAAAAGTAACACGCAATCATTGCAAAAGCAAATGCAAGAAGACATCCATAAAAATCTGGAAAAAAGCAAAACAAAAACAACATACAGTATACAATGTATAATGCTAGTTAACAATCGCCATCAACTGCAGAATTTACTGTAACTGGAGCTTTGGTGATACTTGTGCATGACAAACAAGTATATAAGGCACATTCATACAGCTTAATTCTTAAGTAAAGTAGCTTGAGCGACATAAAAGTAATAATTCCTCAGGTTTTAAATTTTCCAAAGGCTTTTGAATCTGAGCATGCACAATATTTTAGTATGCGCAGCTTTTAACAAAACTGTAAGCTCGTAAACTTCGTTGGAACCCTAGAGAGGATCAATCAATGTACTGTATCTGTCGGCCAAGCTCCTATAAATACCGGTAAAAAGCTTTCAGTTTTAAAGCTTGTAAGTTGAGATCAGAAGCTTACATATTGCATTAAAGTTCATAAGCTTATGATCACTCTAAGTTAATATTTGTAATTTGAATAAAGTGGAGAAACTTGCTGCTATATACCGCTAGTAAAACGTCTCTTTTCAAATTTTATGATTGAATGGTTTAACCCCATATGTTGTACACGAGATGTGGGGTGTTTTTGCCCCTATTCTCGTTTTTTTGGTGATAAATTCCTCCAATAATTTTTTTTTTTAATTAATTTGACTATGAGTCAAATTTATTCGCAAATATTTACTAAAAATTTGAAAATGCTAAGGCAAAGACAAGTTTTCCAATTTTGAGGTTTGCTGAAGTCAGTTTCCGAAATCTGTGCATTTTTTGCCTTTAATTAACTAAAATGACGTCATAAGGCGCTTTTGTGACGTAACAACTTTGACCTTAGCATTTTTATGATTCAGTACATAAACCTGTCTGCAAAATTTGAACTGCTTGTGACATCATCGCAAAAATGATATCATTTTTTGAAAATATGGCCGTGGCATTGTGATGCCATCAACCCAAAACCCTTTTCTAAAATATGTCGGTGAAAATTAACCCACATGTCAAATTTGATGTTCCCAAGACTTTTGGTTTAGGAGTTTGATAGGGGGGCATTTTTGCTCTTCCCCCTTCCGTGTAAAATGCGTTGAATAAATAGCCCGCGTAGAATTGGATTAAAATCTTTAGTTTCCAGCTAATTTGAGTTGATGACTTTTAAAGCAAACCTCGTATAACCCAAAGATGAAACCCATAATATCCTATGCACTAAAAGTTGTGTTGAAAGTATTGGCCCACCCGTAGTACTACAATGCTGAACTACACCAGTGCACCTCTTGATAATATTAGTAAACTCCGAAAATTACCAGTAAGATTTAAAAATCATTTTTACAGTAGTGCTCTTTTATCAGTCACTTACTCATCAACATCAGACTGCTTGAAAGAGCATTGCTGTCAAATATATTGCATATTCCTTTTTTTCCAGTACACATGTCTTTTTGCCACATTAAACATGCCGGCGCCAAAACGACGTTGTATAATTCAGATGATGGAATGGTGCCAAGGCATCGAAACAAGAATACTTGCAAGCCCAAACTCAAAGATTTCAGTTGGTTAGGCACTAATCTAAAATACAGCATTAGTTTTTTGAAAATTTAAAGTTTTAACTAAATTCTTCTGAAAAGTTGCTAGTATAATCAAAGATAAAAACGAGAAATTTTTGATTTTAAATCGCATTAAAAATCTACGACAGCAGTATATAGTTTGACCAATAGGTTTATCAGTTGAGAAGTCTACTTTCACGGAAATAGAATCATATTAAAAGTTAGACTTCTAAAATAGATTTCGGTAAAGTGGAAATTTTGTTCAGCCAAATAATAGCAATGAACAGTAAGACTGAAGTCGTTCTAATGATTCCTTTTTACAATCAAAACACAAGCGTTTTCGCCTTTCATCAAGCCTCTTCATGTATTAGTCAAATTACAGCCATGTTAACTTCAGACTAACTGAAACCTGTGAAAAGAATGAAATACAAAAATCAAGCGATATCATGGTTTCAAGTCACCGCGCGTTAAAACAATAAAGATCATCGATCGTATTTGACAGGTCAAAGTTCATCTACTAATGGAAAATATGGAAATTCGTGGGGAAAAACCAGCACATTATCCAATAGGCTTACTACCATTTGTAGACATTTCACAGAAAAAACGTGCCATGACCATATACTGTAATATTGTTTGTTCAAACTAAATCGATGTTTCTTTATTAATAAAGCTTCATGAATTTTGATCTGAAAATCTGATTTACATTGTTTCAGAACCTCGAAAGAATTTAAGCCATGTGGCACATTAGAACAAATTTTTGTTCTAATCTTCTGATTTACATTGTTTCATTGATTTACATTTTTCATGATTTACATTGTTTCAGAACCTGGAAAGAATTTAAGTCATGATGCACATAAGAACAAAAATATGTTCTAATGGGCGACATGACTTAAATTCTTTCGAGGTTCTGAAACAATGCAAATCAGATTTTCAGGCCAAAATTCATGAAGCTTTATCAATCAAAAAACAAAGACCTAGTTTAAACAGGCAATTATATGGTTATGGCTCGTCCTTTCCATTAAATGTCTACAAATGATAATGACGTCTGTTGATTAATGTGCTGTTTTTACCCTCGAATTTCCTTATTTTCCATTAGTAAATCAACTGTTGATCTGTTAAATACAATTGATGATTTTTATTGTTTTAACGCCCGGTGACTCGAAATCTTGATATCGCTTGATTTTTTGTGTTGCATTTTTTCCAGTTAGTCTGAAGTTAACATGGCTGTAATTTAACTAATACATGAAGAGGCCTGATGAAAATCGAAAACGCTTGTGTTTTGATTGTAAATAAGTAATTAGAATGGCTTTAGTCTTACTGTTCATTGCTATTAAAATAGATTTACTCATAATTTCCAAAAACCATTAAAACTCGTAGTGACAATACTGTAAATAAATAGTTTCTTAAAATCTTTTAATAGGCAGCATCAGCATCTACAACACATTGGTTTTAAAAACATCCCTTTTTTGTTCACTTTCGACTCGCACAGAAAAATCACGTATGTTTCTACTTTTGTTTATTTACCTTAGAGTAGCAACCGTAATTGGTACAAACAGCACTCCAAGACATAAGACCATGCAGAGCGTAAGAAACAGGGTGTAATATTTGAAGTGGCATTCCTCCCCACAGCTATCAACTGTGGTAGTATAACCCGCCAATCCACCATCTGCAGTGTTTTCCTCAACGCATTGACATCGTCCATAGGTCTAAAACCAAAAAAGTGCGATTTTCTTCATTCTACTCAGAATCTTGAGAATGAACTTTCTTTAGTGGATATTAATGTGGTTAATTACTGTCTTTTATTGTTCAAGACACTAAGCAGTTACACGTTCGTCTCTGGAGCGGGAGGTCTGAGGTATAAATCTCCGGCCGGTCAAATCGGACACAGTGTTGCCAACGGCTCGTCACCGCTGCGACATTTCTTTGAAAGGAGCTGCGTTGCTCGGGCGCAATGACGCGTAGATGGGCCTCGCAAACTCGCTTTGGCATAATACATCGAATATGATGAAAGTTTTGATTTGAAGGTACTAGTTTTCAGACGGTATTAGACGCAAATTTGTTCATTATCCGAAGTTGTAAATGAAACTACTCTAGTACGATTTAACTTATCGCCTTTATATGGTTAGTTTTCAGTCACCATTTTGTGGTCTTTTTTTTGAGTGAAGGAGAAACGAACCAATAACGTGCTGACAAAGTGACTCAAAATAGGCAACCGACTTAGCAGTTTTCTGCAGTTGTACTCAAATTAAGCCTTACATATGGACCGACAACGTAAGGACATCCAGCATGGCAAGGAGAAAAATACGTGATGTTATCGCTTCCACAAACTGGTATGTAATTTTGCTCCTGACACAAGCAATGCTCATTGCAAGATGTTGTCAAGTTAGGATTAATTGGTCGTGTATAATCGTCTTGATACCTGCAATATTAAACGAAAGCAAGACTAGTACAGTTACTTTGTACAAGCTTTTAATTGGCATACTCGTATTAAGCTCTTGTCGCACGCAAAAAATAGTCTTAGATCACTTTACATCTTTGTGATAACGGTCTTGTTACGTCTTTCGAAAAAAAGCTTTTACATGTACGAGGGTAATGGCAGAAGCTATTACAAAAGGATACGTATGTCTCAAAAATTTGACTTCAATTTTTAAGTTGTTTTTTTTTTGTAAAACTACTAAGAAAAAAAAAAACACCAACAAGAATAATTAGTAAAACATTAAAAACTGACTAAATCACTTTTTTTTATCTGTTTAAATTAATGCAGAAAAAGTGTATCTGAAAGTAATTAAAAGCCTAAACCTAATAACTTAACTTACGCTAAGATGTACAGTAAATTCGTTTTTTACTTTATCTGTTAGGTTTAACGCCAAAAACTTGCCCGTATTTGTAAGTTACCCCAGCCAGAGGGATATTATCGCAGTATAGGAGGTAACCTGGCGATAACGCAGCTGCAAAAAGCATTGTCGCACCACAAAACTTAATTATCCCAGGTGTTTTCCATTTAAAAGCAAACACAAAAGTTCCACCAATAAAGCTTCCCAAAATTGTTCCCAATGCAAACAAAAAACCTGGTAATAGTAATTGCACAAGTTTAAAAACTTCTTTTTTACAGTATTCCATAGCAATAAACTAAAACTCTATAATGTCTTTTTTGTAGCTTTCTATGGAAACTTTTTGTCATTATAAAACATCCTAGGATCACTCGGTCATCAAGTCGAGCTGCCTTGTATATGCTAATCGTTTTTTAAAATTTATTAATCCTCCTGCTGTTTTAGATAAAACTGATTTACAATAACCAGACGAATGTTCAACACCGTCGACTGGTTTATTGGGAACTCAAACTACCTTCTTCAGTAATCAGTAAAAAAAGTTTGAAGGACAATCCGTTCCCGACTCTGCTCTACTGTAGAACCAGCAGCAATTAACAAAAAGCATGTATTTAGTTCACAAAGCTGAATGCCATTTGTTAGTGATATCACAAAATTGAAAACTAATGTAACTAAAAGCAGTTTTTATTTGCATTTGCTGCAAATGTGACTCACCAAAGGTGTATCCAGAATCTTCAGTAGTCATATTTAAGGATTGTTCAAAATACTTTGCTATAAAGGAGCTTGAACCCGTTAATAATAGATTTTGCATGCAGCCAGTGAGGGTTAGAAACATAAACGTAGGATTTCTTATCAAATAAGACAAGCCTTCGAGAAATCCTTTGTAGTTATAGCTGAGATTGGTGTTATAATTAGTTATTTTATAGATTTCTTTTGATCGCAGATGAAAATATATCGAAGCACCTAAACAACAAATTCAAAACGCAAAACTCAATCACTTTTTTTTTGGTCAATAAAATGAGCACAATATTTATAAAAAATTATGCGTTGAGAAATTAATAAGTTTTAGATAGTGTACAAAATTTTAGAGGCACAACCAAAACTATGGCCAACAGACTACAAGAACACATTGCTTCGGAATCGACTTTTGTTCTATATCCCTCATCTGTAGTAATTAGTAGCTACAGTAGGACCACAGGTATGAACATGAGCATAGAAAAACAAAGTAACACAAATTTACCGGCTATAAAGAAATATTAAAAGCTTTATTTAATGAAAATACTAATCACAATAAGATGAAAGAGGAATCAGTAAACTTTAAACCTTTGAGTTTCAAAGTAATTTCCAATACCATGCGTAAGGCAGCTGCTTCACGTTATAGTCAGAGCTCCTCAGTTAGGCTAGCTGGGCCAAAATCACAAAAATCACAAGCAACACAAATCCCTGTAATATCTGTTTCATTTTAGAATTAATAGTCAATTTGCTACTTAATTAAATTTACATCATTAGCCCACACCCTTGACTATAGGTCAGACTTGTAATGGAGTGTTTTCCCTTGTTGAGCAAATGAAGATTCTTACTGCTTTGTAATCAACTATATAACCTCCAATTTTTTGGTAAATTTTGGAAAGTCTTCATTACTGGCAAAGTTTTAAATCAATCAGTTGTTTGAATTACGTGATCAATTATTGTTTTAATCACGTTATCAATCAGTCCAAAGCTGTTTGTAATATGTACAGGAGTTAAAAAGGAATCACACAATGTTGCACTTAAAGTACGAAATACGTTATTTTATGCCTCTATGTGGCGTCACTCAATAATAATGACGTCATAAAAATGAAATAAATAAAAAATGGCAGAAAATTAGCAAGCTGCTTTTACAGTAGTACCTCTCTTTATTCAGCTTTTGAATCCCCTTTATTCTCTCAACGTAATTTACTGCACTGCATGTTAAAAATTCTCTTCTCAAAAAGTCATATCATGACTCAAATTATCTGACAAATGTGGTTGAATTTGCAATCACTTTACGTTAGAGTATAATAGCAATTACTGCACAATTCGTTACAATTTCACCGTGTAAGTACTACACAGTAAAGACAGAAGTTCTTAGGTACTAAGTTATTTAAGTAGTTTTATTCTTGAAGTATGTGGGTTAGTATACATTATGTTTTGCTTTTGATGTATTGTATAATTACATAATGAAACGTTATTGGGCCCGCCATTTTACAAAAATCCTAAACCTACCTTTCAAATAGCGTGGATAACCAGCAAATATCAGCATTAAAATTATGCTTACTGCCATACACACAAGTGGGATCAGCCACCATGCTCCAATCCAACGTGAATCCCAAGATTCAATTTCTCTGAAAAGTTTGAATTTTGATAAAAGTGTGAAGACTACACCGATGAAACTTTTTAAAGTTTAAACAATATTTAAATCATTTTTTGGCATCGCAAACGTTTTACTGTATTACTTAAACTTGTTATCCAAGCAGAGCATAAATGCAAGATTAGCATTATGCTAAAAAGATTGATTGCTAGCGGTGCTGTCAGTAAAGTCCAACGCATTACTATGTTGTTAAGTTTAGAACTTGCGGTCAATTTTTCGCCCGAACTACACTACCTCCAAGCAAAACTGTTGTGCGGGAAAAATATTCTTTTGTTGATTTTCTTTTAATTTAGAATTTTGAGACTAAAAACCTTCTGTGCAATTCTCATGCAGGTTAGAGCTGTTTCGGTTAATGCTAGATCTTTCCAGCTGAGCTGGCATAAATTTAAATTTCCAGCTGAGCTGGCACAATCTTCAAGTCTCTTGCATCCAAAAAGTATATGAAATTTAAGCGTTGAAATTGGCAATGAGGTTAAAGCAAAAAAAAAAATTAAAAAGAAGCGAATTAAGCGTTAAAATAAGCCACAATTTTTCGCCATAAAAAGGCTATCCTGAGCTTTTCATAGAAGAGGGGTTTCCAAACTAGGGTACATGTACCCCCAGGGATACATTTCGACTTTTCAGGGGTACATTACAACTTCAGTAACTACCGAGTCTACTTTTGCAGTTCACATGATTTATTTTGTCTAATCACGGCAGGCAAGACAAAACTGCACACTGATTGCTACAAGAACCGTAGTTCCAAAGGCTAGAAAGCAAATACAGTCGGCCTAGCTTATTTTAAGCAAGATTCACGTCTCTTCGCCATTTGAAAACAAAATCTACTGAGAACCAGTTGTCTTGCCAATGAATTACGGCACAATTCAATGATCGGTGATGAAACAGTTGAATTAAGAACTAGGTCAGCAGCGTAAGAAAGTGTAAAACCTTCAAATGCAAGACTGAAAAGGTGATGGTTGTTAAGCAAGGTTTTGGGTTTATAGAGCGGGTTTTTCATTACAGAAAAATATGAGAAAATTTAATGGCACACGAGCTAATTTATAAATCGGCCAAAGGGTGCCCGTGAACAGAAAGTTTGTGAAACCTTGGCATAGAGTGTTGTTATAAAACAAAATTAACAACGCAAAACCGTCACCACATTCAAAATATTCTGTATATGATAATGTCTATGACACTAGTACCATCTCTGTCTCATTGATATCCTAATGACTATCAAATTAGTTCATCATGCCTCAGTTGCAATTGACATTACAAAAATTACTTACGGAATAATGTTTTTATCGAAGTCCACGTAAGTGTTTCTTGCAATTGCAATTGATCCTAATATTCCAAGAGTTGCTCCAATGTTGATAAAAACAAAGATTTGAGCTAGAAAAAACAGATTACCAATTACACTATTTGAGAAGTTTAAAGGTAATTTTCAAACCTCTCGCATCTGAAAAAGTAGTAAAAGATGTTTTTAATTCCACAATATTCTTTCGACAAAGTCAGATTTTTCTCAAAATTCCTTCTATAAGTCAGTTATCTACATTTTATTGTAGTGATTGCTTTTGGGAGTTTTTTTTCCGTAGAGCTAGCAAGCTTTTTATATTGTTTACATAAAAAAAAATTACTATTGGGTAGTCAAGCGGACAGAGCGTCTGCTACTGAAGCAGTTGATTTGAGTTCGATTCCCTGTCTGGTCAAACCAAAGACTATAAAAATTGGTATTCTCAGCTTCCCTGCCTGACGTTCAGCAACAAAACTTAATATGTGAAGCCTCTACCGTGTGTGATGTACAAGTTGGTTGGTGGCGGCTTGTCTCGAAAACCAAAAGGTTCCTTTGCTGTCTCTGGCCTCGGCAATTTGACGAATAAAGCTGTAGAGCAGCTAGCCAATTAGACGAGATTTTAGTCTTGTTTTAGTAACAGTTCTGAGTTATGTAATGCAGTATTTTCTTCAACATTTGAATTTAGTTATTACTCCTGCATTAAATTAGTTTTTAAATACTTTTTATCACGTTATTTGATAGCGTTTTGAAAAACAGCAAAACTTAATAGATTTCTCGGCAACAACAAACATTTGACTCGGTAGAATTCGCAGTCATTTACCAAATCAAGGCCTCCGATATACAAACAAAGTTTTAAAATTATATAGAAGTCTATAGAGAGTAAAACCCATTGGTGCTGTAGGTTACACAATTAGGTTGATGCAAGCGTTGAGTTTTGAACGACAAAGGAAAGACCATAACTGGCTGTTTGAAGTGACTATAAGCGACAAAAAAAGGCCCTAAGTTTTAGATGCAGTAGATTGCCCAAGCAGTATTCATTTTTTGTGAATCAAACTCCTGTAAAAAGCTACAGAATGTGCACTCGATATAGTTTAAGTGCAAGAAGAAACTACAGAAACAGCAAACTTACTAAAATATAAACTAGTAGAACGCGGCCGCAAGCTTTGATCCAAATATACGAACCCCAATGTGTAAAATACGGTAAGTGAAGCTCCCATGATAAACTGGCCAACAAACATTATGTACATTGCGTATCGAAGTTCTGGCTTCACTTCACAGTCTGGTTTCCATTCTGGAACACATTTCACTGCAAACAAACATTAGTGAGTTCTCAAACAATTCATTTATTTATTTATCTATTTTTTGAAAAAATTAAACATTAATCCAGCTTTGCATTTACAAAATAGATAATTTTATCATTTAATCAATTAAATAATACAATATTCAATCAAAAACTGATCAATCAATATGTTAACCCTATTTTACACGGGATATTTGATCAACGCATTTTACACGAAGAGGGGGCAAAAAGATCCCCTATCTAACCAGTGGCGCCGCTAAGGGGGGCGGCCCGCATCTCACCGTTTTGGGGTGACACCATATTATGAAGTGAGTTCTTATCTCCACTGATTTGTGGTGAAGATCTTTTTTTCCGTCCTCATTTGAACTGAAAACCAGCCAATTTAGCGGCGAAGACCTTTTTTTTCTTTTTGGTTTGGAGTTCACATATTTCTGGGCCGAAAACCCTCTACTTTGACGGCAATAACCTTTTTTTTTGGTCTTCACCTATTTTTGGTCCGAAAAAGGGTGACACCACAAAATTCCGCCCCGGGTGACACCATCCCTAGCAACGTCACCGTAAAAAAATTGACTCGTAGGTCGGTGTTCATCAAAATTTTTAGAAAAATTTGTATTCAGATAATGGCTACGTCATCATTGTGACAACGACCCATCTTTTTAAAAAATGAAGACATTTTTTCGACGACGTTCCCGGCGTTTCAAATTTTTTACATACGTTTGACTTTTTGTAGTAATTATAAATACTTAAAAGAGCATTCAGGTCGAAAACTTATTTGCTCGGTTTCATCTCAAAAAATTTGGGAAGATCTGGCAACTAACTTCACCAAATTTGAGCTTTCTACGACCTTCTGTTCCCAAGATATGACAATTTAGATTCATCTTTAGGATGGATTTTTCCCTTAGAAATTTTGTCAGGGCTGCCAACTACAAACAACCATAGGTGATCAAGTTAATGCAAAACATTAGCTTCGTTAACCACTGATCCGTTAACAAAGTTCACACCTCCGTTAACGTTAATCCGTTATTTTTAGCTTTAATTAACGGAAATTAATAAAGTCCGTTAATTCGTTAACATTTTGCGTGTAATTTACATTTCCTTTTTATTCACTCGCTTCTAGAACACGTATTGACGCTGTTGAGCAGATTGTAAGGAAATATTTATTGCTATGGTGGTCTTTTTGTGTTTTGCAAGTTACATTTTAAAGTCGAATCTAATTTCAAGATAGAAATAAGTTGAAATGCACTAACGAAGCTGCGATTGGAAAATGTGTGGAAATTGCGAACAGCGATAATTAATAGACCTCTGAGGCTGCAGCTTATTATTTGTCACAAAACAGAGCTCCTTTTTTCGCTTTCTTCGATAAAACTCGAGCTAATACGCAACAAGTGCTACCAGTGCAAACTGGTTTGTACCGATACGATGAATGAATGGTGCAAGATATTAACGATAAAAACCTTAACGGAAGTTGACATGACTTAACGGAAGTTACTTTAGTCCGTTAACATGAAAAAGCTTTTTAACGAATTAACGAGTTCAAGGAAAAGTTAGCTTCGTTATTAACGGATTAACGACTAACCTACTTGTGCCCACCTATGCAAACAACATTTCAAAAACTTGTTGCTATTTTTAAGTCTCATTAGGTGTTTCCGGCATTGTTGTTGTCAAAATAAAGTAAAGAGTCAAAATTGTAAATTATAGCTGCTTTTCCAGTAAATTCGATTCAATTTTTGTAAAGTTAGTCTTCTGTCACAATACAACCAAAATGGCAACACTGAAGTAAAACGAAAGTTGTTAACTTGGAATTGCAGTATCTTGAAAACGGCAAAACGTGCAGTAAAAAGTTGAAATTGAGTGAGAAAGCATTTTAGGCCTTGCCGAACATTTTGGCCTACAGTGAAAAACTTGACGTGAATGCCCTCTTAAGTCAAGTCAGTTACGTCACAAAAACGTCTTGTGATGTCATTTAAGTTAAGTATTGGCCAAAAAATGCTAAGCTCTCGGAAAGTAACTTCAGAAAGATTCAAAAATAGGGAAACTTTCTGATACCTTAGAAACTTAAAATTTTCCGAAGTTATTTGTAATGAAGTTTGACTCAAAGTCAAGTTGATTTGAAATAAAAATCTTATTTTTGAAGGGATTTACAACACAAAAAACCGAGAGATGGGTAACAATGCCCCCCTACTTAAAATAGGATTAATCAATCATTCAAACAAACAATATAATGTTAAAAAATCAATCAATAAATTCACCAATCAATCATTAAATTAATCAGTAACTCATCTAATCCATCAATCCTTCATTCAATTAATCTATCTATTTATCTATTACAAGGGTAGGCAAAATTGTTCAAAGAAAGAGCCTCTTGCGGAAAACCATAAACCCCAGCAAGCCGCAAAATCAGTTTACGCAAAATGATATTACAGCAATAATAACACAATGATTATTTATTCATATCAGTCTTGTACTTGACTTGCTAATCTCTGAAAATTTGGACGATAAGTTATTGATGCTGAGCGAATTAATTCTTTCAAGGGTTCATTGGCCAAGGTTGCAAGATGTTTTGATTTTACAAACTTCATTACTGAGAAAAAGAATTCATAACTATAAGTCGTACAAAATACAGAAATGAGTCGTGTACTGGTCTTTTTGAGTTTTGTATATTTATTCTTTGGAACTTGTCGCCGAAACTCAATGGTAGAGTGGCACTGACTAAAATTTTTTAGAACCATATATTATTGTTTGTCAGTCAGTTCCATTTCTACAGCGAACATGTTAATGACAAAATTAACATGTATTGACCGGCAATTTTTTGAGACTGAAGAGCTCCAACAACTTTGTAAACCTCCCCCCCATTGCAAGTTCCAGGAATAACTTAAATGGAAACAGCGCCTTTTGTGCACCCCCTCATGAAAAAATCCTACCTAGGTTTACACCACTGCATGCTTTTATGTTAACATTTTGATGCTTGTCAGCAACTAGGTTGCTGTATCTAACAGCACCAAAGTCTAACATAACCATGGAACACTGCTCCAAAAAAATGCTGGTGGGTTAAGGTGAATTTACACAGTATCCGTTTTTCGTACGTTTTAGTCCGTTTTTTAACAGTTTTGCTTCTCTATTAAAAAGTAAGCGCTTTTTCGACAGCATTTTTATACGTCCACATACGCACTAAGTAGACTGTTATATTTTGATAAAAAATTTGTTCAAAAATTTTGTGTATTAGCGATGAGAGTGATATTTCAAAATAGGGCTCTACTACCCCTTTACAAAAAATTTTTTTCGAAAATCTTTTCTTCAGTGTTTGATATTCTGGCTAGTGCGGATACGAACATATCAAAATGCGGACGAAAAAGTGCATACTTTTTCATGGAGAAGCAAAAACGCAAAAAAACGGAGGAAAACGTACGAAAAACGGATACTGTGTAAACTCACATTTCAAAAAAAAATTGAGGATTTTTATACTCAACCTCTAGAAAAGAGTCAATTAACCATTTTATAGATAGAGATTAGCGTACTGGTCGACCTGCAAAAAATTTTTTCTAATCGACCTTGTGGTTGCTGAGATATTGAAAGTCACCACTAGATGGCAGACGCGAGTGTGAAAAATTTTTGATTTAGATTTTACGAGTTTTATTAAAGGTATCGACTTAAGTGTTGTGGCTAACTACATGTTTTTGGGGGCAAGGAATCAGAATTTCAGGTTATTTTTATGATAATTTTTTAGGAAAGTCTGTTATTTGAAGTTTTTTTTAAATTTTGGGGGCAAAGTTGAAGCCCGAAAATGGGAATGAAGGATTGCACAAAATAAAAAAAAACAAATATGCCTTAAAGTCTTGACAATACACATTTTTCATTGCTGTTTCGTTTTTTCATGACAATTGTAGTCTTCATCATCTATGTTATATTTTTTGAAACAAGCTTCCAAAAATTCCTACTTTGTTTTTCAAATTTTGAATTTATTGTTTGCTCTGTATGAATACAAATATTGATTGTTTCAAAACAATTACAGTTGTTTCATAATTATACAATAAAAATATGGCTAGTCTATGTATCAGAATCAAGAAATTTACCTTATTGAGCAATACTCAGAGATCATTAGTGCTTCAGAATGAGTTTAGTTGCCATGAAGGATTTTCGTTTGATTAAATTTAAAAATGATATCAATTAGTGATTGTTTGTGCAACTTAGGTTATATAAAGTTGCTATTAATCAAAGTTATTTTGATCATTCTCACCAATTTTTTATGCATTATTTTAGAGCTTGCCAGCAAAATATTTTAATTTTTTTAGTTATTTTGGAGCAAAATGTTCAATTTTTTGGCCATTCATTAAAAATTTACGCAATAATTATCATATAACTGAAAAAAAACAAAAAAACGTAGACTGTTAATAGTATTGATTTAATAAATAAGGTAACTTAAAGTTTGCATCTCTATGCTGCAAGGATTAGCTTTTTTAATTTGCTCGTTATGACAAAGATGTAGGCTTCAACAAACAAATTATTAAAAAATACCATACTATCAAACAGCTGAATTGCTTTCTCACTTAGGTCAATACTCATGTATTAGGTGATCTTAAGTGTGCTTATTTGTGCTGTTTTCTCCCAAGACCGTGATATTCTTTTGTGCGTGCGATTTTAATTGTCATTTAACTTTATCAAATCAAAATCACATTTTTCTTTATTCTCGTTGTATTACGCTGAAGCATGAAATCAGTTTGCGGGGGTCTATCTCCGCTCTTTGCGCCCAAGCAACACTGCTCCTTTCAAAGAAAAGTCGCAGCAGTGGCGAACCGTTGGCAACACTGTCTGATTTGACTAGCCTGAGATTCGATCTCCCGCTCCAGAGACGAACGCGTTACCGCTCGATCAACTGGCCGGTCATTTAACTTCATTCCAATCGAAATTACAATTGTACCATAAATAAATTTGCAATGCCAGCTTCTTATTCTTTCAAATGACATACTGTAGCAATGATTTCGAGATAAACCCACGTGTATAATATTTTATCATTTGCATCAACATATTTGCTCATGATATTTTTGAGCTAAATTAGTTAAAAAGTATATACAGGGTGTTTCAAGAGAAACACACCGGTATATTATTAAAATAATATCAGTATTTTGGTATGTTACTTTCGAAACAGTAAACACCCTGTACAAAGCTTTTGCAATGATTAAAATTATATTTTGTAACAAAAATGCTCTAAACACCATTGCAACAATGACACCAATTTTGTGATTGACTAGCATTTATTATACTAGTTAGCAAGACCAATCAATATAATGCTATGTATAATTTGGGGCCAAAACGTCTACTAATGCTTGTTACATGTTACATGAAGCTGTATTGTTATTTGCTCTGCAGCATTTAATGGTAAAACTAAAATACTCAAAATTTGTCTCTTTACATATCCATACTTTCATTTTACTTAAATGATGAAATTTTCATGCACTGTTTTTGTAACATTATCGTGGTAGCTGAATAATCAGGTTGTGATATAACAGCAAAACAAATTGCTTTGTTTATACACATTGCTAATCAATTGTCATCCTAAATTCTTTATCAAAAACAAAGAACAATCTTTATACTACCCCAAAATATTTTTGTTTCAAAATTTTATTCAATCCTTCATCCCCAATTTGTGACCCCAATTAACCACCCCCAAAAAACAAAAAAACTACCAAAACACAATTTTATAGCAAAATTAGCCTTTATTAATCCCCAAATTTAGATTCCCCATCCCTAAAAACATATATTTTGACACAAAAACTAATTTTCTGCCGTAAATAAGGGCCTCGAAATTGATTTTTGTATTTTATATATTCTCGTCTGATATCTAGTGGTAATTTTTGACATGTCATTAACGGACAGTTTGATTCCAAAAAATTTTTTATGTAGCTTGTGCCATCCTATGTAGATAATCCATAAGCACTGTATCTAAATTTTCTAACCTAGGGTATTTGGTATTTGTTGAAATATAATGGAACGGCCCTCACCGTCTACCAAAGTCTACGTTGGTCAGAACTACTAATATCCTTTTGGAACTAATCACCTAAACAATCCTCTTACCTTTGCTACAACTGCAAGCTAAAGCTGCGTATCTACTGGACTTTTTAGCAGTTTGTAACCTCATTCTGCAGCTGCCCCCTTCGAGCAAGTTTGGCCGATTGAGCGTTGTTTCATTATAGTGACGTGGCAATAATATTTTATCGATCATACTTTCAAAAGAAGCGGTACTTCAAAAAGTTAAATATTGAAATTGATAAAAAAAATAACTTTAAAGGGTTAAAAAACTTAAAAATTTATAAAAATTCAACACAACAGCCACAAAATTTAAGTCGGCGAGCCACAGCCACAATTATCCTCATCTATCTGTCAAACAATTATTTAAAATCGAATTATTTAATTACCATTTCGCAAACCAATCTGTGAATCAATTTTCCGATTTGTCAATCCGTCAATCATCCCATCAGTCAATCAGTCAATTTTTCAAAAAATACGATCTTATAAATGATTATTTAATTGAAAATACGAGCAATGAACTTTAGTCAATTTTATAAATGCTTAAAGATTCGCTACCAATTCCTCAAATTAAGCGTTAAACTTCATCGAAATAACAAAATCGAAATCATGAAATTTTTAATTTATCAAATTAATAAATATGAATAATCGTTATGTTTTCGTTTTCTGTAGTTTTTTATTTTTTATTTGCTTGATATTGCAAACATGTTTGTCTGTTTTACAATGAAATTATACCGTGAGAAAAACAATGGTCTGATTTGATGGTACCAATTGTTAATAAATAGAGTATATTTCGTTAACGTACAGCGATATATTGGAATTATATAATACTGTTTTTCACCAAGATTCTTTTGTTATGCAATACTTATACAACTAAATTACGCAAGCTAGGAGATGACGAGTCAACAGTTGCTATATGTTCTAGTCTTTGTTTGTCTAGTTTGAGTCAACTTTTCGCTATCGTAAAGTATATCCAAGAGTTTCCTGCCAACAACAATCACGGACCAAAATGTTATGTAAAGATTTTTGTGTAAATGATGACACAAAAATTTATATCGAGATAAAAGGATTGTGCTCTATAAATTGGTAATAAAATTAAAAACTGTGTCACGATGTAACAAATTCGTCCAGCCCATTAATTACATTGAAATCTGTCAGGTGCCATTTCATAGAGGCCTGTTGTAAAATGGGGGAGGGCGTAAACAAACGCTCCCAGCCCAAATATTCCACAACTGATTGCAATTGCTCTTGCTTTGCTCCATCGTTCACCAAAAAATGCAACAAAAACAACAAAAACGCAAAACGCAATATTAGCTCCGGAGGCAATGAAGACAGAATCGGACTTCTCCAGATCAAATCTGCTTTCGATATCGGGAGCATTTACCACTGTTACACCCGCCAACATGCAAGCTAAAAATATAAAAGTAATAAAACTTACTTTACATTTTCTCAAATGGTTTTCTTTCGATATAATTTGATGGAATACAACGATGATTGGAGTCGAAACCGATTGTTTAATTTTATAGAACTTCATTTTGATTTTTGACGGATTATTGAACGTTAAATAAATTTTATCTTTGCAAGATACCGGTAGAGCAAACTGTTTTGCAGGATACATTGCAAGACGCATAAATTGGGATTAATGATGAAGTTTTACAGAGTTTAGAATGCAAGCAGAAACTGTCAGTCATTTTTTTTCACCAAATGAAATGAAATTGAATGATAAGAAGTTTCGGGACGGGCTCGGGCTTATATTTTCAGATTCGGTCTGAACTAGTCGACTTGTTTACAATAATAGTTTGACCGGCCCGAGATTAAAACTTTAGACCTCCCGTTCTATAAACGAACCATTACAGCTCATTCAGTCCACTGGCCGGAACGTTTTAGCAAACTCGATGTAAAAATCTTACATGTAACAGCAGCAAAGAGGCAGTAACAAATTGTAAAAGCATACGAGTTGTTTAAGTAGCGGAATGCTTTGGGGGATTTCCAAACTCCAGGTATCTTGTAGTCATCTTCCTCAATAATTTTTTCTCCATTCATTGTGGTAATACAAGAAGTTAACTTGCTCAAAGCTACAGAGTGCTTAGTTCTCGTGATGTTGATGTACCAATGTTAGCATTGCTAATGAATAAACCTAGAAAAGAAAAGAAAAATCGAACGCAAACTATAATTTTTTACATGAAAGAAAACATACCATATTTACTTGAAACTAAAACATGGTTTAAAGCAGTACGATACCAAAACATCTCAACTTAGTTGGAAGTTGCTGGGTTTCGAAAAAAAAACAACAAAAACACTAAAAGTTGTATGATAACAGTAAACAGCAAGACTGAAGTCATTCTAAGGATTTAGTTACAATAAAAATACAAACGTTTTAGCCTGAAAGCATGAAAATAGTGCGATTAAACAACATATACGTTCGTGTAGTGTTTGTTCTAATGTGCGACATGACTTAAATTCTTTCGAGGTTCTGAAACAATGTAAATCAGATTTTCAGGCCAAAATTCATGAAGCTTTGTTAATAAAAACACAAAGACCTAGTTTAAACAGGCAATTATATGGTTATGGCTCGTCCTTTCCATTAAATGTCTACAAATGATAGTGACGTCTATTGATTAATGTGCTGTTTTTACCCTCTAATTTCCTTACTTTCCATTAGTAAATCAACTGTTAACCTGTTAAATACAATTGATGATTTTTATTGTTAAAACGCCCGGTGACTCGAAACCTTGATATCGCTTGATTTTTTGTGTTGCATTTTTTCCAGTTAGTCTAAAGTCAACATGGCTATAATTTAACTAATACCTGAAGAGGCCTGATGAAAGGCGAAAACGTTTGTATTTTTATTGTAAATAAATCCTTAGAATGACTTTAGTCTTGCTGTTTACTGTTATTATTTGGCTAAATAAAATTTTCACTTTACCAAAGTTATAAAAGCTGTATCTCAAATAAAAAAAGCTACGTGGAAAGTGCGATTTTGCCCTCATACAAATTAAAGCTTATACACAAATCTAATTAGCAGAGTCGCGAGTACCAGCGATAACTCAGAAGTAAGGTGTCGAGCTGGTGACTGAAAGGCAGGGCCTACGAGAGGAAGTTTTAGTGCCAGGTGGGTACATCGTACCCGGAAGATCCTAAAAGTGCACGCGTCATGTGTTCTGTAAAACTTTTCAATAAGGTAGTCTGTTAAGCTTTTAGTTATTTAATTTTGCCTTCACCTGAATTCAAACTAAAACCTATCCGAATTACTGCGAAGACCTTCTTTTTGGGTCTTCATCTAATTTCTGGCGGAAGGCAATTGTAATTAGCCTATCAGTCTTCGCACGCTCTGAAAAAATTTCTCTCTGAGGCCCTGTCAAAAGGTCGCTGATTGCGGTTTAATTCCGAACTAGCAATTCTTCGGAGTATCGTTTGGAAAGACACTCAAAGCATATTTTTCATTGGGGCCCAATAGTTTACACATTGCTGTGGCCCAGCCTGACGAAAGACTTGCAATTATACAGAACTAAAAAAAAAAGGTGCTTTGCTTTGGTGTGGTTAGACAGACGCAAAGTGCTTGGTTCATACGCCTAAATAAACGAGAAGAAGCGAGCGTGTTGAGGTAGTTAGATTATATACAGGGGCGCAGAGAATCAAACGTGGGCCCGGGGTCAGCTCAAATATTACACATCACCGGTTTTGTGAATTCCAAAACAGACGAGGAAAATGCCACAGTTTTGTCCGGATTTTGATGTGATCTTCCCCCAAATAAAAAGGTCTTCGGTCTTCTACATACTGATTTCTCAGTGTCATTTCGATGGGCCCCCCTGAAACCCATGGGCCCCCTAAAGTCCATGGGCCCCGGGGTCATTGTACCCCTTGCCCCCACATCTTGTAGGCCCTGGTTCTATATTGAGACTATTTAGCTTACTACGATGAAACTGACAAACGAAGCAAAAAAAAAAAATGCAAATTTTAGGGGCAAACAAAATAAAAATCTTTGGCAAGCCGTTGGCAATACTGCGTCCGATTTGACCGGTTAGATAGTTGAACCTCAGAACTTATCCCGCTCTTAAAGGACGCATTACCGCTCACCACAAGTTTTAAGTTTGTTATAGCAGAAAATATATGCACTATTAAAATTTTCTTCAGAATTCGGCTGTTCACCACATTCTCGTGGGACATTATCTAAATCGTCGGGTTACTAGTGACAACTTACACCGTTTAGTTAAAAATTACGACTTTTTTCTTGAATATTTATGAACAAAATTTAAATATCAAATGAGAGTACAGTTTTCTTTTAACGTATAGCGCAATTTCATTCAAATTTCAAATAAAATATTTTCATGAATTGTTTCTATGCTTTTATTTATTTTTTTGTAAAGTTTTTCTTAGAGCTATTAAACGATCTCCTTCAAAACCTTTCTTAAACATTGTAAATGCTGATATGAAATAAAATCAGGCCATATTTTTAAAACTTTTTGTGGAAAGTAAATCTGGGATTTTTTAAATTTTCTCCAAAGACAATTTCTAATTTTTCATAGCACAGTAAGCGTAACGCTGTCTTGCTGATTTCGATTTTTCTGCTTGTGAACATTTGAGAACGTACTAGTTTAATTTACGGTTATATTTTTAGCTTATATACCGTAATTGTTTTTTGATCAGTCTGAGATTAATAATTGATTGATATCGCAACGGTAATGGGGAATGATTATGACAAGCATGCTGATGGTCACGTATCTGTTTATGACAAGCTGTATGATTATTCATTAAATTTAACTTGTTAAACTCTTTATTTGCTTATTTAATTTTTATTGAAAATGTCCTAAATACATAACTGGTACAACAAACGTATGCTTGCAGAATTCTTTGTTTAAAAAATCAACTATTTTTATTCTTGTAAAATTTTCTTCTTGCAGAATCTCTTTCTATAAAAATTCAACAATTTTTAATGAAATATCAATTTACAGCCGGTGTAGGTTTTGTAACAAATGATGTTCACGAGCCTTTTGTGTAGAAATAGTTGCACAATTATTCGTTCACACATTAAAAGAATCTTGATTAAAGTTAATCATGTAGTTTAGCAAGGATATAATAACGAGTTTACCACCATATCACATCGTAATTATTTCAACTTTAAATCCAGTAATCGTATTGTTTATTCTTTGTTCTTCATCACCATCAAAATATTTCGACTAAATTTAAAACATAAAAAGTTACTAAATGGTACTGTTACTTGCTCTTTGTGTTTTTTTGCAATGCAGTGCCTTCAAAGCCAGAACAATAAATGCACTAAAACATATACAAGATTTTTTTCCCGATAATTATTGGATTTTAAACAGCATGGCGTTTTGCAGTGACTCGTGCGTCAATTTCGACGAAATATAATGTAAATAATTGTAAAAAATTGAATTGCTCTTAATTTAAAGGAGAATGGATTTAATTTTCAAAAGACGCCAGAAGAAAAAAGTAAATAGTGCAAAACGGCAGCGGTGTTGCAAAAGAAAGTTTAATGTGTGGCACACGTGCTGTGCCCAATTGTGACTCTACCGTAAGTTGTCAGATTATTTTATTGCGTACTATGAAGTACTAACAGTATTTAGGATTAAACATTAATAAAACATTGTGAGCTGTGGCTTAATTGCATTTTAAACCCAATTGTTTTTATAAGTAATTTGACATAATTGATCAATACCACTAAAAGAAAATTATTATTGATGATGAATATATAAAATTGTTTAAACTGACTCATATACTGTATAAATTTGCAAAAAAAAAAGAAAAGAAATAGGCTGTACTAGTAGACAAATTACACAAAAAAGCTAAGCAATCTCGTGCATGAGGCAACCCATTAATAATCAAAACGTTTGAAACTACACAGTCAATACATAATTAATGATGTAAATTTAATCTACGTCGTATTACCACCCAAATTCATTAATGCATACGTAAATTCTTTTTTGGGAATTTGAAAAAAGCATAAATCTTTTTAGTCTTTTGATAATTGAAAATTTCAAAAAAAAAGCGCAAAATTTAGTTAGATTAGCATCTTTGTTTTATTATACTGTACTTTGTATTGTCAGGAAGTCGGTAAAATATTAGAGTCGGCAAGATATCTTTTGAAGATTTCCAGTATTAAGTTCGTTTAAGCACACTGCAATTATAGTACATAGTTTTTTGATTATTGCCTTTATAATTATATACAGAAAATCTGCAACAGTGAGGACTGCAATTGGCCGTGCATATATGCAGCATGCTGTAAGTCTAATTCCAAAAAGGGCAAAAGTGAATTAGGTATTAAGTGAATTATCCCCCTAAAAGAGTGAATTACTAAAGGCAAAAGTGAATTACCCAAAATGGGAAAAAGTGAATTACGGATTCAAACACTCCCCTACTGGTTAAATCACTTTTTACAATCTAATGGGTTGTTTTGCAGGAATTCAATTTTTTTTTGGTTTTAGAGCTTTATACAGCTTTTTATTATGCAATAATCAGAAAGAGTTTTGGACAAGTTTTATAATATTGTGGTGGATGGTACAATAATCAATCTTTTCTACTTGAAATAGCATGAATGCTACTGCATCAACAACAATAGGACTAACAAGTCCAACTCTAAATTTTACGACGAGCAAAACTGAACTAGACCGCGAACTAGATGTGGTTCTCGCTGTGACGTTGTCTGTTTTCAGTTTTTACCTAATGTCTATAACCATCACGTACTATATCAAACATTCACAAGCGAGTCTTCTCTGGACAAATCGAATTTGTTGCCTATCCGCTATTTTACTTTTTTTTGGCACCTGTTGGTACCAAGCTGAAATACAGCTGCAAAACCGCACCGATTTATTCTGTCAAGTGAATACGATCGTCAACGTTGTTAGGTCCATCGGAAACAGAACTGTTGTTTATATCGTGCTTTGGATTCGTCTACGAAACTTTTATAGGACTTTTACCAAAATAAGCAAAGCAAGATTCGACGCCTTTAGTTATGGTCTTTTAATCACCATTATTTTATTGTCGCTCATTCAAGTATTCACGTTGGTAGGCTTACCGAATGCTGCGGGAGAAGACGGATGCAAATCAGAAAGTCCAACCCATTTCTTACAAATTTTTACTCCTTTTGTTTTTGTGGTTGTAAGTTTGTTTCAGGTAAGAAAAATCAATATCGCTGATATTTTCAGCTTTATGCAACTAAATGATATGCAATAGTAACTTAGCACGAAAAAACTTCAAGTTATACTTGTTGAACAGTTTCAAAACGAGCAGTAGCTTACAAATTAATTTTTTAACTATACGTTAACAGCCCATTTTTGACTTCAAAAGTAATTGGTATTCTCTATGCATATGGTATAGTAAGAAAGCAGTTTGATTGCCGTTTGAAGTACTACTGATAGATGAGAAGATAATGATTGCAAATACTAACTTTTTGAAACAATCCAAATTTTCGCTTATGGTTTATTACTGTTTGGTCAATTTTTGTTTGTTTTTACTTTGACAGCACAGCCTAACATTATTAAATAAAAACATATCACCAAGTATGAACAAAATTCAACTCACACAGCAGCAAAATAATTCTACGAATGGGTTTAATAATCATCGTGCAAAATCTCAAGCCACAAAACAAAATCAGTCAATAATCTATCAATCTCGAAAAATTTTTGGAGAATTATTTACAATCGCAACTATTTTCTTGCCTTATCCAAAAGAGACCGAAGGGATCTTATGTCAGTTTTCAAGTCAAGCTGCCACTTGCCCATAAGTCACTTACTCACGTGGTCGGTGGAGCTTCACGGTGTCTCTTTTAATGCTGAACTTCAAGCAGAGAAGCTGTGAATACCAATTTGTATGATCTTAAGCTCAACCCGACCGGAAACTCGAAGTTGATTTCACCATTTTAGAACCAAATTCTATCTATCCATCCGACCATTGATCGGTATAAACTTGTCAGACACAGCTTTTTCAGATTATTAACTCAGACGCTTTATTTTAGTTTCTTCTGTTGGGTCCTGTTCTTTATCCAATATACAAGAAAATACAGACCAAAATGAACAACTGTCAAAAGAAGAAAAACCGTTTCGAAAATATCTTTGTACGTCTGAGCATTTGTACTGCGATTTGCATTGTAACTGATTTGGGATTTATAGGACTTTCGGTACAAAATTTGTCTCCAAGATTTTCCGTCAGTTTTATTCCCATTTGCTATTCGTTTAACATGTTAATCAATGTTGTGGCGGTGTTGGCTTCATTTTCTGACTTCGACTTCGTTTTCTCCCTTTCCATAAACCCAAAGTTGTTCCGAAGAAAACCCCTCTAAAAGCGCAAATATCAACCCAATCCCGGCTCGAAGTTACAAAAATTGATGACAATAAATCTGATTCTTCCCAACCTTCAAAACTTTCTGACTTTTTATCTCCTTAAAACAGTTTTTTGTTTGTACGTACACTTTTTGTTTATAAAAACTATTTGAAAAGACCACGAAGCGCATTTTGCAGAACCGTATATGTGCAATACAGTACCGTGTAATCATAAGCGTAGCCCCATCAAAATGCCTCCAATGATAAAAATGAGACAAAAAAGACTTGTTTCTTCAATTTGAGCTTCTTTGTGCATTTTTGGGTATACAACAGTAGACACGTACATTCCGTACAACAGTAATTAACAATAATATTGAAAACCAGGAGGTCCGAGCCCCCGCAATTCAATTTTGCCAACCAATTTTAATGTATAGCCTGGGTGAAATTAAAGGTTTTTGTCTTAAGAGTTGCTTCCTCAAGCCCTCACCTAACCTTTTTAGGTAAGGAATGCAAATACCAAGACCGGATTTACCATATATGGCACAAAACCAGGGGCCCGCGCTCAGATGGTAAGGCTTTTTTTTTGGTCTTTACCCAAATATTTGGCAGGAAGATGTTGCAATTAAACCCACAGTACCAGAGGCCCAGCGTAATGTAAATCCGGCCCGGCAATGACTTGGCTAGTATGTGTACCCATCTATTGTACCTTTTTTTTTTTATAGCAATTCACTTCCACCTTGCCAGTTTTTACGCAAAAAAATACTTATGAAAAAAAATTAGCTAGTTTGAATGCTCAATGTTTATTGAACAAATTATTGAACTTAAATTAATCGGGTTGTGCCCCCTGGCCGTACATGTACTCCTATAACGGGTTAATTTCACAACATAACAAAAATCTCTAAGGAAAATCTTCGAGTGGATTATTATTTGCAGAAGGCAGAGCACCATAAACCCCCCCCTACCTGGGCCAAATCGCTTACAAAATTTATCGCTAAAATGCACGATTTTAGACGTGTTTTGAACTTAGATTGCAAGTTAAAGAAGGATTAAACAATTCAATTTTTTTCAATTGGCTTTCAATTGTAACAAATTTAGTTCTTTCAGGTGACTATGAACACATGCAAAATGTGATCCAATGGCAACAAAATAGCTTTTTTTTTAAAAAACTTACAAAAAATCGCCCAGCGGTTGGGGGCTTCTAACCCAGACCCCCATAGTCTCCGGCGGCTGGGGGCTGTTCTCCCAGACCCTTGTCTATGGCGTGTTTGAGTTACTCTAGTTGACTCAAGACGTCTCCCAAGTTAGACATTAGCACTTTTTAGCTATTAGTTTAAGCCTTTATCCTTCAGCAAAACCCTGCTTAAGTGCCAGACACAGGCCACAGCTGTTGATCTTTACTTCCACGATATCTTTTCCCCATAAAAAGTTCCCTTTTTGAAAACTTTTGATGACGTCGTTGCATGTTATTTGTGGTTTGGGCCTCCCCCAATCAAACATCCTGGCTACGCCTATGCGAATAGTAATATAAAGCATGCGGGAGCACCGTATCGAAATCATAGCCAGTGGACAGTAATGTTTTATTCTTGCAGCCTTGACAATCAAAAAAAAGGAAATTTACACCTTTTCCTGTAAAATTTAAGAACAAAATACTGCATAATGCTTAAAATTTGGGAACTTTAGCTTACCCAGCAAATTGGTTTTTTGACTATCAAAAAAAAAAAAAAAAATCAAAACAATAGTAATCATACTGAAATTGTATTTTTAAATTTGTTTCATTTAAATATTCTTCTAAGTAAAAGACTTTACAGTAAATATTGAAATTTGCATCAGAATTTTGTCATTATTGCTCAGCAAAATGCTAACAATAACGTGAAAAATACTTGCGATTAAATATTTATGAGATTTCTATCATCCACTAAGTTTTAAATTGATATGCCTCAGGCTTTTATGCATCAATTAGGCCTGTATGCATAGACTAAATTTGCATTTTTTATCCAAAGATTAACAAAAATTTTTTAACCAGCATGTTATAATTTTCGCAACCATATTGCATGATTGTGTTTCCAGTTGATCAAGCGGTAACGCGTGCGTCCCTATGGCGGGAGGTTTGACATTCAAATCTTGGGCCTCTCAAATCGGACACAGCGTTACCAACAGCTTACCACCGCCGTGGCATTTCTTCGAAAGAAGTGTGCTGTACGGGTGCAATGGCGCTGCGATTGGCCCGCAAACTCGTTCCACGCTTCGGCGCATTACAGCGAATATAATAATACATTTGATTTGACGTTAAACAATTTTGTAATGTTTTTTTACGCATTTTAGATAATTAAATTTAAATCGCTATTTTTAGTGGTGCGATTGAACTTCTCGAATCGGAATGCACCATATATGATGCATTGCCTGTTTTATGGACTGTGTTGCAGTTTTAGCCAAAATTTTTTGGCCTATTTTTTTTAATGGCCATTTATTGATACTTATCTCTTTGTAGCGGTTTTGCACCATAAATTTATAAAAAGTCTAGATTGTTGAAATGTTCTATTGACAGGATATAAGCGCTGTTTGTCAGGCATGTTTGGACAGATTTTCAGAGTTTGATAGTTTTCACAGTAGCAACAAAGAAAAAAAAAGTGAATTGGTTATTATAATATGAGCTACTGATTAAATTTGTAGTTGTTTTGTGTTTTATGCCCATGTTACTTGTGTATCTTGAAAAGTTTACGTTTTTTCAATCAAAAGTTAGTTAGATGACTATCATTTAAGTCACGTGTTTTTAAATTTTGATCACATGACCATACTAAGACTTATGTTACCGGTACTGAACAAAACATTTTTTAATCTATTCACAAGCAACCATTCTCAAATTTCTGCATCTTAGTTGAGAATATGTTGCATGACTACGCCAACAATTCAGCTGCAGTTTCATTTTCCAAAAATGACGTCATTTGCCTATTTTACACTAATTAACGTGCAGTAAAAGTAAAAATTTTGGAGACTTTTCAATTTTTTTTTCAGCATTCAGCACATTACATTCACCGCTGTTCACGAAAAGTTTTGAGGGAGCTACGCACAGCAATTGAATACGTCACATGAGCTGAACGTCAAACGTTGTAAAATTTTTATAAGCAAGATATGAAGTCATTTCGATGACATCATCAGAGCACGTGACTACCGATCTGACGAAAATTTAGAATATGGAGCTTCATTAAAGTAAATTTCATAACGTTTCAGAAAATGTGTGGTTAAACGAAGTTTCAATGTACAGTGAGTGATTTGTCTGCACTTAAACATAACTGCCAAAAATTACTTAAGAAAGTTCAGTCACGAGGAGGTTAAACTCAAATGTTTTATTTCTTTATACGAGTAAAAGCACTGATTAAAAGTAGGCTACATCAATTCTTTCTATTCCTTCATCATTTAGCCGTAAAACAAATTACACATTTTTTTTATAAAAACTAGCAAATTTTGGATTGAAGCTGATTGTGCTTAAAATCCTAAGAATATGGAGCTTCATTAATTTGTACTTAGCTCTTGAATTTTTTGGGGGAGTAAAGTAACAAAAATTAAAAAAGAGCTCTTGTGTTCGATGGTCAAAGCTGCAGCAAGAACAAAACAGTCCACTGTCTACGATAACAGTAAAAGCTGTTCATATCGTTACGAGACGGTACAATGTAAAGCAGTAATTAATTTTTGTTTTAAAAATTGGCTGGTGTACCTAATCGTTTTTTTGCGCCTTGGCATTTGTTCTTAAATTCAGAAAAGAAGAGACTCGTTTTCATATGAATTTGCTTTTTCAAAAAAAAGGATAAGTCAAACCTGTAATAATTATCATTGGGTAACATCGTATGATTTTATATATCGTTGTGAGTGCAAGTTATTGCTTTTTATGTGCTAATGAAATAAAGCAATTCTTTCTTTTACTGAAGTACAAAAAATATTGTCAATAATTTACGCCTAGACCTACTGTATTTAAAATAATATGCTTCCAACATACTGTAATGCAAATCATTTTAAAATGCAATAAAATTTACTGAAATACCCAAGATGTAAAATACAACGATAAATCTCTCGGCTTTTGCAGCCGGAAAGAAGCTACGGAAAAAATAGCTGAATGTCTTTCAAAAATACTGTAAAATGAAAAATCGGTGCAGACAATTGCATCTTCTCGTGTGCGGCAATTTGCAATGGTGTTTTTTCTTGTTTGTTGTGATTTTGGATTAAAAAGTGTCAGGTAACATCTGTAGTTTTTGTGTTTTAACTAAACTACCAAATTTTATCAGAATACCAGAACTATCGACTACAATTTTCATTGAATTACCATATTGACCGGTGATAATGGAAACGACTAACTATCACTTTTAAGTGCAAGATTTATTTTGATTAGACGCATTGGATGCATCCAGACGCATTCTTGAATAATGAAGCTATTTCATAGCAATAAATTTATTATTTTAAGCTTATAAACGGAAGAGTTGGGTTGGAAGCCGCAGTTTCAAGCAGTGCATCGGGAATGGATAAGAATGTTTTATTTCATTCCACTTGCCAGACGTGCAACCAGATACGTATTGCCAGCGGATAATTTTGGAAAGGCAAACACAAAACTTGGGAGAGCAAAATTTTTTGCTTATCTTAGCAATTGCTTGGTTTTAAAACCAATAATTTTTGTTCTACTAATGTCTGTTGCAAAAGTTTCGTATTTTGCTTCTTGCCATGAAAAAAGTCGAAATGGTTTTGTCATATCAATTTCCAGAGGCTATTAGGGGTCGGAGCCGCCGAAGGCAAGGGGTTTGAGCGCATAGCCCCAGCGCTCGGAGATTTTTAGAATGTCTTTTGCAAAAAAAAACAATTTACGGCCTATATTGGTTAAAATTATTGCATGAGAGCGCTGCAAATAATACCACTGCAAAGCATGGTTAAGCTGGCTGCGTTAAGTAAGCAAAGAACCCGATGACTATATATTGGTAATAGGAAAGTTTCATTCATGATAGTTCCAGCCATGACACAGATCTGTAATTCAAAAATCTCACAAGTTTTATCCTAATCAGACTAATTTCCCCACATTTTTTAAAGAAAAATAATTTGAAGGGTACTAATGAAGCAAAGTTTGAGAGAAGTGATTGATAATAATTAACTATAATTTAGTACCCCTCACAAAAAAAGAAAGAACACCAAAGAAAAAAACAATAGTAATAATAATAAAAACATTAAATAATTATTACATACTTTTTTGATTAAGCCTAACTGAACATTCTTTTTACAAGCACTCAAATTTGATCATTTTCGGCCGATTTATTTTTTAAGTTTTTAGTTATGTTATTTGCAAGCTAAGTTAGATTTTTAAGAAATTCAACGCCCTCCCAAATAAATATTTCAGAATCAGATTTAACCGACTTTGGAATACATATCTCTCCAAAAGGCTAGCTCTGGAACGCTGAAAACCTATTTTCCTACTGTGTATTTTGGTTGGCTGACCAATGGGATGCTTTAGCTCCCTCCCCGCCCTCTGGCTACGCTATATTTTTAATGAAATTATCTTGAAATAACAAGTTTCTGCGTGGTTGCTGTGAACTAGTTACGATTCTTGTCTTTTTGATGCGCGCAGTAACAATTGCTGAAATAGAACAACACATTATTCAAAAATATAGCTTCGAATTTTTAAATAACACCATGCATGTGAGATTTAAAATAACTTTTTTTTATATTTTTCGAAGCTATTAGGTGACTTGTTGTCAACTCATGTAATACAACTGGGTATAAATTTTACTTCAAAAGTTTAATACACTATTAAATATCTTATCAAAATTTAAGCTTTTTATAGACCTTAGTTGATGCGTTAGTGAACTGTCAACGAGAATAGAAAAAGAATTTGCTGATATATATTTAGAACGACCGACGCTCGCGTCGCGTGTTTGGTTGTTTTTACTCGGCCATTTTCCAACTAACGAGTGCGAAATTTCAAACTTTTGCTTATAACTCAAGAACGGTTTGGCCCAGCTACATGAAATTTTGAAAACTGTTTTAGATTAATGAGTTATATGCTTGTACCAAAATTCGAGGCAATAGGTCACGTGACTTTGGTTTTAGAACCCGAAAACCCTCTGCAAGTTTGGCGTGTAAAAAGCGGTTTCAGTCAAAAACGGCTAAAGTACGGCAAAAAATATTTCATATGGTTCTATGTCTTATGATACCCTTTCATCCCAACCAACCCGCGTTTGGCCGCGATGAGATTCATTTCTTTTTTTTTCCCTTTTTTTTCTTCCTAAAGTTTGTACACTCTTCTTCTCCTAAAACACAAAACATCGAAATCTAATTTTTTTTGTAAAGTTGTTGAGTTGCAAACGCAATTATTTCTCCCAAAATTTTTTGGGGCAACTCCACCGGGAACCTCCCCCAAAATGGGGCCCCCAAAAATCAATTTTTTGAACGGCTCAAGCTAGAGTACTACTTTTTTTTGCTATCAGTAAATATTTAACAGACAAATATTTTGACCTAGTTTGGGGGTGCCACTCCCCGGGGATCCTCCCAAATGGACCCCCCAAAAATCAATTTTTTGAATGGCTCAATGTAGAGTGCCAGTGTTTTACGATATCAGCAGATATTCAACAGACAAATATTTTGACATAGTTTGGGGGTGCCACCTCCCGGGGACCCCACCCAAATGAAGCCCCCCAAAAATCAATTTTTTGAACGGCTTAACTTAGAGTGCCAGTGTTTTACAATATTAGCAGATATTTAACAGACGAACATTTTGACCTAGTTTGGGAGTGCCACCCCCCTGGGAACCCCACCCAAATGGAACCCCCAAAAATCAATTTTTTGAACAGCTCAATTTAGAGTGCCAGTGTTTCACGATATCAGCAGATATTTAACAAACAAACATTTTGACTTAGTTTGGGGTGCCATCCCCCCCCCCCGAGGACCCCCCAAATAGACTCCCCTAAAATCAATTTTTTGAACAGCTCAATTTAGAGTGCCAATGTTTTATGATATCAGCAGATATTTTTTAGACAAATATTTTGACATAGTTTGGGGGTGCCACCCTCCCGGAGACCCCCCAAATGAACCCCTCCAAAAATCAATTTTTTTAACGGCCCAAGCTAGGGTGCCAGTGTTTTATGATATCAGAAGAGATTTAACTGACAAATTATTTGACTCTACTTTTCTGGAGGTTCCATAATCAGATATTTTTGAATAATTGCTGATTTTATGGTAGACAAAAAGTACTTTTGAGCGTCACAGCATTAGCTACGCGTCGGTCGTTCACTGGGTTTGCTGGCAAACTCCCATCGAGTGTTCAATTTGATTTTGAAACAAAAAAATTGTCGTGTTTTGCCTGACCAACCTATGTTTGAAATGCTTTTAGTCTACCAGTAAACTGGTATAGGCTAATTGAAATAAAAGTGAAACGTATGCTAATGCAAATGCTACATAAAATCCAGCAACTGACTAGAAATGATTTCTGCTGCGTATGTGCGCTCCATCTTACCTTCCTCTAAGACTGAGTAAGCTTTATTTTAGCACATTACAATATTTTGGAAAGCAGTTGCCTTCGTGGCTATATGCCTGCGTGCAACCGAGATTTGAATAAAAGGAAACTTGGAAGTAAGTGTATAAAAAACTAAATTACGCACAATGGAGGTCTTCGGGACAAAGTCAAAATGCCCTCCCTCTATAATGCGAAGTGGTACTCACAAAATTTTTTAGAAAAATTGGTTTTGAGGTGATAACGTCACCACAGGGACATTGAAGCCATCTTTTTGAAAAACGACGCATAAGTGTCTCAAATTTTGTACAAGTAAGTTTGTGGCTGGATACTGAATCTGAATGTCTAAGTCTAAGTAATTACGTCACTAAAACATCTTACAACGTTATTGGAGTATGGTTTTCATCTTCCCCTCCAATAATTTGATTCTGCAGTGCAGGTCTGTACGTGAATTCGGGGAAAAAAAGTGTCCCATTTCAGGTTAAGACCTTTTTTTTTGGTCTTCACTCGAATTCGGGGAAAATGTGTTCCATTTTTGGTGAGCACCTTTTATTTTAGGTCTTCACTTAAGTTGCTCACCTGAAAAAAGTATTGGTCGAGGTTCATCCTCCCAATGTTGAAAATAGGGCAAAATTGCAAATTATCCCCCCAATGCTCAACAAAGATTTGCACCACTGTTCGAACCTACGGTCCTATATGGTCCTATAGTAAGGCCTGTCCAATCCATGACTAGAACTGCAATCATTTTGTAAGTTTGGTTTCAGAGGATTTAAAAAATAAATGAAATGGCTTGCCGAATTTAATAAGCGTTGTCTAGCCATTGTTAGAGCCGGTCTACACTGTGCGTACAAAATTTCAAAATTTTTTACGCTCGTACGTCGAGGGTGTCTACACTATACAAAACGGCGCTTACGAGCGTAACAGCTCAACAGCGTATTCGGTGGGTGGCCATAATGTTATATGCTGAATTGGATGACGGAAATCACAGATTATTACAATTCTTTGTTGTTTCGGTTAAATTTGGGTCAGATTATGCATCACAAGAAGTAGTATTGTCTTTTTGATAATTTAAACGTGAATTTTTTTCTACCTTCCTCACAAAAAAACATAACGTACGGCCAATCAGTGATCGAGTGTCTGTTACTAAAAAGCTAGATCTGGGTTCGATTCCTTGTTTAGCGTTCAGCAATAAAAAGGGACACGGAGAAAACCCCACAGTGTGTGGTTGACAAAACGTAGCAGCTTAACTCGAAAGCCAAAAGGCTTCTTTGCTGTCTCGTGGCCAAAGCAACTTGGTGAATACAACAAAGTTACAAAAATTAACTTATAGGCCACTGATGCAGGCCCGGCGTCAGGATAACGTGACTAGGGGGGCAAAAATAAATTTTGGTGGAGCACAAAAAGTTTATTTACGTGAATTCAAGAGTGTGAAGCAAACAAAAAAGGTGAAGACGTAAAAATAAAGGTCTTCAGTTCAAAAATTTTCGCAAACTCTGGTTTTCATCTCAAAATTTTGCGACTTTTTACAAATCCTAAAGTGAAGACCAAAAAAAAAGGTCTTCATCCCCAAAGTTTCATGAAATTCGGTGTGAGTCCACAAAAACTACGAAAAACAGTTCTTGCTCGCAAATTCTAAGGCGATAAGCACCAATTTGGGTGTCTTAGGCCTCGATTTGCACTGCAGTAGCCATGAGTCTGTTAATCTCTTCGGAGCACAGTCCTCGCTTGGGGCACACAAGCAGTCGTTTGGGAGGGCACGGCCCCGGAATGCCCCCTCGTGGCGCCGGGCCGCACTGATGGGCACTAGAGGCTAGTTTCATAGGTCCGGTTCTTCATCTTTTGAATTCTTCTTAGCGGAGAGCGACTCGGTGGAAAGATCTGATTACAATGTTTTGCAGGGTACATTTTGTTTTCAGCTTTCAACTGTTTTCAGTTCTACTGATACATTCCGTTTACAGAGGTGGAGTCCTCAAGGACACATTTCGAAGTTTTTGGCCTCAAAGCTTCAAGTCCTCAAAAATTGCCCTGTCCTCGGCTCGAGAAAAACAGTAATTTCGGAATCCTTAAAATTTTGTAGATCGTTTTTTGTAGAAAAAATTGTTTTTTAGAGATATTTTGATTTTGTTTGTTTGAGAACACCTGAAAAAAAATTTTTGAAGACCTTATTATTATTATTATTTTTTTGGAGAACATTTGCGCCTGTGTCCTTGCTCTAGAGAGGGTCTGTCCTCGAAAGGGCTGTCCTTGGCCTCGGATATTTTTTTGTGTCCTTGGCCTCGAACCTTGTGCCTTCAACTCCACCTCTGTCCCATGTCCGTTTAAGCCAAATGTTGAGCGTCTTTCACCTCCCTCCCATATCAGCTTTTATATAAACTTTATCCAATCCACCCCTAGAAGCACAATAGTTGGTGCATGATGCGTAGCATGCAGGTGTAGGTTATCCTCTCGAATTGTCGAACAGTTTGAGTGCGCAAACGCATTCAACTACAATCTTTTCCGCATTTAATCCCTTCTTCAAAAACAGCACGCATTTTATCATTATTGTATTGACTCCTACCCCCAAGCGGTTTGAGTTAACTCCTTGTAATCACTCTGATTCAATTGCGTTATAACTCGTGATTTCATACCTAAAATTTTTGTTCACATGCTTACTGCAGTGTTTATCTTTTCTTTTTTCACACAAACGCTTCTACTGAACGCTTTTTTTTACTACCACTCTTGTAGTTTTGTATCACAGTAACGCACAAGAATTTGATAATAAAAGTTTGGGATTCAATCCCTCACCCGCTAAACCTAAACTTATTCGAAAAAATGCTCACCCTAGCATTAGCCGAAGATTGAGAGAAATCTCACAGATGTCCAGCTACTTGCACTTTCATAAAACATAAAACGAAAATAGGGCGTACTATGGTACCTAAAAAATTTCAATTACCCTATACTGCAGTAATATTATTTCCACTGAAACTGCAGAAAATTGATTTTGTGATTAGAGCATTCAATAAGTTTACTGTACTCCGAGGAGGAACTTTTGAATTCTCTCAACAAGATAGATATTGCAGCTTTTGTAATACAACTGTATTCAATATTTTCAAAAACTCAATAAACTAAATTTGTTGCAAGCAAAAGTACAAAATTTTAAGCGCAAAGCAGTTAATATTTCAGAGAGTAACACATCGAGCATCTCTTACGATTGTAATGTTTTGGAGTGAGAAGCCCTCCATCTGGTTGTCGCTTCACGTAGATATCAGTGCAGATTAGACAAGCACGTATTATTATTGATAGTATTGATATATAAACAAGTGTAAAGCGAAAGCTACCTCACAGATTTAATCAAAACCTGTAGGAAAGTTCATCTCCAGAGTTTTTGCTTAAAGCAAAAAGCTGTCTCATAGGTTTAATTAAAACTTGTAAGAAAAAATAACCAGAGGATTAAAAAGGATGCCAATGTCCAATTAGTCTCAGAAAGCAGATATTTTATTACACATCACCAACATTTTGATTATAAAGCTTGAAAATGAGTAATGCGTGGATCCTGGAAAAGTCAAGCAGCAACTCTATGAAGCATTAATAATCATTAATGTCTTGATTGATTTCATGGTGGGAAAAGAAAATGTCACAAGTTCAGCCAACAGCACTTAACCCAAGCCATGAGCAATTTTCATTACGATGTGTTGACCATGAGGCATGTTGAAGAAATACAGAACAAACATTAATGAAATTTGATGACTTTACTTCTGTTTTTCACTCTTATCACTAAAGGAGAAAATGTCATATTGTTAGTCAACAGCGCTTAACCCAAATCATGATCAATTTCCAGTAGGTTGTGATGACCATGAAGCATGTTGTAGAAATACACAACAAACATTAATGGAACTTGATGGCTTCTGGTATTCAATCAAGCAGTTCCAACAATTTTCCAATTATCTTCTACGTGTTGGAGGACCTAGAGTAAAACAAATAGTAATTACTCCTACCAAAAAATGTTCAAAATTCTGCAAAGTGTCCAAAACCGTCATGAGCAGTAGACATATCAAAAAAACGAACCAATTATGCATAAAACAGTTGCACTCAGAGAAGAGTCCAAAATTTTTAGAGGCAACCAGTTGACACAAGACGATTGACTTGGCCAACTTTAATCTTAGTCCAAACTAGACCCAAAAGATGTTTGATGCAAAACCCCAACCATATCGCTGCAGTGTCATTTTCTTGCATCAAACCGGTCACATTAAATCTCAAAAAAGTGCCAATACTACATTACAGAACAAAGCTATCAAATCAAGTTAGCAAAATTAAAGCAAAAAAAAACAACTTTTTTTAAAACTAAACAAAGAATACTTTATTCTATCAAAATTAATTCTAGCGAAGATATCACTACAGCATTTTTTAAACCATAAGATGCAGCAAACTGGAACATACAACTGTTAATTGGCGCGCTATCGTAGTATCGATAAATGGCTTCTATAATTATTATTTTCTAGCATAAAGCGCACCAAATGGCTTCTATAGCTTTTGTTTTTAGGCGCAATGTGCGCCAAACTATAAGATGCACTACATTACATTAAAATTATTAAACTCGAAAAAACTTTATAAAAATCTAAATGGCTTAACTCTGAATGAAATTACGGAACCAAATCAAGTCTTTCATTATTCATGCTGTAATACATCGGAGCGCATAAAGCTGGCAGGGCCCACCACAGCATCAATTGATTGATAGGGCTCGGGCTGCCTGGTTGTCAATATTATTGTTAATTACTGTGGTATGCGTGTACTGTTGCACAGAGGTGGAGTCGAGAACATAAGGCTCGAGGCCAAGGCAAACGACACAAAAAAATTCTAGGCTAAAGCCAAGGCCAAGAACAGCCCTTTTAAGGACAGACCCTCTTGAGGCCAAGGACAGGAATGCTCGAAGCCAAAGCCAAGGACCAAGGACACAAGCGGCAAGTGTTCTCAAAAAAAAAAAGATCTTTGGAAAAAGTCTTCAGGCGATTTACGTAAAAAAAAGGTCTTCAACCACATTTTTTGGTCGATCTCCAAAAAAAAGGTCTTCAAAATTTTTTTTCGAGCAGTCTACAAAGTTTTAAAGTTTCCAAAAATAGTTCTGTCCTCTAGCCGAGGGCAGGGCAATTTTTGAGGGCTTGAGTCTTCGAGGCCAAAGCCAAGGCCAAGGCCAAGGACTTCAAAATGTGTCCTTAAGGATGTCCTCGAGGCCAAGGACGTCCTCGAGGACTCCTCCTCTGCTGCTGTACGGAAAAAATACTGAGAGAAACTCATACAAACTGAAGAAACAATTAACTGTTTTTGTCGTGTTTTTATCATTGGAGGCATTTCAATTGTAGATCGTTTCAATTGTATCCCCTTGCCCTCCCTTGGCTACGCCAATGCTTTTATCTAAAAATCCTAGATAAAAAAACAAAACAAAAAGCAAAACATACCGGTATCCAATATTGATCTAACGGGCAAATTACTGTACTTACCACTAATGCCGCAACCAATTGTCACAAGTTTCTGTAGTAGCGTCATAAATCAAGCTTCGTTTTGTGTTTTTGCGGAAAACTAAGTGAGTAATAATTTTGGCTTTTTTGACCTTCACCCACAATATTAAATGAATAATTTAAAAAAAAAACTTAACCCATTCCGAGAAAATGAACAAATGTGTGAATGTGTGTTGTTTAGAGATTGCTTTGACTGCAGGGGTGCCGAAACTCGGGGAAATAATTGCCGAAACTCGGGTGCCGAAAATAATTTGACTGTATCCTCCCCAATGGTTTGTGTATGGTTTATATCTGCATCCCCCCCAATAATTTGACTCTTGTGTGCATCTGAGCGTAGGTGTCCTCCTGAATTCGGGGAAAAAAGTGTTCCATTTTTGGTGAAGACCTTTTTTTTCTTTTGGTCTTTACCTGAATTTGGAGAAAAAAAGTGTTCCATTTTTGGTGAAGACCTTTTTTTCTTTTTTGGTCTTCACTTAATTTGCTCACCTGAACAAAATCGTGGTCAAGGTTCATTCCCTCAATGTTGAAAATAGAGCGAAATTAGGGTAAAATTGCAAATTATCCCCCCCCCAATGCTCAACAAAGATCGGCAACCCTGATTGACTGCAAAGTACTTTTTATTTTTTATTTGCGTTCAGGTCACTTTAAACAAATTTACTCATAATTTCCATAGGTCAATAAAATTCAAAATGAAAATAAATAAATACTGCAGACTCATGTAAAATCTTTTAATTAACAGCATCAGCATCCACTATATAATGATTTTAAAAACATCCGTTTTTTTGTTCGCTTTAGACTCAAGAATATAAAACACTTCTATTTTTACTTTTGCTGATTTACCGTAGAGTAGCAACCGTAATTGGTACAAACAGCAGTCCAAAACATAAAACCATGCAGAGTGTAAGAAACAAGGTGTAATGTTTGAAGTGACATTCCTCCCCACAACTATTAACCGTGGTGGTATAACCCGCCAATCCACCATCTACAATATTTTCCTCCACGCTTTGACATCGTCCGTAGGTCTACATTCAAAAAAAGTATTATTTTCTTCGTTCTACTTCGAGTGCTGAAAATAAACTTTCCAAAATGAATCTTGATGTGATTGCTTGTTGTTTATTGTTTAAGGTACTGAGCGATTCCGCTTTCGTCTCTGGAGCGAAAAGTCTGTGATTCAAATCGGACACATTGTTACCAACGGCTCCCCACCGCAGCGGCATTTCTTCAAATGATGCTGTGTTCTCCGGGCGCATTGATCCGAAGATTGGCCTCGCAAACTCGCTTCAGCGTAATACAGCGAGTATAATGAAAGATTTGGTTTGATTTAGAGGTACTAGTTACAAGACAGTATTAGACGCAAAGTTGCCCAATGTATGAAGTTGTAAGCGACTACTCTAGTACGATTACACTTATCGCCTCAATATGTCTATTTTTCAGTCACCATTCTGTAGTTCTTTTTTTTTTGAGGGACGGAGAAAAGCACCAACAACGTGCTGTCAAAGGGACACAAAATAGATGACTAATTTAACAGTTTTTAGCAGTTGTACTCAAATTAAGCCTTACAAATGGACCGACAACGATAGGACATCAAGCATGGCAAGGACAAAAATACGTGATGTTATCGCTTCTACAAACTGGTACGTAATTTTGTTCCTGACACAGGCAATGTTCATTGCAAGATGTGATTGGTCGTGTATAATCATCCTAATATCTGCAATATTGAAGGAAAGCAATTACAGTTACTTTGTACAAGGTTTTAAATGGCATACATTAAGCATTGGTCGCATGCAAAAAATAGTCGTAAATTGTTTCACATTTTTGTTATAGCGGTCTTGTCATATCTTTTGAAAAAAAGCTTTTACATGTAAGGGTGTAAAAGCAGAGGCTACTCCAAGAGGATAAGTATTTCTCAAAAAGCTGACTTTAATTTTAAGTTGTTTTTTTTTTCGCAAAAACACACACACAAAAAAAACACAAACAAGAATAATTAACAAAACAATAAAAACTAAGTAAACCACTATTTTATCTTCTAAGACAAATGCAGAAAAAGGGCATCTACAAGTTAAGTCTAAACCAAATGACTTAGTTTACGCTGAATTTACGCTGAGATGTACAGTAAATTAATTTTTACTTTATCTGTTTTGTCTAACGCCTAAAACTTGAACGTATTTGTAAGTTACCCCAGCCAAAGGGATATTGTCGCAATATAAAAGATAACCTGGCGATAACGCAGCTGCAAAAAGCACAGTTGCACCACAAAACTTAATTATCCCCGCTGTTTTTCATTTAAAAGCAAACACAAGAGTTCCACCTATAAAACTTCCCAAAATTGTTCCCAATGCAAACAAAAAACCTAAAAATAATAATTTCAGCACATGTCTAAAACGTTCTTTTTACAGGAATTTGTGGAAACAAACTAAAATTCTATAATATCTTTTTTGTGGTTTTCTATAAAAACATGTTGTCATTATAAGCTTCCCGGGATCACCTGGTCATCAAGTCAAGCAGCCATTTAATTATACGCTTATTATTTTGTTAAATTTATTATACCTCATGCTGTTTGAAATGAAACCGGTTAATAACAACCAAACGAATGTTCAAAACCGTCAACTGGCATGTCCGAAACTCAGACTACCTTCTTTAGCAGTCAGTAAAATAGTGTGAAGGCCAATCTTTCCTCGGTCCAATTTTACTGTGGAACAAGCAGCAATTAACCAAAACCATGTATTTAGTTTACAAAGCTGAATGTCATTTGTTGGTGATATCACGAAGATGAAACCTGCTAAACGTAAAACGAATTTTTATTTGCATTTGCTGCAAATGTGACTCACCGAAGGTGTATCCAGAATCTTCAGTAGTCATATTCAAGGATTGTTCAAAATATTTTGCTATAAAGGAGTTTGACCCCCTTAATAATAAATTTTGCATGCAACCAGTGAGAGTTAGAAATATAAACGTTGGATTTCTTATCAAATAAGACAATCCTAGGAAGAAGCCTTTGCAATTATAGTTGAGATTGGTGTCATAATTTGCATTTTATAGATTTCTCTCGATCGCACACGAAAATATATTGAAGCACCTAAACAACAAATTTAAAATGCGGAACCTCAACCACCCTTTTTGTCATTAAAATGAGACAATATTTATAAAAAACAATTCACTGAGATATCAATAAGTTTTAGACAGAGTACAGAATCCTAGAGGCAAAACCAAAACTGTGGTTCACAGCTTGTAAGACCCGTAGCTTCGGAATCTACCTTCCTGTTATATCTTTCATCAGTGGTAATTAGTAGCTACCTTAGGACTATACAGGTATGAACACGAGCATAAAAAAGCAAAGAAATGCAAATTTACCGGCCATAAAAAAATATTAAAAAGTTTACATAATGGAAATACTAATCTCCACAAGATGAAAGAGAAATCATTAGGCTTTGAACTTTTGGGTTTCAAAATAATTTGCAATATCATGCGTAAGGCAGTTGTTTCACCTTAGTATCAATCAAGCCTTCTTAGTAAGGCTATCTGGGCCAAAATGACAAATATCACCGGTTACAAAAATTCCTGAAATATTTGTTTTTTTTAAGTTAATTATGTTTTGTTTGTTACATGATCAAAATTACATCTTCAGATCACTCCCTTGACTAGCTCAGGCATGTAAAGCAGTGCTTTCCGTTGTTGTGCATACTTATTGCTTTGTAAACAGCCATAAATCCCCCACCAAGTAAATCAATTTTAGAAAATTCTAATTACTGACAAAGTTTTCAACCCACTAGTTGGATGAATCACGTCGTCAGTTATTGTTTGAATCACGTTGACAATCAGTCCAAAGCGCTTTGTATATGGCCTGAAGGAAAATTGTAAAAAGCAATCAGAAAATGTTTCACTCAAAGGTTGAAATATTTAATTCATATCTCTGTACGACGTCACTCAATCGTAATGATGTCTCAAAATTAAGTCATCAAAATCAAAATTAAGTAAAAAATAAATGGCTGAAAATTAGCAAGCTGCTTTTAGTTCTTTCTCTCCAATCAGCCGTTGAGTATTAGGGGCCATTGTGTTTTCTCATCGTAATTTACTGTGCTGTGTGTTAAAAACTCTCACTTAAAGAGGTACGTCATAGCTTGATTGCAACTAGTATAGTAGCAATTACAGTACAGCATGTTGCTAATTTTACCGTGTAAGTACTACATAATGAAGACAAAATATGTTCAATACTGAAATACGTATTGTAGATTAATATGCAGAATGTTTTGGTCGCCATTTTACAAAAAATCCAAATCAAGCCTACCTTTCAAATAGCTTGGATAAACTGCAAATAGGAGCATTAAAATTATGCTTGCTGCCATACACTCAAGTGGAATTAGCCACCATGCTCCGATCCAACGTGAATCCCAAGATTCAATTTCTCTGAAAAGTTCGAATTTTGATAAAAGCTGTGAAGGCTCTACACGAATAAAACATTGTTAAGTTCAAACAAAATTTAAATCATCTGTCGGCTTTGTAAACATTTTTCTATGTAACTTGTAATTATTATTAAAGCTATATAGCATAGTTGAAAGATCAGCATTAGGCTAGGAGGATTAATTGATAGCGGTGCCAGCAAAGTCCAAAGCATTTCTATTTGGTTAAGTCTTACTGCAGAGCTTAGTCAATTTCCGGACCAAACTACCTCCAAGCAAAACTGTCGTGAAGGAAACAAAATAAGCTACTTTTGTTAATTTTGTTATAATTTAGAACTTTGAGAGTAAGAACCCTTTATGCAATGCTCAGGATAACGCTGTTTCGGTCAATACCAGACCTTTTTGGCTTAGCTGGCAGGAATCGAAATAAGTAAAAGCACAAAAATTTTTCACTATTTGTCGAATTTTGGATAATTGAAACAGGCCAAGCTGAAAAAATACATGGCCAGACCAAAACAGCAAAAAGCCGGCAAAGTTAACTAAGAGCTTTGAAAAGATCGCAATCTTCAATTTAGTTATGTCTAAAAATTTGCGTGGAAATAAGCCACAATTTTTTAGCCACAAAAAAGCTCTTCTGACTATTGCGTACAAGGTTATTACTGTCAAAATTCTAAATTATGCCGAAATAACAATTCAAAATTGTCACCAAAATTCAAAGCATACTGCATGTGATAATGTCTATGATTGGTATCACCTCTGCCTTCTATGTCTTAATGACAATAAAATTAGTTCATTATGCCACGCACGCAATTAACTCTGCAACAAGTACTTACGGAATAATGTTTTTGTCGAAGTCTACGTAAGTGTTTCTGGCGTTTGCAATTGATCCCAATATGCCAAGGGTTGCTCCAATGTTAACAAAAACAAATATTTGAGCTAGAAAAAAATTGCAAAAAACCAATTACAATTTGAGCAGTTTGGGGATAATTTTTAAACCTATTTCATTTGAAGTAGTAATAAAAGTTTGTTTTGTTTTTGATTCCAAAATATTTTTAGACGAAGCCAAACCTTTATCAAAATTCTTTCCATAAGTCGGTTATCAAGATCTTATTGTAGCGATTACTTTTTTGGTGTTTTTATTGTTTAGAACTAACAAGATTTTTAGATGGTTTACAAAAAAGAAAAATAAAAAAACCGATTGGTGGTCAAGTGGCTAGAGCGTCTGCCTAATTAATTTGGGTTCGATTACTTGCCTGGTCAAACCAAAGAAATGGCAGCAAGCCAATTACACGAGATTTTAATTTTTGTTTTAGGGCGCTAAGTTATTAAATACAGTCTTTTCTTCAAGACTTGACTTAAGTTGTTTACTCGTGCATTAAAATTATTTTTATCATGCTATTTGACAGCATCTTAAGAAGCAATAAAATTTTAATACATTTTTTTGCAAAAACAAAGTTTGGATTTGGTAGAGCTTGCAGCCACTTTTCAAAACAAGGCCTCCAATATAAAAATTAAGTTTTAAAATTATGTAGAGTTTTATCGAGAGTAAAGCTCAATGTTGGTGCAGATTACACAATTAAGTTGATGCAAGCATTGAGTTTTGAACGACAAAAAGTGCTTTCGGTTTGAAGTGACAATAATTAGCAACAAAAAAGCCTCTAAGTTTTAAATAAAATTGACTGCAGATGCTGCATTCATTTTTTTGAAAATTACACTCCTGCAAAAAGCTACAAAATGTTCACTCTAAATAGTGTAAGTGAAAGAAAAAACTGCAGAAGCTGAAAGCTTACTAAAATATAGACTAGTAGAACGCTGCCGCAAGCTTTCATCCAAGTTTACGAGCCCTAATGTGTAAAAGACGGAAGTGAAGTTCCCATAATAAACTGGCCAACAAACATTATGTACATTGCATATCGGTGTTCAGGCTTCACTTCGCAGTCTGGTTTCCATTCTGGAACACATTTCACTGCAAACAAACATTAGTGAGTTTTCAAGCAATTACTTCTCAAAAAAGTTATACATCAATACGACTCTGCATTCAAACAATAGATAAATTTATCGTCTCACCTATTCAATAATGCACTATTTAATTGATCAATTAACAAGTCAATCAATCAATCTAACCACCAATCAATCTATTATAAACCAATCCATAAATCAATTAGCAATTGATTTATCAATCGACCCATCACTTCGTCAACAAATGCATCAATCAAGCAATCAAACCATCAATAAATAAATCAGTTTATCAATCAATCATTGAATTTGCAATAACTCACTCAATCCACCAATCTAACATTCAATTTCTCTATCGATTAATCCATGAGTCGGCAGCCTTTTTTATACTGCGGATCGGTTACGGAAAAAATTTCGAGAACCGGCTTTCAAAAACACAAATGCTTAGCAATGACAATGTAAGTCTGTTTCAATGAAGACGAAAAACAAAGAAGATCTTCACCTAAAATTGGAGCAGACTTTGTGTTCAGCCTGCAATGGGAAACAGCAGCCTATTTAAATCATCCCTGCTAATTGATGATTAATTTGCATTGTTGTTACAACAAAGCTGAATTATTGTAGTACTTTCTGTAAACTGAAATTAAATCATCACAAGATATTACAAATGTTTTCCAAAGTATTTTACCTTTTTGCAATTGACTCATTTGTAAATCCGTCAATCACCCCATCAGCCAATCAGTTAAACTTTTGAAACATACTGTTTAATAATTGTTCGATTAAAAATATGAACATCAGTCAATTCCAATAATGCTTAAAGATTCGCTACCGTTCTTCAAGTTAAACGTTAAACCTGAATTAACAAAATCGAAATAGAGAAATTATGAATTTATCAAATCGATGAAAATTAATTTTTGTTGTTTTCGCTTTTTTTTTGATTTTATTTGCTTAATATTGCAAACGTGTTTGTTAATTAAACAATAAATTATACCACGAGAAAAAAGGTGGTCTGATTTGGTGCAACTAATTATTAAAACATGTTTGTAAACGTTCTGTTTATTTTGAATTGTACATTACTGTTTTTCACCAAGATTCTTTTGTTATGCAATACTTATATAACAAAGTTACGTAAGCTAAGAGATGATAAGTCAACAGTTGCTGTATGTTCAAGTTTTTGTTTGTTTAGCTTGCGTTTACTTTTCACTGTGTAAAGTATATCCAAGAGTTTTCTGTCAACAACAATCATAGACTAAAATGTTGCGGAAAGATTTTTTCGGTAAATTGTGACACAAAATTTATATTGAGATAAAAGGATTGTGCTCTGTAAATTAACAATAAAATTAAAGACTGTGTCATGATGTAACAATCCGTCCAACCCAGTTACATTAAAATCTATCAGGTGCCAATTCAAAGAGGCCTGTAGTAAAATGGGAAGGGCGTAAACAAACGCTCCTAGCCCGAATATTCCACAACTGACTGCGATTGCTCTTGCTTTGCTCCATCGTTCACCAAAAAATGCAACAAAAACAACGAGCATGAAAAACGCTATAGTAGCTCCGGAGGCAATGAAGACAGAATCGGACTTCTACAGATCAAATCTGCTTTCGATATCGGGAGCATTTACCACTATTACGCCAGCCAACATGCAAGCTAAAAATATAAAAATAATAAAACATACTGTACACTTTCTCAAATAGTTGTTGTACAAAATAATTTTATGGAATACGAGTTTGATAGAAGTCAAAATCGATTGTTTAATTCTACATTATTTCATTTTGATTTTTGATTGGTTATTGGGCGTTAAATAAGTTTTACCTTCGTGTGATACCAGTAGAGCAAAATGCTTTGGTGCATACACGGCAAGGCACATGAATTGGGATTAATAGTAAAGTTTTACAGAGTTTAGAATACAAGTAGAAACTGTTAGCCATTTTTTTCACCAAATGAAAAGAAATTGAATGAAGAAAAGGTTCCGGGCGGGCTCGGGTTTGTATTTTTGAATTCACCCTGAGCTAGTCGGCTTGTTTACAATTTTAGTTTGACCAGCTCGAGATTTAAAGTTTAGCCCTGCCGTTCCATAAACGAACGCATTACCACTGAATCAAACGACCTGGCCGGAACACTTTTGCATACTCGACGTAAAAACTTACATGTAACAGCTGCAAAGGGGCAGTAAAATATTGTGAAAGCATACGAGTTGTTTAAGTAGCGAAATACTTTCGGGGATTTCCTAACTCCTAGTATCTTGTAGCCATCTTCCTCAATAATTTTTTCTCCATCCATTGTGGTTATACAAGTTAAGTAGCTGAAAACTACAGTTTACTTAGTACTTGTGCTGTTCGTAATATCAGTGTTAACGTTGTCAGTGAATAACCGAAAAAAAAAAAAAGATCGAAGGCAAACAATAAATTTTTAAATGAAAGAAAACTTAGCAAATTTTAAGATCTTTGTGGTAAAAGTAAAATTTGCTTTAAAACATTACGATTCTAAAGCATCACAACTTTGTTGGAAGACGCTGGGTTTCAAAAAATAAACAATAAAAAAACAACTAAAAACTCTATCTCGAATAAAAAAAAGGTACAGAAAAAAAGCAATTTTGCCCTTATGCAAACTAAAGCTTACGCACAAATCTAATTGGCGGAGCGGTGAATCCCGGCAATAACTCAGAAGTAGGGCGTCGAGTTAGTGATTGAAAAGCAGGGCCTACGAGAGGGAGTTTCAGGGCCAGGGGGTACAACATACCCGGGCCCGGAAGATCCATAAAATGCACGCGTTATGGGTTCTGTAAAACTTCTCAATAAGGTAGTTATATCCTTAGTTAATTGATTTGGCCTTCATCTGAATTCAAATTAAACCTATCTAAATTTCTAAAAAAATTTTTTTTGGGTCTTCATCTAATTTTCGATGGAACAAAAATCTAATTAGCCTATCAGTTTTCGCACGCCCTGAAAAATTTCTCTCTAATGCTCTGTCAAAAAGTCGTTGAGAATTTGTTTGAAGTATCGTCGGTAAAGACATTCAAAGCATTTTTCTTATTTGGTTCCGGTAATTTTTCACGTTATTGTGGCCAGCCTAACGAAAGACTTGCTATTATGTACAGGCGCGTAGCCAGAAATTCGCAATGGGGGAGGCTGTTTTGGGGGTCTGGGGGCGGAGGCTCAGCCGCCGGAGGCGAATGGGGGTCTGGGGCGAAGCCCCCAGCCGCCGGAGCCCTCAGCGCTCAAAAATTTTGCATTTTTTTTGCAAAAATAACTTCATTTTAGGCTATTTTGATTAAAAAATAATGCTTTTAAAACGTGGCATTAAAATTAGCAGTGCAAACATAATTAAACTGATGCATAAATGGGCTATTTGGGAGGTGGCTAATGGTAAAATGTTAGTTCTTATGTTTAGATGCTGGTAAATTATATAATCGTATAGTTCGATAAACTCACACGAAGTAATCTATTTCGTATGCAGTTTATAGAGAAAAATAATTGGGTGGGGGGAGGGGGCTAATGAAAAGAGATTTGAGAGAAACGATTGGTAATTTACTAATACTAAATAGCCCTCCCCCCCTATTCCTTAGTTTATTGTATATTTGTTCATGACATCTACAGTATGTTTAACATTTTGACTCCTGCGATCAAATTTGATTGCTTAATTTTGACTATTTTTCAAAGTTTTCATTTATTTGTTAGTTTTATTTTTGACAAATTAGCCCCCCCTAAATATATATTTCAACAGATGTTTTAAATCACTATTTAGTCCACTCCAGTGCATAAAACAATCTCAAAAGTGCTTAAAACGTAGTGTTTTTCTCATTCTGCATTTTGGTCGACATTCCAATGGGAAATGCTATAGCCCCACCCACCCCCCCTTCTGGCTACGCTACTGATTATGTAGAACTAAAAAAAACTTTTTGCGTTGGTGTGGTTTAACAGGCAAAAAGTGCTTGGTTTATTCGCAGAAATGAATGAGCAAAAGCAAGCGAGTTGAGGTAGTTAAATTTTCTATAGAGACTGTTTAGCTTAGTAGATTTAAATTGACAAACAAAGCCAAAAAATACTGCAAATTTCAGGTGTAAACAAAAAACAAATTTCATGGGTAAACAAAAAAAAATCTTTGACAACGCGTTGGCATTATTGTGTCCGATTTGACCGGCTTGAGATTAGAACCTGAGAACTTATTCCACTTTTGAGACGAACGCGTTATCGCTCACTAATAATGTCAAGTTGATTATGGCACAAGATGTTAATCAATCATCAAATTTTCTTTTGAGTTCGAGTGTTTACCACGCTCTCTTGTGACATCATCTAAATAGCCGGAGTTAGTAATGACAACGTACACCGTTGAATCAAAAATTGCGTCTTTTTACTTGAATATTTATGAACAAAATTAAAAGATCAATTTAAAATTTAAAATTTAAAGAATTTAAAATTTAAAATTTAAAATTTAAAATTTAAAATTTAAAATTTAAAATTTAAAATTTAAAATTTAAAATTTAAAATTTAAAATTTAAAATTTAAAATTTAAAATTTAAAGAATTTAAAATTTAAAATTTAAAATTTAAAATTTAAAATTTAAAATTTAAAATTTAAAATTTTAAATTTTAAATTTTAAATTTTAAATTTTAAATTTAAAGATCAAATTAGAGTGCAGTTTTCTTTTCAGGTTTAGTGAGATGTCCTTCAATTTCTAAATGAAATATTTCCATGAATTTTCTTTATGCTTTTATTTTTAGTATTATTATTGTTTTCGTTGCTAAAATACAACTATCTTTTGAACGATCTCTTCCAAAACCTTACTTAAACATTGTAAATCCTGATCTGAAACAAAATTAAGCCTATGTTTTTGAAGCTTCTTGTGAAAAGTAAATCTGGGATTTTTAAAATTTTCTCATAGCGCAATTTCTAATTTTTCATGATGCAGTAAGCGTAACACTGTCTTGCTGATTTCAGGTTTTTTACTCTTGTACGTTTAGGAACTTACTAGTTTAATTTGCGATTATACTCTTATTTTATACACCGTAATCGTTTTTTGACCAGTTGAGATTAATAAGTGATTGATATCGCAGTGGTAATAGGCGATGATTAAGCATTTTGATTATTACGTATCTGTTTATGACAAGCTGTATTATTGTTTATGAAATTTAAATTGCTAAACTCTTTATTTATTTATTTGTTTATTTATGTATTTATTATTAAACATGCCTCATATAAAAAAGTGATACATCAAACGTATTCTTGCAGAATTCCTTTCTTTAAAAAAATCAACAACTTTTAATAAAATATCAATCTACAGCCGATGTTTGGTTTATTACAAATGATGTTCACGAGCTTCTCGGATGAAAATAGTTGCTCAAATATTCGTCACACATCAAAAGAATCTTGATCAAAGTTAATGATGTAGCTTAGCAAGGATGTAATAATGAGTTTACCACCATATCACACTGTAATTATTTCAACTTTCAATTCAATCGTATTCTTTATTCTTTGTTCTTCATCACCATCAAAATATTTCAACTAATTTTAAAACGTAAAAAAGTTACCAAATGGTACGTTAGCTGTTCTTCGTTTTTTTGCAGTGCAATGCCTTTAAAGCCAAAACAATAAATGCATAAAAAAATATAATATACAAATTTATTTTCCGATGATTGTCACCTTAAACAGCGTGGCATTTTGCAGTGGCTCATGCGTCTCTTTTGACGGTATCTTTTGTTAACAATTGCAAAAAAACTAAATTGCTCTTGATTTCAAGGAGAATGGGTTTAAGTTTCAAAAGACACCAGAAAAAAAAGTAAATAGTGCAAAACTACAGCAGTCATGCAAAAGAAAGTTTAATGAGCGGCATATGCGCCGTGCCTAATTGTTACTATACCGTAAGTTGTCAGCTTATTTTACTGCGTACTATAAAGTACTATTTAGGATTACACATTTGTAAAGCATTTCGAGCTGCAGCTTAATTGCATTATCAGCTTAAATATTTTTTCTAAGTATTTTGATATCATTGGTTAGTACCAGTAAAAGTAAAATTATCATTGATGGTGAATATATTGATTAGTTAAAATCGTCTCATAGACAGCATAAATTTGCAAAAAAAAAGAATAATTTGTACTAAAACACAAATTACACAAATAAGCCATTCAACCTCTTGCATGAGACAACACATTGATAATCAAAACGTTTGAAACTACGTAGTCAATGCATATTTAATAATGTAGGTTTAATCTACGTCTTATTACCCCGCAAATTTATTATTGCATACGTAAATCTTTTTTGTGAGTTTTAAAATAGCACAAATCTTTTAAGTCTATTGCCAATTGAAAATTTTAGAGAAAATAGAGTAAAATTTAGTTAGATTAACATTTTAGTTTTACTGTACTGTACTTTGTATTAGTCAGGAAGTCGGCAACGTATTGCAATCAGCAAGATATCTTAAGAAGATTTTCAGTATTAAGCTCGTTTGAGCAAACTACAAATACAATACATTGCCTTTTGATGATTGCGTTTTATATACAGAAAATCTGGTACAGTTAGGACTGCAAATTGCCGTGCACATATGCAGCATTCTGTAGGTCAGATTTCATAAAAAGCGACAGTAAATTACTGATAGGATTCAAAAAATACAGTACATTGCTTTTTGATGATTGCGTTTTATATACAGAAAATCTGTTACAGTTAGGACTGCAAATTGCCGTGCATATATGCAGTATTCTGTAGGTCAGATTTCATAAAAAGCGAAAGTAAATTACTGATAGGATTCAAAAACTCCCTTATTGGTTAAATCACTTTTTTACAATTTAACGAGTTGTTATTTTGTTGTTTTTTTGCTTTAGAGCTTTATACAGCTTTTTACATTGCTATAAGCCAAAATATTTGTGAACGAGTTTTATGATATCGTGTTGGGTAATGCAATTATCAATCTTTTCTGGTTGAAACAGCATGAATGCAACTGCATCACTAACAGTAGGATTGACATCTGCAAGTCCAACTTTAAACTTTACGACTAGCAAAATGGAACTAGACCGCGAACTAGATGTGGTTCTTGCTGTGACGTTGTCTGCTTTCAGTTTTTACTTAATGTCTGTAACCATCGTGTACTATATCAGACATTCTCAAGCGAGCCTTCTCTGGACAAATCGAATTTGCTGCCTATCCGCTATTTTGCTCTTTTTCGGCACTTGTTGGTACCAAGCCGAAATCCAGCTGCAAAACCGCACCGATATATTCTGTCACGCGAATACGATCGTCAACGTTGTTAGGTCCATCGGAAACAGAACTCTTGTTTACGTCGTGCTTTGGATTCGTCTACGAAACTTTTATAGGACTTTTGCCAAAATAAGCAAAGCAAGATTTGACGCCTTTAGTTATGGCCTTTTAATCACCATTATTTTATTGTCGCTCATTCAAATATTCACGTTGGTAGGCTTACCGAATGCTGCGGGAGAAGACGGATGCAAATCGGAAAGTCCAACCCCTTTCTTGCAAATTTTTACTCCTTTTGTTTTTGTGGTTGTAAGTTTGTTTCAGGTAAGAAAAATCAATATCGCTGATATTTTCAGCTTTATGTTACTAAATGATATGCAATTGTAACTTAGCACGAAAAAACTTCACGTTATACTTGTTTAACAGTTTCAAAACGAGCAGTAGCTTACAAATTAATTTTTTAGCTATAGGTTTACAGTCTATTTTTGCACTTCAAAAGTAATTGGTATTCTCTATGCATATGGTATAGTAAGAAAGCAGTTTGATTGCCGTTTGAAGTACTACTGATAGATGAGAAGATAATGATTGCAAATACTAACTTTTAAAAATAATCCAAATTTTCGCTTATGGTTTATTACTGTTTGGTCAATTTTTGTTTGTTTTTACTTTGGCAGCACAGCCTAACATTATTAAATAAAAAATGCCACCAAGTTTGAACAAAATAACATTGGACACACACACACCAGCAAAATAATTCTACGAATAGGTTTATTAATCATCGTGCAAAATCTCAAGATCTATAAATCTCGAAAAATTTTTTGAAAATTATTTACAATCGCAACTATTTTCTTGCCTTGTCCAAAAGAGAGCGGAGGGATCTTATGTCAGTTTTCGAGTCAAGCTGCCACTTGCCCATAAGTCACCTACTCACGTGGTCGGTGGAGACTTCACAGTTTCTCTTTTAATGCTGAACTTCAAGCAGAGAAGCTGTGAATACCAATTTGTATGATCTTAAGCTCAACCCGACCGGAACTCGAACTTGATTTCACCATTTTAGTGGCAAATTCTATCCACCCGCCCATTGATCGGTATAAACTTGTCAGACACAGTTTTTTCAGATTATTAACTCAGACGCTTTATTTTAGTTTCTTCTGTTGGGTCCTGTTCTTTATCCAATATACAAGAAAATGCAGACCAAAATGAACAACTGTCAAAAAAAGAAAAACCGTTTCGAAAATATCTTTGTACGTCTGAGCATTTGTACTGCGATTTGCATTGTAACTGATTTGGGATTTATAGGACTCTCAGTACAAAGTTTGTCTCCAAGATTTTCCGTCAGTTTTATTCCCATTTGCTATTCATTTAACATGTTAATTAATGTTGTGGCGGTGTTGGCTTCATTTTCTGACTTTCGACTTCGTTTTTGCCCTTTTTACAAACCCAAAGTTGTTCCGAAGAAAACCCCTCTAAAAGCGCAAATATCAACCCAATCCAGACTCGAAGTTACACAAATTGATGACAATAAATCTGATTCTTCCCAACCTTCAAAACTTTCTGACTTTTTATCTCCTTAAAACAGTTTTTTGTTTGTATGTACACTTTTTGTTTATAAAAAGTATTTAAAAAGAACACGAAGCGCATTTTGCAGAACCGTATATGTGCAATACAGTACCGTGTAATCATAAGCGTAGCCCCATCAAAATGCCTCCAATGATAAAAATGAGACAAAAAAGACTTGTTTCTTCAATTTGAGCTTCTTTGTGCATCTTTGGGTATACAACAGTAAACGCGCACATTCCGTACAACAGTAATTAACAATAATATTGACAAGGAGGTCTAGGCCACCGCAATTCAATTTTGCCAACCAATTTTAATGTATAACCTGAATGAAAGTTTTTGTGCTAAAAGTTGCTTACTCAAGCCCTCACCTAACCTTTTTATGTAAGGAATGCAAATACCAGAACCTGATTTACCATATATGGCATTAAGCCAGGGGCCCGCGCTCAGATGGTAAGGCTTTTTTTTGGTCTTTACCTAAATATTTGGCAGGAAGATTTTGCAATTAAACCCACAGTACCAGAGGCCCCGCGCAATGTAAATCCGGCCCGGCAATGACTTGGCTAGTATGTGTACCCATTTATTGTACCTTTTTTTTATAGCAATTCACTTCCACCTTGCCAGTTTTTACGCAAAAAAATACTTTTGAAAAAAAATTAGCTGGTTTAAATGCTCAATGCTTATTGAACAAATTATTGAACGTAAATTGAGGAGGCTTGGACCCCCTGGCCGTACATGTACTCCTATAACTGGTTAATTTGATAACATAATAAAAATGTCTAAGGAAAATCTTCGAGTGGATTATTATTTGCAGAAGGCAGAGCATCATAAACTTCCCCCTACCGGGGCCAAATCGCTTACAAAATTTAACGCTAAAATGCACGATTTTAAACGTGCTTTGGCCTTAGATTGCAAGTAAAAGAAGGATTAAACAATTCAATTTTTTTCAATTGGCTTTCAATTATTACAAATCTAGTTCTTTCAGATGACTATGAACACGTGCAAAATGTGATCCAATGGCAACAAAATAGCTTTTTTTTTTAAAAACTTACAAAATATCGCCCAGCGGTTGGGGGCTTCTAACCCAGATCCCCATAGCCTCCGGCGGCTTGGGGATCTGCCCCCAGACCCTTGTCTGTGGCGCGTTTGAGTTACACTAGTTGACTCAAGACGTTTCATAAGTTAGACATTAGCACTTTTTAGCTATTAGTTTAAGCCTTTATCCTTTAGCAAAATCCTGCTTAAGAGTCAAACACATGCCACGGCTACTGATCTTTCATCACACAATATTTTTGCCCCATAAAAAGTTCCTCTTTTGAAAACTTTTGATGACGTCATTGATTGTTTTTATGTGGTTTGGGTTTTCTTCAATCAAAAATCCTGGCTACGCCTATGCGTAGAGTAATATAGAGTGTGCAGGAGCACCGTATCGAAATAAAATAATCAGGTTTTAGCAATCATAGCCAGTGGATTGTTAGTAATGTTTTATTCTTGCAGCCTTGACAATCAAAAAAAGAAAATTTACACGACACAACTTTATACCAAACAAGAAAGAATCTGAGTCACTTCCTTTTCCAACAAAATTTAAGAACAAAATACTATATAATGCTTAAAATTTGGGAACTTTAGCTTACCCAGCAAGTTGGTTTTTTGGCTATCAAAAAACAATCAAAACAATAGTAATCATACTGAAATTGTATTTTTAAATTTGTTTCATTTAAATATTCTTCCAAGTAAAAGATTTTACAGTGAATATTGAAATTTGCATCAGAATTTTGTCATTATTGCTCAGCAAAATGCTAACAATACCATGAATAATACTGACAATTAAATATTTATGAGATTTCTATCATCCACCAAGTTTTTAATTGATATGCCTCAGGCTTTTATGCATCAATTAGGCCTGTATGCGTAGACTAAATTTGCATTTTTTATCCAAAGATTAACAAAAAATTTTTAAGCCGTATGTTATAATTTTCGTAACCATATTGCAGAATTGTGTTTCCAGTTGGTCTAGCGGTAACGCGTGCGTCCATGTCGCGGGAGGTTTGATGTTTAAATCTTGGGCCTCTCAAATCGGACACAGTGTTGCCAACAGCTCACCACCGCCGTGGCATTTCTTTAAAAGAAGTGTGTTGCCCGGGCGCAATGACGCGGCGACTGGTCCTCAAACTCGATCCACGCTTTGGCGCAATACGCCGAGTATAATAAAACATTTGATTTGAAGTTAAACAATTTTGTAATGTTTTTTTACGCATTTTAGACAATTAAATTTAAATTGCTATTTTTAGTGGTGCGATTGAACTCCTCGAGTCGGAATGCACCATGTATGACGCATTGCCTATTTTATGGTCTGTATTGCAGTTTTAGCCAAATTTTTTGGCCTATTTTTTTTAATGGCCATTTATCGATGCTAAGCTCTTTGTAGCGGTTTTGCATCATAAATTTATAAAAAGTCTAGATTGTTGTAATGTTCTATTGACAGGCTATAAGCGCTGTTTGTCAGGCATGTTTGGACAGATTTTCAGAGTTTGGTAGTTTTCACAGTAGCAACAAAGAAAAAAAAGGTGAATTGGTTATTATAATATGGGCTACTGGTTAAATTTGTAGTTGTTCTGTGTTTTGTGTCCAATGTTACTTGTGTATCTTGAAAAGTTTACGTTTTTTCAATCGAAAGTTAGTTAGATGACTATCATTTAAGTCACGTGTTTTTAAATTCTGATCACATGACCATACTAAGATTTATGTTACCGGTACTGAACAAAACATTTTTTAATCTATTCACAAGCAACCATTCTCAAATTTCTGCATCTTAGTTGAGAATATGTTGCATGATTACGCCAATAATTCAGCTGCAGTTTCATTTTCCAAAATTGACGTCCTTTGCCTATTTCACACCAATTAATGTGCAGTAAAAGTAAAAATTTTGGAGACTTTTCAATTATTTTTCAGCATTCAGCACATTACATTCACCTCTCTTCACGAAAAGTTTTGGAGGGAGCTACGCACAGCAATTAGAATACGTCACATGAGCTGAACGTCAAACGTCGTAAAATTTTTATGAGCAAGATTTTATTAGTCATTTCGATGACATCACCAGAGCACGAGACTACCGATCTGACAAAATTTGGATAATATAAGAGTAAATTTCATCACCTTTCAGAAAATGTATGGTTAAACAAAGTTTCAATGTACTATGAGTGATTTGTCTGCATTTAAACATAACTGCCAAAAATTACTTAAGAAAGTTCAGTCACGAGAAGGTTTAACTCAAATGTTTTATTGCTTTACAAAAGCACTGATTAAAAGTACGTCAATTCTTTCTATTCCTTCATCATTTAGCCGTGAAGCAAACTACTCGTTTTTTTCTTAAGAACCAGTAAATTTTGGATTGAAGCTGATTGTGCTTAAAATATTACGAATATTGAGTCGCATTAATTTGTAATTAGCACTTGAATTTTACTGGAGAATAAAGTTACAAAAATTAAAAAAGAGCTCTTTTTGTCGATGGTCAAAGCTGCTGCAAGAACAAAACAGTCCACTGTTTACGATAACAGTAAAACCCGTTTATGTCATGACGAGACGGTACAATGTATAGCAGTGATCCATTTTTGTTTTTAAAATTGGCTAGTGGGCTTTATTATTTTTTTGTGCCTTGGCATTTGTTCTTAAATTCAGAAAAGAAGAGACTCATGTTCTTATAAATTTGTGTTTTCGAAAAAAAGGTAATTCAAATCTGAAATGATTTTCAATCAGTATTGCTTTTTATGTGCTAATGAAATAAAGCAATTCTTTCTTTTGCTGAAGTACAAAAAATATTGTCAATAATTTTCGCCTAGACCTATTTAAAGTATTATGCTTCCAACACACTGTAATGCAAATCATTTTACAATGCAATAAAATAACCCAAGATGTAAAATACAACGGTAAATCTCTCGGTTTTTGCAGCCGGAAAGAAGCTACGGAAAAAATAGCTGAATGTCTTTCAAAAATACTGTAAAATGAAAAATCGGTGTAGACTATTGCATTTTTCAATTTGCTATGGTGTTTTTTCTTGTTTGTTGTGATTTTGGATTAAAAATGTCAGGTAACATCTGTAGTTTTTTTGTTTAAACTAAACTACCAAATTTTATCAGAAAACCGTAACTATCGCCAACAATTTTCATTAAATTACCATATTGACCGGTAATAATTGAAACGACTAACTATCACTTTTAAGAGCAAGATTTATTTTGATTAGACGCATTGGATGCGTCCAGACGCATTCTTGAATAATGAAGCTATTTCATAGCACTAAATTTATTATTTTAAGCTTACGAAAGAAACGGTTGGGGGTGAAGCCGTAGTTTTAAGCAGTGCATCGCTAATGGATAAGAATGTTTTATTTCATTGCACTTGCCAGACGTGCAACCAGATACGTAGTACCAGCGGATAATCTTGGAAAGGCAAACACAAAACTTGGGGTAGCAAAATTTTTTCGCTTATCTTAGCAATTGCTTGGTTTTAAAACCAATAATCTTTGCTTAACTAATGTAGGTTGCAAAAGTTTCTTATTTTGTTTCTTGCCATTATAAAAAGACGAAAAGTTTTTGTCATATTAAATTCCAGAGGCTATTAGGGGTCGGAGCCGCCGAAGGCATGGGGTTTGGGCGCATAGCCCCAGCGCTCGGAGATTTTTAGAATTTTTTTTGCAAAAATACCTTAATTTACGGTCTATATTGGTTAAAATTATTGCTCAAGAGCACCGCATAATAATACCACTGCAAAGCATGGTTAAGCTGACTGCGTTAAGTAAGCTAAGAGGGCAATGGCTATATATTGGTATTTGGAAAGTTTCATTCATGCTGTAGTTCCAGCCATGACACAGATCTGTAATTCAAAAATCTCACAAGTTTCATTCTAATCAGACTAATTTTTCTACATTAAAAAAAAAAAAAGTTAAAAAGATACTAATGAAGCGGGGTTTGAGAGAAGTGATTGATAATAATTAACTATAATTTAGTACTTCTTACAAAAAAAAAGAACACAGAAGAACAAAACAATAGTAATAATAATAAATATTTATTACACCCTTCTTTGGTCAAGCCTAATTGTACATTTTTTTGGCAAGCACTCAAATTTGATCATTTTTGGCCGGATTATTTTTTACGTTTTTACTTATAGTATTTGCAAGCTAAGTAAAATTTTTTAAGAATTTCCCAAATAAATATTCAAAATCAGATTTAACCAACTTTGAAATACATATCTCTCCAAAAGACTAGCTCAGAAACGCTGAAAACCTTACTGTGCATTTGGTTGGCTCACCAATGGGATGCTTTAGCTCCCTCCCCCCTTCTGGCTACGCTATATTGATAATGAAATTATCTTGAAATAACAAGTTTCTTCGTGGTTGCTGTGAACTAGTTGCGATTTTTGTCTTTTAGATGCACGCAGTTACAATTGCTGAAATAGAGCAACACATTATTCAAAAATATAGCTTCTAATTTTTAAATAACACCATACATGTGAGATGTAAAATAACTTTTTGTATATTTTGTGAAGCTATTAGGTGACTTGTAGTCAACTCAGATAATACAACTGCGTATAAATTTTACTTCAAAAGTTTTATACCCAATTAAATATCTTATAAATATTTATCTTTTTATAGACCTTAGTTGATGCGATAGTGAACTGTCAACGAGAATAGAATAAGGAATTGCTGATATATATTGTTCTATTTGATTTTGAAACCAAAAAAATTGTCGTGTTTTGTCTAACCAGCCGATAATTCACAGGCTTTTAGTCCACCAGTAAACTGGTATAATCGAAATAAAATTGAAACTTGTGCTAATGCAAATGCTACATAAAATCCAGCAACTGACCAGAAAAAATTTCTACTGCGTATTTTCGCTCCATCTTACCTTTTTCTAAGACTAAGTAAGATTTGTTTTGGCGACATTACAAAATTTTGTGGGGCAGTTGCCACCGTGGCTATGTGCCAGCGTGCAACTGGGACTTGAATAAAAGGAAACTGGGTGGTAACTGAATAAGAAAATATAATTACGCACAGTGGAGATCTTCGAAACAAAGTCAAAATGCCCCTCCCTCTATATTGCAGGTTGGTGCTCACCAAACTTTTTAGAAAAATTCGATTTGAGTTGATAACGTCATCACGGTGACATTAAAGCCATTTTCTTGAAAAATGATGCATTAGTGTCTCAAATTTTGAACAAGTAAGTTTGTTGCTGGATACTGAATCATCAAATGTCCTAGTCAAAGTATTTACGTCACAAAAACATCCTACAACGTTATTTTTATTTGAATATTGTTATGATATAGTTTGGTGGCCAAAAATACTTAGATTTCGAAACCTGACTTTTGCAAACCTCAAAATTGGAAAACTTGCTGTTACTTTGCCAATTAACTTTAAATTTTAAAGAATATAATTAACTATGCGAATAAATTTGACTTAAAGGCGGTTGAATAAAAGTAAAATTCTTTTTTTTTGAAGGGATAATTATCTCAAAAAAAAAAAAACAACTAAAATTGGGCATTTTTGCTTCGCTCTTCCTGTAAAGTAGGGTCAAAGTTAGGTTATTAAAGCAATTGCCAATACTTTGATTATTTTTCTGGTTTCAGTTTAATCCAATACAAAACCACTGTCCGAATTCGCTTGAGTGAGGTTTCTTAAACGTTTGCTTTTAGCGTTAACTCTTTTTGTGTTCTGCGTTGTTTGTTCTTTCAATATTATACAGTAAGTACCATGGTTGAAAAAATTATGATTTGTAATTTAACAAATTGTACTAATTACACAATTTTGTTGTAATTATAATTGTATTTGTGATTGAAAAGTTTCAAACTTGAAAAATTTCAAAATTTAAAAAATTCAAAATTCGATTGAAAAATTTCGATATTTTGCAATTGAAATTGAAAAATTAAAAAATTAAAAACTGAAAAATTTCAAAATTCATAATTGAAAAAGTTTATTTGAAGAATTGAAAAATTTTAAAATTCGTTAATTGCAACTGTGTTGGAAATTTTTTTTGCCAGTTTTCAATACAATCACATTATTTTAACCATTAACCTATTAACTACACGGCGATGACAAAATGTCTTATTTGTTTTATTTATTTAATTATTTCAGTTTATTGAAGTTTATTGAAGGTATTATCATAATATGTTTTATTTATTTAATTATTTCCTGATTTGTTGTACTGACAAAAGTTCATAAGATGAGACATGCTGAATTATTAATATTAAAGGGCAGCGGAGCAGGCGAGTCTACTACCATTAAGTAAAATCCACCTACACATTGCGTGGGCCTTATTTGTGCCCATTGCAACTGTAGCTGCTGTGTTATTGTTATATTGTTTGGTTTCTGGTCGAACTTAGAAAGCCTTCCAGCTTCCTTTAAGTACGTAGCCAGTTTGTTAATGTTACATTTCGTTACCTCATTGTGAACAGTGGTGTTGGTGATTCCAAAATATTTAATCCGAATATCTTGGTAAAGCTTGCAATTGCCTACATGATGGTTTGGTGTTTCATCTTCTTATACGCTACATTTTGAACACAAAGGAGACTCAGCACGACCTGTTGTTTTCTTGTGCCGTTGTAGAGTGCAGTGCCCAGTTAAAACTTGCACTGCTCTATTTAATTGAGACCTCTTAAGGTTAAAGAGACGTATTGTTAGTCGTGAGGACATCCAACCTACAGACTCCTTCATTCTCAAGCAGTCCTTCCGTTTATTCCACAAAGTTTTCCATCTATCTGTGGACCAGTCCTCCACCGTGATAACACAACTGGCATACGGGACTGTAATAAAAGGTTCAGGACCATGTATTATCGGCCAGTTGGTCGAGCGGTAACGCGTTCGTCTCTGGAGCGGGAGGTCTGAGGTTCAAATCTCGGGCCGGTCAAATCGGACACAGTGTTGCCAACGGCTCGCCACCGCTGCGACATTTCTTCGAATGGAGCTGTGTTGCCCGGGTGCAATGACGCGGAGATGGGCCCCGCCAACTCGTTTCACGCTTCGGTGTATTACACCGAGTATAATGAAAGATTTGATTTGATTTTTAGGACCATGTATTTTTGATCTGCATTCTGATTTTGACTAGATAGCCTGCCACTTTGTTACCATGTACCCCTGCATGTCCACAAATCCGGGCAATACCGACGTGCTTTTGTTTACCTACCTCATTTAGGTTTCCAATGCAATTGAGCACTGTAATAAATGTTACAGTGCACTTTAACAGTGCTTTGATAGCTGCTTGACTATCAACCAGCACAACAATACTTTGATTGTGCATTTTTTCCAAAAGCAGGTTCTTTGCCACTTTTGAAATATCTAAGACTTCTGCCTGGAACACATTACTGCAAATTCCAAGGTGGAAAAATGCTTGTTTTGGGAAGTTGTTTGGGTATTCTGCATAGAAACTCGCACCAACTCTCCCATCTAGTTTCAAACCATCACTGTAAACCTTGACAGTGCTCTGATTTAGACGCTTTCAAATCTGATGGCATTCTTTTTATCCACAATTTGACATTCGAAATTTCTTTCGAATGTCTTTGTTTTCCTTATTCGGTCAGCTGGCATTTGCAGCAGTGCTAAGAATCTTCTTGACTCATTGCAAACATCAACATGGCTTTTCGTTTTCCCAAAGGAACCAACTCGGTTGACGTGGCAAAGCCCATCAACAGTGATTCTGTATGACCCTCGCACTGCCTCAGCCACTAAGAATTCCTCAATGGGAGTTTTGCTGAGCAATATTTTCAGAGCCTCAGTAGGGGTGCCAGGAAAAGCTGATGAAATCATCTCGAAAGCAAGTCTCTGCACCTTTGTGAGTTTCGTCACTAGATACTTTTTGTTGAGACCGCCAGCCCAGGACACACATGCATACGACATGATTGTACGTATTATATCTGTGTGTATCCATTTCATCATAGATGGTTTTATTCCCCACGTTTACCCACAATTTGTCTACATTGCATTAATGCTGTAGTTGCTTTGCGGGTAATTCGGGTAATATGTGGTTTCCAGGTTAGCTTGCTGTCCAGAGTAGCCCCTAACAGCCTATAGCTTCTTTCGAAAGTTCAAGTTTTGTACCATTCATTGACAAGGAACCCAAATCTGGATTACGTTGGTGAGGGAACAGTATGATTTTAGTTTTCTTGCTGCTAAACTGTAGCCCTTGATCCGAAGCCCAGTTTGCAGCAATATTTATTGCTTTCTGAGCCATACCTCTGATCCAAAGCATATTAGCACTACTGACCAACACTGCTAGATCATCGGCATAGGCTTGAACATAAAAGCCCCTGCTGCGTAACTCTAGCAACAGGTTGCATAAGACACAGTTCCACAGAAAAGGGGACGAAATACCATCTTGTGGGTTCCCCTTCACTACTTCCTCTTAAACTTTATCAGCTTATAATTCTACTTGGACTGTGCGATGTGTTAACAAATTCTCTATCCATGAGGTGAGAACCTTAGACATGCCCAGCCCTCGCAGAGCCGCAACAAAGCTATGGAAGGTGATATTGTAGAAGGCACCGACAATATCCAGGAAAATACCCAAAGCCGGCTTTTTTCGAACAAGTCAATGCTCTACACAGCGCACAAATTCATGCAAAGCAGTTTCTGTAGAAACGCCTGCACGAAATCCATACTGCAATACAGAAAGCTTTGCGTGCACGTTATTGTCTTCATTAAAATGGTACAGAATTAGTCTTTCCAACTACTTCAGTTGAAAAGAAGTTTAAGCGATCATACGAAAGGATTTGGCTTCAAAATAGCTTTCCTTTTCAGGTTTGGGGAGAAATATATGTGTGCCTTCTTTCCATGCCAATAGCACATAGTTGTGTTTCAGGCATGCTGGAAAAATGACGTGAAAATATCCTTTTAGTTGATTCCAACTTTTCAGTAACAGTACAGGATAGGGCTGTCCGGCCCTGGTGCTTTAAATGGTTGAAATTTGTTGATAGCTGCTTCCATACGCTCAAAAAAACATATGTTTGCAATCATTTTAGTGTGTTCAGGTCTCATGAATGGATTGTCCACTAAGTCGGACCTGGTTGCATGATTTTCTGTCTGCTGGCTACCCGGGTGATAAGATATTCAGCAGGTAGTGGAGACTCTGTGAATTCTGCATTGTGTTTAATTACGTTTCTAACACGCACCGTTTTATTCCTTCGAATAATCTTAACCAGCCGAGCCGTTGGTGTTTGACTATTCATACTCTCTACAAAGCAATGCCATGAATCGCGCTTTGCTCTTTTGACAGCTTTTTTGAAGTAGGTTAGGGAGAGCTTTTAAGCCTCCCAATCTTCTTCTTGTTTTGTTTCAGTGGCTTTTCTGCAAGCTTGGCCAGCCTCTTTTTGAAGACTTGCTAGCTCAAAATTTTACCAAATGTTATCTTTCTTACAAAGCGACTTTCGCATAGGGCAAGCAGCTTCATATGATTTAGTAATTACTGAATGAACCTTGTTCGCCAGCACATCAATGTCTTTTTTTGAGGAAGGCACTGGTACTGGTCGTAAAACTCGTTCATTTAATTTTTGTTCGAGTTCGTTTACGTACTTGTTCCAACCAGGGGTGCCGAAACGCGGGGGGGGGGGGGGGGGAGGGGATGGGGGGATATATTTTTCCCAATAATTTGACTGTTTTCCTCAATAGTTTGAAAATGGTTTTTATCTGCTTCTTCCCCAATAATTTGACTCTAGTGTTCATATGTCCACTTAAATTCGGGGAAAAAAGTGTTCCATTTTAGGTGAAAACCTTTTTTTTTGATCTTCACCTGACTCCGGGAAAAAGATTGCTTCCATTTTCGGTGAAGACCTTTTTTTTGTTGATTTTCACTTAATTTGCTTACCTGAACAAAATCGTGGTCGAGGTTCATTCCCCAATGTTGAAAATAGGGCAAAATCGGGGTTAAATTGCATATTATCCCCCCAATGCTCAACAAAGATCGGCACCCCTGGTTCCAGTTCTTACGACGAACATTACGAAACATTTTAGACTGTTTTCGAATTCTGCTTTTAACCTGGAACCTAATATACATGTGATCCGAGAATGATGGCTCGTTGCTAATATGCCAGCAAACTACTCGGCCCCATGCACATCGGTTCACTAAGGTTTAGTCCAGAACCTCTTTACACGTTTTAGTTCTGAATGTTGGTTTATTGCCTACATTGCAGAAATTCAGGTCTGCACTAGCACAATATGCTAGCAGATCCTCTCCTCGAGGGTTTATATCGGAGGATTCCCATATAATTAGTTGTGCATTTGGATCGGTTCCTACAATAGTAGAGGTTTGTTCATTTTCTGCGAAGACGAACAGATCCTTCAATAAATTGGGCGGAGCTGGTTCTTCGGCTGCCATGTATGACGATACGAAAACAAAACTGTCATCGCTTCGGCACACATTGCTAAATCTAACTGCCGCAATACCCTCATTTGAAAACATCGGGATTAGAGAACAACAGAGATCAGAAGTAGCATAAATGCAGGGCCGAAGACGATTATCCTTTTTAATACCTTGAAAGAGGTTCCAGCCTCGTATAGCTTACTTCTGATTTTAGTGGCATATGTCCATGGTTCTTGAACTAACACTAACCCGGAATCATAGGCGTAGCCGGGGGGGGGGGGGGGGGGGCAGGGGGCCTGCCCCCCCCCAATTGGAATACCACCCATGATAAACATTTATGACAACATAGCTCAGCGATGTTTAATTGCAGTTACTGACGACGAGGGAGCCCCGGGGCCCCTAACTAACAACCAGGGGGCCCCTAACTAACAACTAGGGGGCCCTAAACCAACAACCAGGGGGCCCCATGGCCCCTAACTAACAACCAGGGGGCCCTGGGGCCCCTAACCGACAACCAGGGAGCCCCGGGGCACCTAAGTGAAAAACGAGGGCCCGGGGAGCCTCTAACTGACAAACAGGTGGGCCCCTAATTGACAACCAGGGGCCCCCTAGGCTCCTAACTACCAACCAGGGGGCTTCGGGCCCCTTAACTATTGATCAGGGGGCCCCAGGGCCCCTAACTAACGACCAGCAGACCCCGGGGCCCCAAACCGACAACCAGGAGGTTGCTGGGCCCCTAACTGACAAACGGGTGCTCCGTGGCCTCTAACTGACAAACAGGAGGCCTTGGGGCCACTAATTGACAACCAGGGGCTCCCAGGGCCTCTAACTAACAACCAGGGGGCCCCATCTCCCCTAACTGACGACCAGGCAGCCCCTAACCGACAACAAGGGGGCCCCGGTCCCCTAACTAACGACCAGGGGGCCCCAGGGTCACTAACTAACAGCCAGAAGACCCCGGGGCCTCTAACCAACAACCAGGGAGCCTCGGGGCACCTAACTGACAAATGGGGCCCCCAGGGCCCCTAAGTAACAACCAGCCCCTAACTGATGACCAAGGGTCCCGGGCCAAGGGCCCCGCAATTTAAATTTTTAAAAATATATGCGCAAAACCTGTGAGAAATCTAAAAGTTTTGTCCTAAAAGTTGCAATCCCAAACCCCCGTTTAACGTTATTATGAACTTAATACTATAACATAGGCGGTAAAGCAAACCCCTACTGAAATACTACCAATGATAAATATAATGAGAGCATAGCCAGTATGTTGTTCTTGTCCGGAATTGCAGTTTCTTTAATTTAGGATTTACGCGTACAAAAGTAAGTAATAATAATGACGACCACCTATCCACGTCATAATAATGTCTTTCAAAAAACTGTCAAGTGACTTGACTCGAGTACTCTATATGTTTTGGAAAAAAAGTTATTTTAATTTTGATTTAAATGTTTTTTTTTTTTTTTTATAAAAGAACTTAAAGGTGCGATCTTATCTTAAAATCTTAGGCGTAGCCAGGGGGATGGCCCCGGGGGGGGGGGGGGGGGGGGGGGTGGCCCAGGGGGCCCGGGTCCTCTCAATTGAAATGCCACCAATGACAAAAATTTAACAAAAAAAACTTGTTTCTTTATTTTCAGTTTCTTTTAGCATCTTTACATACAACAGTACTCGCGTACAACAGTAATTAACAATAAATAATATTGACGATCGGGGGGCCCGGCGCACCCCCCTTAATTCAAGTTTTTCTAACCAATTTAAACGTATAACCAGGGTGAAATCAAGGTTTTTGTCCTAAAAGTTGCTACCTCAGGCCCTCATCTAAACTTTTTATGAACGTAATGCAATAACCAGCGCCGTATTTGCCATATGGCACAGCGCCAGGACCCAGCGCTCAGAATGTAGGACTTGTTCTGGTCTTCACTTATATTTGACAGGAAGATGTTGCAAAAATCCCCTAAGTGCCAGGGGCCCCGCGCAAAGTAAATCCGGCCCAGGAATAACATGTTTAGTAAACGTAACCATCTATTGTATCATTTTTCAATAACGATTCAACTCCATCTAGCCAGTTTTTACGCACAAAATACTAAAAAAAAAAATAGCTAGAGGAAATGCTCATTAAACGAATTAATGAATTTCAATTGAAGGGGCCTGGGCCCCCTGGCCGTACATGTACTCCTATAACTGGTTAACTTCATGACAAAACAAAAATCTTGAAGGAAAACCTTCGAGTGGATCACTACTTACTGCTAAAATATTGCAGGAGGCAATGTGCCTTACTTTCCCCTACATGGGCCAAATCACTTACAATTGAAATTTTACACCATAATGCAAGATTTTAAACGTGTTTTGGAATTTAATTGCAAGTAAAAGGAAGATTGAACAATTAAAATTTTTTGATTGCTTTTCAAATGTTAAAAATCTAGTTCTTTCAAATGGCTTTGCACACGTGCGAAATGTGATCCAATGGGATGAAAATAACTTTTTAAACGTGTTTGGGAATTTAATTGCTAGTAAAAGGAAGATTGAACTCAAAAATTTTTTCGATTGCTTTTCGAATGTTAAAAATCTAGTTCTTTCAAATGGCTTTGCACACGTGCGAAATGTGATCCAATGGGATGAAAATAACTTTTTAAACGTGTTTGGGAATTTAATTGCTAGTAAAAGGAAGATTGAACTCATAAATTTTTTCGATTGCTTTTCGAATGTTAAAAATCTAGTTCTTTCAAATGGCTTTGAACACGTGCGAAATGTAATCCAATGGGATGAAAATAGCTTTTTTTTCCCAAAAACTTACAAAAATCGTCCAGCGGCTGGGGCTTTGCCCCAAGACTCCCATAGCTACCGGCCGCTAGGGGCTCCGCCCCCAGACCCCCGTCTGTGATACGTTTGAGTACACTAGTTTACTCAACACGTCTTCTAAGTTAGACATTTGCATTTTCTAACGATTAGTTTTCGCCCTCTCCCGTCATCAAAATCATGGTTAAGTGCCAACAGACTACAGCTTCAGATCTTGCATTCAACAATATCTTTGCCCCACAAAAGTTCCTTTCTTGAAAATTTCTGATGACGTCATTGCATGTGATTTGGGACCCCCCAATCAAAAATCGTGGGTACGCCTATGCCCGGAACGTACGTTTTTTGTAACTTCACACATGTTATAGCTTGCTGCTTTACATCTGTGTACTTTGATTTGCCAACACACTAAGTTAGAGAAGGATAACTTAGGTGCAGTAATGGCTTTATTTGATTTTTCCCCCCGCTTTACCTTAGACTTGCAAACAACTTCCAAGCAATTACCTGGATTCTGAGGTTCCACAGGAGAAGTTGGGATGGTGTTCGGTTTCACAGCCGACCATACCATTTTTGCTGTACTCTCAGCTTCTGAGACCGATTCCTATAGCAAAGAAATCTTCTCTACTGGAGGACTCAGATTTGATGTTTTTTCGCTATCTAGGCTCAAAGGCGCGCATAGTCGAGTATTATCTTTGTTGGCATTGTCACTCAAGAACTCAATGATTCTTGGTTGTGAGAGTGCCACTTCTTCTGAATTTAGGGGTATGATCCGTGTTACTTTTCTTGATCTAATGATCAGAGGTGGAGTTGAGGACACAAGGCTCGAGGCCAAGGTCAAGGACATAAAAAAAATCCGAGGCCAAGGCCAAGTACAGCCTTTCCGAGAACAGAACCTCTCGAGGCCAAGAACAGGAATGCTCGAGGCCAAGGACCAAGGACCAAGGACACATGCGCAAGCGTTTTCCAAAAAAAAAGGCTTCAAAATTTTTTTTCAGGCGATCTCCAATTCATTGGCGTATCCAAAATTTTTGATTGGGGGAAGCCTAAACCACAAATCACATGAAATGAAGTCATCAAAAATTTTCCCAAGGTGAAATTTTTCTGGGACAAAGATATCGTAGGATGGAAGATCTGAAATCGTTGCCTGTTGGCACGTAACCAGAATTTTGCAAAGGAAGAGGGCTTAAACTAATAGTTGAAAACTGCAAGTATCTAACTTTGGGAACGTGTTGAGAAAGCTTGCGTAACTCAAATGTATCACAGACGGGGGTTTGGGGGCGGGGCCCCCGACCGCCGGAGGCTTTGGGGGTCTGGGGGCGAAGCCCCCAGCCATTGGTCGATTTTTTGTAATTTTTGGGAAAAAAAAGCTATTTTAATGCCATTGGATCACATTTCGTAAGTGTTCAGAGCCATTTGAAAGCACTAGATTTTTGACATTTGAAAGCCAATTGAAAAAAATCAAATTGTTTAATCCTTCTTTTACTTACAATCAAAGTCCAAAACACGTTATACATCTTGCATTTTGGAGTTAAATTTTAATTGTAAGTGATTTGGTCCAGGTAGGGGGAAGTAAGGTGCATTGTCTCTGGCTACATTTTAGCAGTAAATAATAATAATTCACTCGAAGATTTCCCCCAGATACTTGGGAATCAGAAGCTGAATTTATCGGAGATCAAAATGATAGCTTGTGCGAATTGATTTTTTTCAAGTAGGCATGCTTTCAGCATCTTTGAAACTGATCAAAAAATAAACAGTCTCAAAAGTGCTAAAAGTGTTTGGTATTTTTCATATTTTGGATTTGTGTGAACAGAGGAATGGGGGAATGAGAGGATGTTGCCCCCACTCCCCCAGCTACACTATTGTTCTCATTTCTTTGATAAAACCGATTTTGAGCAGCATCTGTTCAAAACGCCAGCATATTCTTTCCTTTTATAACATATAGGTTAATGAAATAGCATTTCCAGTTGATTTATATAACTAAAAAAACCAAAGTGATGCACATTTATAAGATTTTTTGATGAACTTGCCTATTATTAAAGAAACAAAATTGAAACAATACTTAATAGACTGCTGCAATACTAAGAGTCCAACAGTATCAATTTTTGTAAGAGTTACTCTAATAATAATTGGTACACTTGAGGTAAAAACTTAAAAATTTTCATGTTTTTTGTTCATTTTAGAAATGATCAAAAAAAAAAAAAAAATGCGATTTTTACAATCTTGAGAGCTAAGAAAAAATGGGTTGGCGTTTTAACATTTACCATATAAGTCCGCTTTGGGAAGTCACCTTTAAATTTCTCGAAATAAGCGAAGTCCTAGGTTGAAGTTTAATCCAGTCTATGCCATATTTAAGTTAATGGTATTTTTTGAAGGAAGGCTTTATTTCACCGTAAATTTTTGTCTAGTTTTTTATTAATTCTCACTCAAATCTAACCCAAACTCTAATGCTTAGGCTACTCTAAAACTATTCCCAAATCGAACCCTAACCCAAACCCCAACCTTAACCCTTATCTTAACCTCTAAAAAAGCAAATAAAAAAAGCGCGGATGAATATTTCTCGTTTTCGTTTTATTCTCTTTAACTTGAAAATTTTTGATAAATTAGTTACGGTACTATCTTTTTTGAAAGTGGAGCTTACCAATACTGCAAACTTGAATGGTGGCCAGTATTCTCAGTGTTGATCTAATTTTAGTAATTATTTTAGATTGATTTTTTAAACTTGCAGTCTGATGTTTTTTAATCAATAATGAAAATCCGATGTAAATTTGCAAAGATGGAGTCGAGGACACAACCTTTGAGACCAAGACCAAAGACTCAAAAGAAAAAAAAGGCAGTGGCTACAGTATTTTGCCTCTAGAGGCAAAATAGCCCCATGTTATTTTGCCATTTGGAGGCAAAAGAGTCCTAATGGCTATTTTGCTGCAAGTGCCAAACTAGCCCTAAGCCTAACCCAAACCCTAACTCAAACTCTAACCCTAATCGTAACCCTAATCCCAACGCTAGCCATAACTCTAACCCAAACCCTAACCCAAACAGAGGAAAAACACTATTTTACCTCAGAGGCAAAATAGCCACTTCCAAATAGTCTTAAATGCTATTTTGCCTGAAGAGCAGTGGTTCTTTATCTTTCTTATGTTCTTATCCATGAAATATTTTGATGTACATCAATTAGGCCGACTCTTTTTAGAAAAAGAGCCACTAGAATAGCTTCCAATCCAAAACAAACACACAAAAAATAAGGTCATTTTTTATTACAATTGCTTTTCATGGGAAGGTTGATGCTGATTTTTATTTGTTAAGCGTTCTAACCTAGGCTGACTGGCTGAGTGGAGGAAAAAAAAGATCTCAGATCTCATATCATTATCAATCTCAAGCCTGTTTCAATATTTTGTCTTTATGGCCACCATTGAACAAAACACTTTACAGCATTAAGTTAAAGGAAATTGAATGAAACTTAAAGCTTTTATTGAAAGGATGTGAATGTGATATTTAATTTAGGGAAGTATCTGCTGCACTGGTCCGGTTTTTGACAGTAAATCGCTGGAGCACCGGCTGCATATTGTATTGCTTTCTTCTCATTGATTCAATTTAAATACAGCACTTTGACACACCAAATGCAAAGCCCTGGTAGTGTAGTGGTAAGCACGCTTGGCTGCCAAGCCATGGGTTGGGTTATTGATTCGCACTGGACACGCTAGGCGAATATAGCATTGGAGAGATATTGCACTACATAATTCTTTGTTTTTTTTCTAAAACCTTACGATTAGAGTTAAGGTTTGGGCAGTGATGCCAGCTTGAGAGATAGTAATTTGAACAGCAAAATGTAACGACTGCCGCCGCCGTTGCAGCAGCGATTAGATGTTGGAAACGGGGTCTGTACAGCAGACACTGCCTTAATTTAAACGCAGTGTCTGCTGCACCGGCCCAGTTTCCAACATCTAATCGCTGCTGCACCGGCGGCGGCGGTCAATTTCTTTTGCTGTTTAATTTTCTATCTCTCAGGCTGGCATTGCTTCCCTAACCCTAACTCTAATAAAAAAATTTTGGAGAAAAAAAAGATTTTGACGCGAAATAGCTCTCTAGCGCTATTTAAAAATGCCTGTCCTGCGGGAATCAATTTCCCAACCCTCTGCATTGCAGCAAATCGTGCTAACCACTACGCCATCAGGGCTTTGAATATGGGAAGTCAAAGTGCTGTATTTAAATTGATTCAATGCGAAAAACGCAGTCTGGTGCACTAGCGATTTGATGTCCGAAATCGGGGCGGTGCAGTAGACACTTTCTAATTTAAATACAGGTATCAGCCCAAAATTTTCCTATATCCTCTCTGGTTAGATCAGGTTTAAGACGTGCATCTTCATGCAGTTAAACAAATTCTATGTTTGCTGCCACATCATCATCATAAATAAAGTTTTGTTTCAATAATAATGGCTTGCTAATCCACAAAAAATTATGTCGCAGAAAATTCCAAGAAAATATTGCTTGATCGCAACACAGCAAATGCCCCCCTCATGCCTATTACTACTGTAGCTGGACTAGACTATCAATTGTTTATGAAACAAAAGAACTTAAAGAGACCCTGTAGTTCTGATTAATCAGTATTAAACTATGACTTCACAGAAAGTATGGTGATAATGAAGCAAAATGAAATTTTTAGAGTTAGGCTAGTATCCCCACACCATATCCATAGAAGATTTTTTTTTATTTCAAAAGATTTACATTACCTTTTTTAGACTGCCAAATTACTCGTTTGGGGGTAATTACCCACAGTTTAAGAATCACTGCTCTAGAGACAAAATGATGATGACGTGGCAGCAAAAATAGAATTTCTTCAACTGCATGAAGATGCATGTCTTAACTGTTAAAGCTGGGTGCCACCAAAGTTGTCCCAAAATACCGCCGTAATGAGCTTATATCCGAAACTAGGGTTAGCCTTAGCGCCTTGCTCAAGGGGTTTAGTTAAAATTGGGGTTAGGGTTAGTGCCTTGCTCAAGGGATTTAGTAAAGATTGGGGTTAGGGTTAGCACCTTTTAGGGTTAGGGCAATCATCCTAAGTTAGATCTGAGTTAGGATTAACGCTACCTTGGGGTTAGGGTTAGGTGGGTCGACTTGTTCAAGGGATGACTTTGGTGGCATCCCTTAAAGCTGATCTAATCAGAGAGGATATAGGAAAATTTCGGGCTGATACCTGTATATTTAAATTATCGTTAATCGCCGCATATAAGCTTATCTCGCGTATAAACCGACTCAAGAAAAACAGCCCTCAAACGGTGATTTTAAAAAAATCTGAATATAAGCCGACCCGACAAATCGTAACACAACGTACGAACCCAATCACAGCAAAAGGTTGAACCCAATCACAGCAAAACCCAGTCACAAAATATTAAATGAAAATGATAACCATTATTTTTACGAATATAACCAACCAATCACAGCCTCTTATTATCATGTGATTGAAAAAACCAATAGTACAACAACGTGCACACGCACATGTTGCTTTATGTGTGTGGATGCTCTTATGAGAAAAAAAAAAAGAACAGAAACAAGGCAAAATGCGCTGGTTTTGTTGCATTTAGCATAGTTTGAGTTGTAGTGTTCCAATTGAGTTCGCATAATGTCATTTTGTTCGAGTGCAGTCCGAGTTATGCGCGTTTAAGCCGACTCCTTAGTTTGCCAACTTTTTTTTTTGAGTTTTAAACTCGGCTTATACGTGGGAATATGTCGTAAATATCACATCCTTTCAATAAAAGCTTTAAGTTTCATTCAATTTCCTTCAACTTAATGCTGTAAAGTGTTTTTTTCAATGGTGGCCATAAAGACAAAATATCGAAACAGGCTTAAGATTGATAATGATATGAGATCTGAGATCTTTTTTTTCCTCCACTCAGCCACTCAGCCTAGGTTAGAACGCTTAGGTAATAACAAAAAAAAAAAAAAAATCAGCATCAACCTTCCCATTAAAATCATTTGTAGTTTTTTGTGTGTTTGTTTTGGATTGGAAGCTGTTCTAGCGGCTTTTTTTCAAAAAAGAGTCGACCTAAGTGATATACATCAAAATATTTCTTGAATAAGAACATAAGAAAGGTAAAGAACCACTGCTCTAAAGGCAAAATAGCATTTAGAACTATTTTGCCAGGCAAAATAGCATTTAGAACTATTTTGCCAGGCAAAATAGCATTTAGGACTATTTTGCTTGTAGAGGCAAAATAGTAATTAGGACTATTTTGTCTAGAAGCAAAATAGCCACTGCCAAAAAAAAAATCCAAGGTCAAGGACGAAGTTTTCCAGGACAGCTGCTTTTGAGGACAAGGACTTAGGACACAATTTTTCTAAATTTTTAGTTTTGGACTGCAAATTTACCACTGCACTGTATTCAGTGTTTGTTAAACGTGAAAATGCTTACCAGTAATCTGCAATATAACTGAATAATGCAGTTTGCAAAGGATTTGATGATATTTCGAAAACAATAGTTTTTAAAATAATGTGGTATCATATTGAAGTTTTATGCTCAGTGCGGTAGCAGCACGGTTACACAGCAAAATCGTGGCCTAATTTATTAATAAAAAAACAAGGCTGTAACCCTTAAATGGAAATAGCTAAATTCTAAATTTTGTATTGTCAATTTCAAGATCTTAGTTTCACCAGTTAGGGCACCATTGCAAACATCAACTAATTATGGAGCCCAGTTTTGTGGGGTGCCATTAAGTAGGTAAGCTGTTCGCTTTTTTTCAGAAGCTCTGCGACCTGTGTATGAGAGCGCGTGCACTCTCTTTTTTTGTTTGATATAAGCTATTCCTCAAATGTAGTTGTAGCCTTAATGAGTGCATGCATGAAAAGAGTGAGAGCGTGCGTTCGCTCATTCAAAGTTCGTACAGGTTTTGAAAAAAATGGGATGGCTTATTGTTATGCTTAAAGACATCCTTTTAGTGTACCACAATTGGTAGTTTCTCAAACACAAACTTTATTGTGCACCGTTAAACGATTTCTTTGTGGGCTGCAAAATTTTGTTTAATATATAATATTTATAGTAAAAGTGTTGCAAAATAAATGCGTTTTCTTAAAATGCATTGACTTACCAGTTATCGTAATCAATGTTTGTACTCTCAGATCCTTGACTTTGAAAAAGCAATGGCTATTTTGCCTCTAGAGGCAAAATAGTCCTAAATGCTATCATCGGTGCTGCCAGGGGATATTTGGGGGACCAGTCCCCCCCTTTTGAAAAAGCACAATTTCAAAAAAATTGTTAAAAAAATTACAAAATGTCAAAAAACTAAATTAAAAACACTCAACTTGAGTGTAATTCTACCCTGAGTTTCAAGCAAGCTACATTAACTCTTTTGTGTTAAAATTTTTTTTTCAAGGTCATTAACTTTTTTATGTTTAAGAAAATTTGGCCATCTAGCTTGTATTGTTTTTGACATATTCGGGTTGAAAAAACGTTTCCAACAAAAAGGCAAAGTGAATAACAGTTAATGTAACAATAGAAATGAGTTATACCTGTTATAATCAAAAACTCAGTTTTGGTAAATATGATTGAAAAAGTTAACTAATATATCACATTTATATAACATTGGTGCATAAAGCTTGATTTTATTGAAACAAGAATGTCTAGCCTTCTTGCCTTTTTGCAACGTAGGGTAGAAACAAAACCCATTCAGTCGGAATGCTTGTATTGTCAATGTTCATATTCATTGAAAATGTTCGATCATTGCATAGCCTGTATTGCGCTGTCGTGGAATGATAATGTTTCATCAGCATGCCACATTGTGTTTGTGGGAGAATGTGAATGAGGGAGGAAGCAGCGCTATTTTGCGCCAAAAACGCAATCCATTTTGTTTCAAAACTCATCATTTTCCAAAAAGTAGAATCAATTACCAATGAGAATTTGGGGCATCTGAGAACCGACGTGTATCAGTCCATAAATTAAATGCCACTATAGTAAAATCGTTTTTCAACCCTAATAATTTTCAAGAATGTTTTAATTGAAAGCATTCGAAAAAAAGGAAAGCAAATCTCTTCTTGAGAGAATGACTCTCCAGTCTTTGTATATCTTCAACATCCAAATTGATTTTTTATTGTGCTGTATTAGGTCAGCTTTAATGGTCATGCACATCTATGCACAATGATATACTCGTGTCATTTGATTGCACGCATTTTGCCTGTTTTTCGTTTTTTTTGCGTTTGTACGGAAAACGATAGTAGACGTAATTGGACTAAACCCCCTAGTGTAGGCGTACATTTAGACCAACAACCTAGAAAATTCATGTGTCTGAAAAACGGAGGAATCAATCCAATATTGCTCAAAAAGTTTTTTGCAATTTAGCAAAAGCATAGTTATGATGTCAGTTTGTTCCTTTGATTTTATTTTCGGCTGGGGTTGGGGTAATAAAAGATTAGCTGGTTTGAATTAATCTTTCAACTTCAAACTGCAGGGTGTGATATGTTCATTACAGTAAATAGTACTCTAATTTGATTTTAGGAAATCTTTTCTGATCAATTTTTTTGTCGTTGTATTACACCGTATAGCTGTGTTGATTGGTAATAATGTTCTCTTTTTCTATCAAAGCAGTCAGTATGGCGATGTTGCTCGAATTGTGTCGAAGTCTAATCTCAGTGCACTGCTTGCGAGCAGAAAGTTATGCTGACGCTGTCCTCCTATTCCGGTTCTACACTGTGCGTGAAATTGTGAGCGCAAAAGTTTAATTCAAACCAAAATTTGGTATGCTCAGTGTATCACCTTACCAAAGTACAAGCAGTCAGTTGTTTTAAACAAACTAATGACATGCTCATATTTTATGATTTTCCACGCAGTGTAGGCCAGGCATAATAAGTACCTCTGGAAGAATTTTTTTGCAGTTTTCGACACAAACCAAATTTTGTTTGCAGGCTTGCTGCATAAATAAACATATTGTACTAAGTTATGACCATTTTTTTGTTAAGGACATGTTCAGATGATTCGCATTATTTGATTGAGACAATTAATCACACGTAAGGAATGGTCTATCATGCTATCACAGTATTCTTGCTTAATTCTAAGCTTCTTATTTCCTACCAATGATATTCAGATTTATCTATTCATACTAAATTTAAGCACTACACAAATAAATACAAAAAAAATGGGAGACAACGAAAAGACCATATGGTCATCAGTGTCAGCTGCCACCCTACTTAAGGTTAATATTTTAATAAATACTTTTAATGCCAATTACATTTGTAAATTCGGACATTTTTCAAATAAAAATATCAGGTTTTAGCAAATATTAAACAATGAACGTTATAAAAAACAAACATAGCACACAGAATAACTAGCAAAAAAATCACAAGAAAAAAAAGAGAACAAAAGCAAAAAAATCATAAACAAACTAAACAAAAATAAATAAATAAATTAAAAAAAGTAATAATAGTAATAGTAATGATAAATAAATAGAAAAGCAAAACAGAAGACCAAACGCTAATAACAAGCCAAATCAATTTTCCATCACTAATTATTCAGTATAGCAGTTAAGCAATCGTCTCTTATATTGATATTCAAAGGAGTTATTAAAAAGATTTTTCATACCACTGGGTATCTCACTCCATGTTTTTGGGCCTGTGAAAGAAATGGTTGATTTGCCTTTTTCACTTCTTGCAGAAGTTTGGACAAAGTTTGACTTAGTAGAAGTTCTAGTGCAATAATGATGAAACTTTTCGACCTTGGAGAAACCAAAATACAAATTTGAAATGTTATTATTGTGAACAGAATGCATAATTTTAGCTAATTGCAACTTCACAATATCATTAAATTTCAACAACTGCAATGTTTGGTATAAAGGGGAAGCAGATTGATGTCAAAGGGTATTGGTCATAATTTTTAAAGCTTTGTTTTGAAGGGTTTGAACAGGTTTTAGAGAGGTTTTGCTTGCCTGTCCCCATAAGGAAGAACAGTACTGAAGGTGAGGATAGATCAGTCCATAGTAAGCACACTTTAGAGTGGATAAATTAACATATTTTCTTAAATTTGTTAATGCCCAGTTACCATGGGCAATTTTTGAGCATTGATTATATATCTTAATTTATACCAATGATAATAATAACAGTACAATAATCAATTAACAAAACTTTGTATTGGCAAAACACAATACAGCACATTTTTTTCTGTTTGAAGAGAGCAAGCAGTATGTGGTGTCAATTAACACAAATAATATTAGGGGTCTTCTATTTTTTCAAAAACCTATCATTTTCATGTGTTGGTGGGGGTTGTTTGCATATTTTTGCAAATTGTAAGTCTCATTTGTTCTTAATTTATTGCATTACATAAGCTATATTTGAAAGTCAAATATTATTACGCTACCTTGCCTTAATAATCACGGCAATCTGCGACTTTCTCATATGGCCTGCGTTTAAAAACACAAGTTTTTGCATCCGCTGTTGCATCATCAAATAAAATAACATTGTAAAACCTCGTGAATCCACTTTTATTCTTTTTCATTTATTTATGCGTCTGTTGCATGAACGATGGCAGAACTCCTACCTGCTATCACTAAATCTTTATAATTTGTTACAATTTGCCTAAATGAAAACTTACCGATTTGCTTATGCTTAATCATAACAAAAAAGTTTAGTCCCCCTTTTTTTAATTTCTGGCTGTGCTATTGATAGTCCTAAAAGTTATTTTGCCTCTGGAGCAGTGGTTCTTTACCTTTCTTGTGTTGTTACCTTTAAAATATTTGATTCACTCTTTTTAGAAAAACAGCAACTATGATGGCTTCCAATCCAAAATAAACACGTTGAAAAATAAGGTCATTTTTTATTACAAATGCATTTAATGGGAAGGTTGATGATGCTGTTTTGTTATTAAGCATTCTTGTCTAGGCTGAGTGCAGAAAAGAAAGCTTCTCATATCATTTTCAATCTCAAGCCTGTTTTGATGTTTTTGTCTTTATGGACACCATTGAAGAAAACCCCACTTTACCGCTATAAGTTGAAGAAAATTTAATAAAGATCAAAGCTTTATAGAAAGGATGGGTTATTCATTTTTAATACTAGTGTCAGCCCAAAGCTTTCCTACATCCTCTCTGGTTAGATCAGCTGTAAGACATGCATCTTTGTGCAGTTGAAGAAATTCTATTTTTGCTGTCATATCATCATCATAAATAGAGTTTTCTTCAAATAAAAATGGCTTACCAACCCACAAAAAATTATGTCGCTCGAAATTCCAAGAAAATATTGCTTCATTGCACCACAACAAATGCTCCCTTTACGTCTATTACTAAATGGGCTAGACTATGAATTGTTTATAAAACAAAATAATTTAAAGAGACCCTATAACTCTGACTAGTTGGTGTTAAACTATGAAATCACAGAAAGCATGGTGATAGTGGAGCAAAAATTTGCAATATCCTTTTTAGAATGCCAAATTACCAGTTAGGGGGTAATTACCCACCTAGGTTAAGAACCACTGCTCTTAATGCAAAATAGCCGTAAATACTATTTTGCCATTCTAAACACTGTTCTGGTCATTGACTTAGGCCTCCCTAACCTTAACCCTAACAGAGGCAAAATAGCCCCTAGGTTAGGGTTAGGTAGGCCTAAGTCAACGACCAGGACAGTGTTTAGAATGGCAAAATAGTATTTAGGGCTCTTTTGTCTCTAGAACAGTGTTTCTTAACCAGTGGGTAATTACCCCCAAACAGGTTATTTGGTATCCTAAAAGGGGTAATGTAAATTTTTAAAGATAGGTAAGAAGTCTTCTGTGGCTATCGTGTGGGGCTACTCACTCCAAAAATTTCAGTTTACTTTACTATCACCACAGATTAGCAATAATTAGTCAAAATTATGGGGTCTCATTAAATTTGTTTGTTTCATAATCAATTGATAGTCTAGTCCATTTAGTAATAGACGTAAGGAAAGCATTTGTTGTGTTGCGATTAAGCAATATTTTCTTGGAATTTTAAGCACCCTAATTTCTGTGAATTAGCAAGCCATTTTCAGTTGAAGAAAACTCTGTTTAAGATGATGATATGACAGCAAAAATAGAATTTCTTCAATTGCGTGAAGATCCACATCTTAAAGCTGATTTAACTAAACGGAATATAGGAAAACTTTGGGCTAATACCGGTATTTAAAATGAAAATCCCATCCTTTCTATAAAAGCTTTGATTTTCATGGATATTCCTTCAACTGATTGCCTTGAAATGGGGTTTTCTTCAATGGTGTCCATAAAGACAAAAACATCAAAACAGGCTTGAGATTGATAATGGTTTGAGATGTTTACTGCTCTCAGCCTAGACTAGAATGCTTAATAACAAAACAGCATCATCAACCTTCCCATTAAATGCATTTGTAATAAAAAATGACCTTATTTTTCAATGTGTTTATTTTGGATTGGAAGCAATTATAGTTGCTGTTTTTCTAAAAAAAGTAAATCAAATATTTTATGGGTAGCGACAAACGGAAGGTAAAGAACCACTGCTCCAGAGGCAAAATAACATTTAGAACTATTTCTATTTTGACAAAGTAGCTTGTAGGACTATTTTTTTTCAAAAACTTTTTTGTTTCAACTAACAGTTTTTTACAAAAAAACATTTATTTTTTTTTCAGAAAAATATTTTTGTTTTCAAAAACACGTTGTTTTTTTTTTTAAATAAAGGGTTTTTCCACAATAGGTTTTTTGAACAAAAAAGTTTTACTTTAATTAAAATGTTAATATCTTGGAAACTTTTCATCTGACACTTGTTAAAAAAATTGTCAGAATAGAGAGCGCAGAAAAAGGAGCTGCTATAGAAAAGAGCTGAGTAGTGATTGGCGGAAAAGGATCAATGGGAGAGCGTCATTTGTGTACAATCTGTACACTGCACACAAATTCTTGTTGTCGGCTGAGGGCTGCAGGGTTCGAAGTTTTGATAAAAGTTTCGTCAAAAGTAGATTGATGGAAGGACAGTGCAAAAAGTTATACAAAAAAATCGATTTCTTGTATTTTTTTTCAATAATTAAAAATGTTTTCCTCTACATGTTTGCAAAGTTTTCTTAGCTAATGCAGTGCATACAAACTCCTGCTCATGATCTCAAATTTTGCGGTGCACGAGCACGAGTTGCTTGTGTTATATTGGCACATGCAGCTTGACATTCAAGGTTATTTTGAGTCTACCTCTATCAAACAATACAATACAAAGTTTTTCAAGAGCAAATGATTCATCTTTTGGCAGATTCCTATTTATGATCGTTACACCTTGCTGTAAATATAATGAAAACAATGTTTAAATCGATATTTTATTGTGTAGTCATTACATCTTGTTGTACATGTACTTATGCTGTAGTGGAAACAATGTTAAATTCTTGCAGGTTACTTTTTCAGAATTGCATCAAGAATTTTTGAAGCTGAACAGGATTGTATTGTACTTCAAATTATTCTTTTACTTCTGAATTATTTTTGTAGTGTTAGTTGAATTAAAAGTGGCTGCAGACTTGTCAACCGTTTTTGACAATTTTTTATGTAAAATTTTTCATACAAGTGCAGTAGTTTGAATTTATCGTGCTCACTGCATTCCCTTCAATGAAAATAAAAAGATAATCGAAAGACAAATCAAGAAGAGCTCTTTCAATACTGCACACAGTGCTGTCATCGGGGGTAGCCCTGCTACCTTTCATTTTATCTATTCTTAAGAGGGTTTAGGTCACGCAAGAACTCTGGGGAGGCTCAACAATTGGGCCACATCCAAGGTCTGAGCCAGAGCTCAGAAGTAAACGATAGATAAAGAAGAAGGAAAATGGGCTCGGCAGTCACCTTGATCAAAACTTCTAACCCCACTTTTTGCTGACCATAAGAATTTGTGTACAGCTTAAAGATTGTACGCAAATGCCGCTATCTCATTGATCTTTTTCCCACTAATTACTGCTTGGCTTTTTTCTATAATAGTTCCTTTTTCTGCACTCTCTATTTTGATGATTTTTCTTGACAAGTTTCAGATGAAAAGCTATGAAGATATTACCGGTAACGTTTTAATCGAAGTAAAACTTTTCTGTTTGAAAACCATGTTGTAGAAAAAACTTTTTTTTAAAAAAGATGGGTTTTAAAAATAAAAACGCTTTTGAAAAAAAAAAAAATGGAAAAAACTTTTTTTTGAAAAAAAACACCTTTTTTTGGAAAAAAACTTACTTTAAAAAAAAAATTAAAAAAAAATCTTTTTGACTATAAGTTCAAGTGCATAACAGTTTAGGCACCTGATCAGCGGCACTAAACATCTATGCTTAAAAGTCATGATCCAACGCAAATTAGCCACTGCCTTTGAGAAAACACTAAATGAGGTTCTGGTAAGTGAAGGCAAAGTCACCCTGCCCTTGCTGAGCGATTTTAATGATTTTTTTCAGGAACAATGGCAATTTTTGTAATTTTTGGGAAGATCTCGCAATTAAAATTTCAAACTCACATTAATAACTTACGAGTGAATGAGCGCACACATTTTGGCTACTAGCAAACACTTTATTGGGTAAAATTTAACATATTTAGCTTTTCAGTATTAGAATCACAATAAAATACGGTAAAAATACGCTAATACACTACAGTCTGTTTCAAACTAGGTACTCATCAAGTGCTACGCGAGTAAACTGTAAGAAAAAGAGAACTAAGCATACCGTGCAGTATATAAAGCCGAAGCGACAAACTCTACTCAGCAAAGTTTGTCGCTTCGGCTTTGTATACTGCACTGTATGCTTAGTTCTCTTCTTCTTACAGTTTATGCGCGTAGCACCTGATGAGTACCTAGTACAAAACAGGCTTTAGTGTTTTAGCATATTTTTTCCGTTTTTTATTGTGATTTCAATACTGTATATGCTCTGATTTTTATCAATGAGCGCTCTGCGCAGAAGATTTTGCAACGCAATATTTAGCGTTTCATGACAAAAAGTAACCTGAGGAATGAGAATCCCAGTTGGGCCATAATGAGAAAAGTATTGGAGATACCGTATTTAGTCGAGTATAAGTCGCATTTTTTTGTACCAAAATATTGCCAAAAAAGTCAGGTGCGACTTATACACGAATATATGAAGTGCATTGTATGCAATACAAAATTTTTCGAATATATGAAGTGCATTGTATGCAATACAAAATTTTTCTGAGATATTTTCATGCTATTGCTTTCTACACTATCGCTTTTCATATGATCACATTACTTATCGCCTATCCACATGAGTCACATTACATTGCATCGCTTGCCACCCTCATGGAATGTTCCAGCTAGGTAAACTGGAACTGTTTGAGGACAGTGACAGCAGTGATGACTTCAATGTTTTTTAATCTTTGAAACGTAACTGCAATGAATGAGTAATGTTAAAAATTTTTTTTTTCTGTTTTTCATGTCAAATATGAGGGTGCGACTTATACACGCATGCGACTTATACTCGAATAAATACGGTAATTACACCAGCCCCCCCAACGAATTCCAGCTAGTCCATAATGATAGAAATGTAAAAATGATAGATCAGTAATTTTTCACTAAAGTGTCCACATTTTTTGCTCAAGATTTGCTTGCTTGTAACATAGTGTGAAGAATTAATCACAGATTAAAAGCAATGTGCAATTTATGCATCTTTCTAGGCATTTGAGCAATTACTATAATTATCTTTAATTTTATGGTGCTTCATACCGCATTTTCTCTGATACAGTAGTTTATTATTGTTGGTGTCGTGGTGCATATTTATTTTTCTAGTTGCCTAGCAGCATCAGACACTAACTATTGGACGATCTACACACTTTTCATTGCAATAACTACTTTGTGATTGGAGGAATCTGCACCAGCTTAGAAGTTTCCAAGAATCTAATGTTCCTGTGGATTTCTTAGAATTCTTGTTTACTGAATTTACTGTTTGTTCGAAACCACGAAGAAGAGATAATCGTCTTAAAACGCCGTATCCAATAACGCAACAAGGTGACCAGGGTGCGGGGTTGAATCGAAATTTTTCAAATACAGTCATCAAAAAACCAACGCCTTTACCCTTTCGACGACGTTGCCAACAAATATTTTTTGATTCCCAGCATGATTTTTAACAGAAAAATCATTCAGCAGATGTGGCTTTGCCTCCAGACCTGAGACTGCAAGACCATAATTAGAGTTAGTTCTTTCTTATCTCAAACCAATTTATTTCTGTATTTTCAAAGCAAGATGGGTTCTCAAGATATTATGGTTTGTTATTATGTTTTGCTTACATATTAAGTTTTATCACGTTTATCAGGGATAAACTAACATTTATAGCTGATAGTGATAGTATGATTGGTTATCTATCTAGTAATACTTTCCTACATTTCATTATCTTATCACACACATACTTTCTATGAATCCACACTCGTCACTCATGAAGGTTCGGTCAAGTATTAGCATTAGCAACTCCAAAATTAATGTTTGTGGGTAGACTTCCATATCCCTGATTATGGCCCTATATTTCTTGACTATTTTGCACCGAAAGTACTAGCAAAAATAAAAACAACAATTTTTTATAATGCTTCAATCGCATTTTCTGAGTGCAGCGTTCTTTCTCAATGTCATTTAAAATACAATAATTTTCAGTAAAACTTGCTACTTGGCTGTCGTGTTTTAGTATTTTTCAATTGAGAATAGAAAACAAATTGACAGTCTAGAAATTTATGCTATGTTTCTGTTTGGTTTTCCTTTTCAACCAATCAAAAAATGCTGCTGCCCTTGAGCCAAGGACAGGACATTTTCGGGAACTTGTAGACTTCAAAGCCAAGAACTTCAAAAAGCGTCTTTGAGGACTCCATCTGTAAATTGCTTTGCCGCAAATCTGATGGTTTGAATAAAAATCAGATGTTAATTACCGCAAATAAAAGGACTAGCCAAAAAAAAGAAGTGGGAAAAAACTGATAAAGTTGCAAAAAGGTCTAGGCTATTTGGCCTACCCAATTGTACATTGTTTAACAAACAGTTGGAAAAAAGGTTATCTTAAAAAAATGAGGAAAAGATGTCTTGGATCAATTCACCACAGATCTGAGAAAATCCGTTAGAAGAATGGTGTTTTCCGAAAGGAAAAAAAAAAATCTTTGGTCCAATTTAACCTCTTTTTTTGGATGTTTTTGTTGAAAATTTGGTAAATTAGTGAACAAGACCAGATTTGTTTTCTGAGTTTTTTTCCACAGTAGAAATTTAACTTTTTTAAGGCACCTTTACTGGGAACACTGATGGTAAGGTGAATAGCCTTACCTTTATCCTGAATGCTATCTTTTCATGTTACTAGTGCCTTGTGTAGAGTGGCTATGGTTCTGACTAGCTTACTGTATGTTCAAAATAGTTGTTAGATTTGGATTCAGGTTTATTGATTTACACCAAATTTTTTCATAAACACACCATGTAGAGAAATCTGAAACACAAAAGATAAAAGTATAAGTGATCGAATACGTACTGGCTAAGATGCTTAAAGATTTGCTTAGTTTAGTTTTTTAAATTACCATTACTAATATTGAAAAAAAAGTTTCAGGTTTAGGTTTTTAGACTGTTAGATAATATTTAAAATATGAAATTAGGGCTTGGTTAACACTTTTTTTGGTGATTCGTAAATCGGTAAATGTTACATTAGACATGCCAACTCTTCTTGACTTTTTCATTGTTTGCTGTTGCAAAATCGGCAATTTTTCGGTACAAACTAAAACACTAAATCTGAAACAGGAACACTGGCACTATATTTTAACTACTGTACAGCTTTGGCTAACTGGAATTTTTTTTCAGTCATTCACCAAAAATTTTAGTCAATGGTTAATTGGTTGTCTGCTATGACACTGAAAAAAGTTTGCATGTGTGACAAAATCACTAGTGCCATGAAACAAGGAACCCATTAGACAGATTGATGCCATTAGATCTAGTAACCAATTAGCTACTAGTATATTCTTAACTTACCAATAATGAATGAGTTGATCTTTTACGCAGCACATTATTATTGCAAAATCGCTGTGTTTAGACTCTGAATTAAAGTGTTGATATTTGATGTAATTTTTATGTGACGTTCTCAGTTATAATGTGGTCTATTTTGCGAAAACGAGCTTTTGCAATCCGTGCAAGAAATGTTCGGTTTTCAAGTGATCTTCCTCCGGAACAAATTGAAAAAACAGCAAGTAAGCACAACATGCTGTATATTTTTAGAGTCGTATCCATTGCATGATGCATTACTTTGAGTATAATACCTGCACATGCAAAGATGGTGGCTATGATACATACATTGACTGGAAAGCACTATGACATTATTTACATCTTGATCTTCCATATTGAGCTGGTGGTTCGTATACCAGCTTAATGTGGTAGATATGCGATTGATTAGTAATTTTCACCCTAAGGTTGTGACCAGGGGTGTGGAAGTAGAAGCGGCAAAATTTTGTGAAAGCTGGAAGCAATAAAAGTATTCTACTTCCGCTTCCACTTAGGCCTTTCATATCTAACGTCAAAAACTTAAATGTGGTGCAGTTTTTTGGAAAAAAAATTTTTTTCAAGAAACCTTTTTAAAAGTTTGTTGTTCACTAGATCTGGGGCCAGCCCCCACCCCTATCAATTCAAAGATGAACCATGTAGCCTACGAACTTATTTTCAAATCGAGGAGTGTTTAAGAAATTGCTGTTCCATTCCAAGATTTTGCAGATTTTCTCAAAAAATTTGGGGTCTTTGCCTATTTAAAAAAAAAAGGGTTATATATTGATGTAACATAGCATAAGTTTCCAGTTCCAACATTAAATTTTTCTCACTGTGACAATGTTATATTCTTTAAAAAGTAGACAGGGGAAAGCATCATTATATCTCTTAAAGTATGATGTTATAGAACTGTTAAAGATGATATGTTAATAATGCATGTCGTATTGCAGAGTACCGTTGCTATGTTAAAAAGGATCATAATCTCTTATGGTATATATAATCACAAAATTTTTGCAATGTTTTTGAATATGCGGTCTGAAAAATACATGCTGCTAAGCAGAAATTTGAAGCAAAGCGGCATATTAAAACGAAATACTAAAAAAATTCTGCGATTGTTGTGGTTTAACCCTGCTTGGCTGACATGACAAAACAAGTTAGCGAGCTCGTAAAGGTTATTTTCGTTCGCTAAAAGGCGTTAACGAGTAAAAAACTTCGTAGACAACTAGCTATTTTCCAACCGTCTCGCCTATCGGGCGTTAAAAATGCTCGCTTGAATGTCTTTGCGAGATATTGTGTTAGCACGTAATAAATACTTCATTGTGACGTCAGATGCATTTTTACTTAAAAATAATGCGTTCAAGCGTACTGTATTTGTTTGACGGTAAGTCAGTACTTCCATTGTCATGGAAAAAGATACTATATGCCATGCGTTAATATTGTAAGCTTGCAAAATCCTTCAATGATAATAATTAGTTAATAAACGACAGAGTTTAATGATAGATTTCCATCGATGAAAAAAAACAAACAACATTTACCATACCACAATTTTTTAAATGATGTGAAGCGATCTTGATGTTGCTGGTGGGTATGTGGGTATACTTTTATGTTAACAGTTACATAAGGTTTCAAAATCTTTCAAAAGTGAACAAGTCAAAGTATACTGTTCTTTTTTAGAACTAGTAAATTTTGAGTTGAGACTGGCTGTTTTAATGTTTTGCCGATTTTCAGCCTCTTGTTCTTGATACTGTATTTTCTTTAATTTTGAGAGCATCGATGTCAATTTTCGCAACCTTGTTTGCAACAGTGTTTATTTTCGAATGCTCTGTCAGCTCGAATAAAGGCTTTTTTTCTGCTTTTAAGCAAACTTTTTTTAAACGACTGCCAAAAAATTTTTTAGTAGCGCTCTATACTCTTGTAATAGGTGTAATTTTGCTTGCAAACAGAAGAAAATCACTAAAGTATTACGCTTTGAATCTGTACGAAATTTAGTTTTTTTTTGTATTTGAAATTTTTTTTTTGTTTATTTATGGTTGATTTTGCTGCCTAGGCTAGCATTGTGTTTAATTTGTTCTTAAATTTTGAGCAAAAATGACTTTCATGTTCTGAGAAAATTGTTCTTATTTCAAGAGTGTATTGCTATTTTTGTCAACTGGGGCTACTCAATATTTCTTTATCAGTCTACGTAGCGAACGGTTCTCAATGTAATTCGCTTTCTTCTTAGCAGTCTAATAGCACACATGGAGACTATTTAAAGTAATTTTTTGCAAAAATTCACTTTAGTTAAAGTTTTCAACATTTTGCTATTAAATTTCTGACCAAAAAAAAATTCTCGTACGCATAAAGAGTGCTTCAAAATCTTCGTTTAGTTGGCGAGGAAAACGTGGCGTTTGTTTACTCCATTTCTATCTCGCAATGGATCCAAGCAACTTAGAGAGCGAAAATGACGTTACCCAGCTCGCATAGCTTCAGATGATCGTGCAGAGATAAGTTGTCTTTACCGAGTATTTTGTTTGGTAGTGCCTCTTGAAAAATTCTCATTATTAATGCGAGCAAGGAAATTTGTGTCATGTGGGCCCTGGTTTAACTGATTATAGCCACGTGATTCAGTACTGCAGATGCGATTAAGCATTATTATTCCGAGTGTTTTGAAATCCATACCGCGATTACAATTAGCAATCGCTCCGTATTGTATGTGGCATAAGACGAAGTGATTGGACATTTCGATTTTGAGCCACTCCTAATCTAAATTCCTGGCTACGCCTTTGCTTAAATCCTTGCAGCGACAAATAATTTCGCACTATGGTTTCGTATTACGTTCTTTTTAAGATGATGATAGCATAAAACCGTTTATCAAGCTTAACAAATCTGGAGAAAACTTCTTGCCAAAATATTATCAAGAAAAAAATGTTACGGGTAAGGAAAAATTACGTTATCAAGTGGTAAAAGCGGAAGCGATTCAAAAACTGCCATTTCCACATTTCTGCTTGTGACTCTCATTAATGCTATTTTTTGAGGATTTTAAAATCTTTCTAATAATTTGATATGAAAAATAGATTTTAAGATGCTTTTTATGAACTTACTTCAAGTATATATCCATTTTGCAGTTAGGTTAGATGTTGGAGCCATAACTGCAAAATAATCGTGGACCACTTAGTAAAAAAGTACTTTTTTTTACAAACCTTATGATGAAATGAGATTGTGACCATTACCATTAAATATACCGGTAAATGCTTTATTACGAAACTTGCCCATTAGTGATCTGACCACGAATGGCTCATTGGGCTGAATTCTCTGCATCTTCTTGACCTTAGCCGAGTCGCTAATAGGAAGATAATGACAACCGTTAGTGTAAGCTTTTAAGTATGTTTTGAACTCGGCCGGTTGGTAGACCAGCACATTGAAAGAGCTACGACATTCCTATTTTAGCGATTTTACTGTTCTGCATGACTCAAAAAATGTTAAAACTTCTTTCAAATGTCATTAAACACTAGGCTACTAACTTTTCCAAAAAATCACAAACCTCCAGATGTCTTCCAATTTTTGTGATTTCTTTTTTTGTGATCAACACCGCAGTTGTTGAATATATTTTGTGAGCAAAACTTTGCAGCTGAAATTGTTTCAGCTGCTTTTGAAAATTCCTTGTTGAGTGCAGGCCTGGCGCCAGAGTAGCGTAACTGGGGGAGAATAAACAATAATTGGGGAAACACAAAATAATTTCCTCGAATTCGGGGGTGAAGACTAAAAAAAAGAAAAAAAGGTCTTCATTCCAAATTACGCCGCGTGTGTCGGGGGCAGGTTGTCTCCTTTCGGGGCACGACAGGATTGGTTGGTGCGGATTTCGGTTTTTACCCACTGGTTCACGGGTGAAAACAAACAAACAAAAAAGAAGATCTTTGTCTTCGATTCTAAGACTTTGTCATAATTTTCCCCTTGAATTCGGGAGTAAAGACACCCCCCTCCCCCCCAAAAAGATCCTATTCGCGAAATCTAAGTCTTCGTCATATCGTTTACTAGTGTTTTCGTCCTAGAACGAAAGTTTACTCACGCTTGGGAAAGCACAAGCAGCATTTTAAGCGGGCACAGACCCCCAAAATACATTCCAGTGGCACCGAGCATGTTACTTTGTTATGGGGCACAATCCTCGCTCGGGTAGAGGGCACATTTCTTGCTTAGGGGGCACAGGTAGTGATTTGGGGGTACGTCCTTGAAATGCCCCCCCCCCCCCCGTGACGCCGGGCTTGGTTGAGTGTCTTGGCTCAGTGTCGTTGCCATTGATCGGCATAGGCAATCATGTGTAATCTTTAATTTTTTGTATAACCGTTATAAAAATGCATTATCATCTCTCGGAGAGAAATCTTAAAAGCAGTTGTTTCAAAAGGTGGTTTGGGTGTGAACTTTTAACAAGGCCAGAAACTATTGCTTTAATGTAAAACTATTGCCAAAAATTGTCAAAATACATGTTTTGAAAAACATTAGTGGTGCTGTGCGGTGGTCAGCAAAGGAAGCTTATTGGTTAGATGTGGTTTTGCATTTAAGCATATTGATTGTTGGTCAGTGTTTATGTTTACGATGATTGGTTTTAGAATTAATGAAGAATTTATCAATTTTTGGTGTGCCAGTGGCCGTTGGATTGGTAGCACTGAATGCGTACCTTCTTGAAGCAGAGCATTTAAGTCACCCCAGGCCTGAATATGTTCCGTACCCATATCTCAAAATTCAACTGAAAGTAAGTCAATGTGATATTGGCTGTGGTGATTTTTGTATGTTGTAAGTGTCAGTATTTTGTACTAATCATATGAAGTTGAAAACACTATGCAAATTCATATTTTTGTTAGAAAATTGGATCTTTGGTACGCTTGGGTCTGTTGACTTATCGAAAGCGATTTTTTACATACTGCACCAAATAAACCAAACTAAGAAACATAATGCAGTAGTATCTGATTTGTTGATAGATGCATAATTGTAATTACATCGTTTATTGACCAAGTTGCTTTGGTCAGGAGACAGCGAATGGACCTTTCGATCTTCTAGTTAAGCTGCCACCTGTTTACCTTACACGGTGAAGGCTTCACAACCTATCTTTTAGTGTTGAACGTAAAGCATAAAAGCTTGAAAAAAAGTTTTTCGACGTGATTTATTAAAGCGTTTCGTATGTTATCAAAGCTTTTCGATTGGCAAGTAATCATTATTTTTGTTTGCTGCATATGCGACGAATCGGCCTGGCCCACTTTTGGGTCTTTGCACCCGGAAAACTGCTTCTTTCTTTTGCCGGCAGCGTGGCCGAGAGGGTAACGGCTTCATTTTTACAAAGACACCGATTACATGATTTCTGTTCAGCCAACACCCTGGCCACCATATTGCATTCTTGATTAGGCGTTGAACGATAATTTTATCAAAGAGCACAGTTACTTGAATCGCAACAGGAGGCTGCAAAGGGACCTCGCGATCATCGAGTCGAGTAGCCATCTATAAGTTAGCTTTGTTAGATTTGAAATCGTGCTACCGTTTAAGGAAGTTTTGTTATATGTTTCTCTTGGTTTATTTTGGTCACGAATATTAGCGCTTAATTTGTCATTTGTATTTCGAGTTTCGACAATAATTTCGTTTATATTTAACTTCAATCGATCAAACGATGTAAGTTTTAATTCTTTTGGAATTGAGTTCAAGATTTTAACTCTTTGTTGGATAGGATGTTGAGTTTTTCAACTCCTTGAAGAAGATGAATAAAGTACTGCTTAGGGTTTCCACCGGCATTTCAGCAAGAATGTTTTTCACGACTGATTTTGTGTAGATGTAAGATAGGCAGTGCTTGGTACGGCAAGTTTTTTTTTTAAGTCCGCAGTCCGCAAATCCGCAACCGAATTTCAATTATATTAATCCGCAACCGCAAATCCGCAATCGCACGTTTAAAAGGTTAGTCCGCAATCGCAAGTCCGCAACTTCGCAATTCTTGAAGTCCGCAATTTCGTAATTCTTGAAGTCCGCAACGGCAAGCCCGCAACTTCGTAATATTTGAACTCCGCTCCGCAAGTCCGCAACTTTTTATGAACCGATTAGAAGAGTTTTGCAATCAACCATGTTCCGAAGTGATCTCGGAGTTGATTAGCAAGTTGTGATTTGTGGGAAGTATAGCAAGCGTATGGTGGATACATTCCACGCAATAGAAGAAATTACTTACAGTCGCTGATTGTAGTAAATGCACCACAACATGACTTGTTATTGAGCTACTTCTTCGGATGGCAGACTTAAGAATTGCTCAGACCCTCTTACTCTCAGGTCCAACTCAAAACAGATTTAAACGCTAGTATTTTTGGTTAAAGTTTTTAGGTGACTAGGCTAAGGGGGGTTGTAGCCCCAAGCCCTTGTGGTTTCGCTACTGCTGATACAGTAGGTGCCTAAACTGCATGGAAGCATAATGCACTACCCACCTACAAACCCTAAAAACGCTTCAATGAAGCTAGGGATTTGAAGATTAAAAGTCATTGGATTACAGTGAGAAGCCATCAAATTGCAAAGCACAATCCGTATTTCCGCTTGCAACAACATATTCGAAAAAAACGTTTTTTTTTTTCAAGGCAGGAAACGCAAAAGCAGTAGAAAGCAGAAAAACATATTACTAATCGTTTTACTAAATTTTTAGTCCTAGTTTTTATAAATACTGTAGGAACGAGATGACCACACGCTACCAGCAGTGCCGTCGCCAGACCAAACAAAATGAGGGGGCCCTAGCCAAAAATGGGGGGCACTATAAAATAGACTGAACTTTGATATATTGAAGCTACAATTCTGTATTCATCTTTGAAAAAAGAGACATATAAGCCCGGCAGCGTTATGTAGCTCAATTCGTATGCGGCCCGTATAATCGCTTGAAAAATCTGTCGGCAGGAGTGAATGCGACCAGAAGCGTAACCAAGATTTTGCTAAAAGAGGGGGCTTGAACCAAAAAGTAAATGTTTTTTGCACAAAAGATTGTGTAATTTGCAGAGCTGGGCAAATCCGCAATTACGGACTAACGAAAAAAGTTGCGGACTTGCGGACTTTGGCAGTTTAAACTGCGGACTTGCGGTTGCGGACTATTTTTAATTTTAGTCCGCAATTCCGCAAGTTTTATACAATATTAAAATTTCTTTCTATTTTTCTAAAGTATTTATGTTTTTACCCAGCTAAACATAAACAATCAATTCAATTTTTTCGAGTTCAAGTTCGGCAAAAATATCAAGTTTTTCGAGTTTGGGCCGACAAAACTGCTAAGTCTGGTTTTCGAGTTAATTGCTTTCTGTTTGTTGACATGCCGTTTTTTTCGAGTTCGGCACAACAACCGACTTTTTTCGAGTTTAAGTTCGATTTGGCAGCCCTTGTTCAAAGTGTGGCTTTGTTGTTTTTTACCCGTAAGTTTAAAAAATTAGTCACTGTTGTATCATTTTTTGTACTAGTAGCCAGTGCCGTCGCTACGGTGGGGCCCAGGGGCGCCGTATCCCCCCCCCCCTAACGACTGCTTGTGCCCCTCCATTTCGGTGTACTCGAATGCGTTTTCGGAGCATCTCGTAACGACTAGACAACAGGCAATAATCGAAAAAGGATTAATAATTTTCAAACATAATTCTAGTTTGAAGTTTTCTCGATTGTTTGCACAATTGCTGGCCACCAACTGCTTTACATAAATGTGACCCAATAATCCGTCCTATTAACACGCTTTTACGGATGTGTTGCGAAATAGGGATGTATGCCTACAAAAGCGTTACGGGTATTTCGTTAGTGATTATGAGCTGAAACAATACGTGGACACATTTTTTTTAAAAGACCAGCTGTTTCTTTTTAGAGCACACTCAAGATTTGTTTCAGATGGCAGTCAGCCGCACAACCAGGGGGAAGGGCTAAGAGGGCATCAGCCCATTTTGGCCAAGTCATTTAGAAAATATTACCAAAAAAAAGAATAAGCGTTTAAACGTGTTTTGGACTTGACCTGAAGTATACTGGGGCTCAAGAGGCTAGATATTTTAAATCTTTCAATGACTTCTGAATTTTATCAATTTACTGTAATTAATGATATGGTTGTAAAACGTGCAAAATGTGATTGAAATGGCATTAAAATTGCTAGTTTTGCCGCAAAATCGCTAAAATCACCCAGCAGCTGGGGGCTCTGCCCCCTCTGTGACACGTTTGAGTTGCAACGGTTTGTTCAGCACGTGACCTAAATTAGACAATTTTTGTGCAAAAAACATTTACTTTTGGTTCAAGCCCCCTCTCTCTAAGCAAAACCCTGTTTGTGCTACTGGTCGCATTTACTCCTGCAGACAGATTTTTCAAGCGATTGTACGGGCAGCATACGAAACGAGCGAATAAATGCTGGCGGGATTATATGTTTCGTTTTTCTAGGATGAATACAAAATCGTAGCTTTAAAATATCAGTTTTTGTGTACAAAAGTTCAGTCTATTTTGTTGAGCCCCCCCCCCATTTTCGGCTAGGCCCCCCTCACTTCGTTTGGTCTGGCGACGGCGCTGCTGGTAGAGTGTGGTCATCTCGTTCCTACAGTATTTATGGAAACTAAGGACTGAAAGTTTAGCAATACGAATAGCAGAGGTGTGGAGTCGAGGACACAAGGCTCGAGGCCAAGGACACAAAAAAATTTCGAGGCCAAGGCCAAGGACAGACCCTCTCGAGGCCAAGGTTCAAGGACACAAACGCAAGTGTTCTCCAAAGACACAAACGCAAGTGTTCTCCAAATTTTTTTTCAGGCGATCTCAAAAAAAAGGTTTTCAAAAATTTTTTTCAGGCGATATCTACTTGAGGAAACTAAAAAAAACGTCTTTGCAGATTTTCCACAAGGTTTCTGGCGTTTTCCAACGAAATTTCAACGGTTCAAAAATAGTGATGTCCTCGAGCCAAGGACAGGGTAATTTTCGAGGACTTGAGGCTTCGAGGCCAAGGACTTCAAAATGTGTCCTCGAGGACTCCACCTCTGACGAGTAGTAATATGAATGTTATTTTGCCTTCTACTGCCTTTGCCTTTTCCTGCCGTGAAAAAAAAATTGTTTTTTAGAATATTTTGTTGTAAGCGGAAATACGAATTGTGATTTGCTATTTGATGGCTTCTCACTAAAATCCAATGGCTTCATTGTAGCATTTTTAGGGGTTTGTTGTTGGGTTGTGCATTATGCTTCCGTGCAGTTTAGGCACCTAGAGTATGACCAGTAGCGCAATCGCGAGGGCTTGGGGCTACTCACTTAAAAACTTTAACCAAAAATACTAGCGTTTAAATCTGTTTTGAGTTGGACCTGAGAGTAAGAGGGGCTGGGCAATTTTTAAGTCTGCCATCCGAAAAAGCAGCTCAATAACAAGTCATGCTGTGGTACATTTACTACAATCAACGATCGTGAATAATTCCTTTTAATGCGCGAAATGTATCCATCATACGCTTGCTATACTTCCCACAAGTCACAACTTTTGACTTATGTTTGCTAATCAACTCTGAGCAGATGAGTTTGAGACATGGTGATTGCAAAACTCTTCTAATCGGTTCATAAAAAGTTGTGGACTTGCGGTTGCGGACTTCAAATATTACGAATTTGTGAACTTGCGGATTTCAAGAATTACGAATTTGCGCACTTGCGGTTGCGGACTTCAAGAATTACGAAGTTGCGGACTTGCGGTTGCGGATTCAAGAATCCTGAAATGTTGTTGCGGACTTGCGGACTAAGCTTTTATACGTGCAATTGCGGACTTGCGGTTGCGGATTAATAAAATTGAAATTCGGTTGCGGATTTGCGGACTGCGGACTTAAAAAAAACTTGCGATGCCCAGCACTAGTAATTTGGGTCCCGTGCTAAACAAACCGTTGCAACTCAAGCGTGTTACAAAGGGGGCAGAGCCCCCAGCTGCTGGGTGATTTTTGCGATTTATATCAAAAAAGCGATTTCAACGCCACTTAAATCACATTTTGCACTTTTAAAACCATATCAAGAATTTCGGTAAATTGCTAAACTTCAGAAGTCATTGAAAGAGTTAGATTGTCTAGCCTCATGAGCCCCCATATATTTTAGGTCAAGTCTAAAACACGTTTAAACGCTTATTCTTTTTTGGTTATATTTTCTAAATGACTTGGCTAAATGGGGATAATGCCCCCTTAGCCCCTTCCACTTGGTTGCGCGACTGACTGCGACCTAAAATAAATCTTGAGTGTGCTCTAAGAAAACAAAAACAGCTGGCCCTTTTTTAAAAAATGTTTTCACGTATTGTTTCGGGTCATAATTACTAACGAAATACCCGTAACGCTTCTGTAGGCATAAGCATCCCTATTCCGCGACACATCCGTATAAAGGCGTGTTAATAAGACGGATTATTGGGTCACATTTATGTAAAGCAGTTGTTGGCCAGCAATTTTGCAAACAATCGAGAAAACTTCAAACAAAAATTATGTTTGAAAATTATTAATCCATTTTCGATTATTGCCTGTTGTCTTGTCGTTCATGATGCTCCAAAAAAGCATTCTGAGCAAACCGAAATGAGAGGGCACAAGCAGTCGTTAGGGGGGATACGGCGCACCTGGCCTCACCGTAGCGACGGCTACAGTACAAAAAATGATACACCAGTGGCTAATTTTGTCAACTCACGATAAAAAACAACAAAGTCATATTTTGAACCAGGGCTGCAAATTCGAACTTAAACTCAAAAGAAGTCGGCTGTTTTGCCGAACTCGAAAAAACAGCATGTCAACAAAAAAAAGCGATTAAATCGAAAAGTAGGTGTAGTATTTTTGTCAGCCTGAACTCGAAAAACTTGATATTTTTTCCGAACTTAAATTTGAAAAAATTAAATTGATTTCTCAAGTTTGACTGGGTAAAAACATAAATATTATACGAAAATAGAAAAGAATTTCAATATTGGTATAAAACTTGTGGAAATGCGGACTAGACTTAAAAATAGTCCGCAACTGCAAGTCCGCAATTTAAACCACCGAAGTCCGCATGTCCGCAACTTTTTTCGTTAGTCCGCAATTGCGGATTTGCGGACTTGCCCAGCTCTGAAGATAGGTGTATAACGATAGTACGGACTGTAATCATGGCAGCGAAGGCATGAAAGCTCACAGTGTATGGTTGGTTACTAGCTGATAGGACCCATTTTTTCGTGAAACTGGATGATTTCTAAGGTAGTCTCTCGAGTTGCGAATGCATTCTTGTAGCCAGTTTTTTAAATTTTGTTTTGTTTTCAGCCATTTCCGTGGGGTGATGGAAATCACTCTTTCTTCCATAACCCCAGAACAAATTACATTAAAGACGCTGGATATGAAGAAGAATGGTAAAAATAAATTTTCACGTGTTGCTTTTGCGTGCTTGTTGAATTATATTCGTATGTATTGAAATTTCTGGTTTAAAATCTCGTACAATAAAATTTCCGAACGTAGTGATGGTTTTCTTCCTCAAGATTATGCTCTATAGGTTGCTTTTGATGTCCATTTTCCCCTTGTGATCTCAACCACGTTTTGTCATAGGAAGTTTCGAGCAGATATGTGGTAATGCTAGCAGAGCTTCGAAGGCAAACTCGATCGTTTTGCTGAACTAAAAAAAAGAAATTCTAAATTCCAACTTGATCTCCTGCACAGATATCCGAATTCATTAAAAAGAAATTTAAAAAGCTTTTGGGGAACATTTTTTGTTAATTTAGTAGTATAAATTGATGGATGACATTATTTTTGTCAGCTCAAACTCAGAAAAATTTCTTATTTTTGCAGAACTTGAACTAAAAATAAAAGCATACGTTAGAAAAATTGATCAAGTTTGTAGCCCTAGTTGCTAACACCTTGCCGCATGATATGCCTCAGCATCACATCGGTTTAGAGCATTGTACGTCAGTAAATTCAGGATGATCTCTCAAGCGAACACCCAGACACTAACGGAAGGTTTCAACTCTGGTTTGCCTTTAGTACTATTCAAAATTGGATTAGGCTATAATGGCTACCGATTTTAGCCGTATAGTGCAGGGCTGTAGTCGAGACCGAGTCGTCCAAGACCGAGACCGCAAAATTTTTCCGAGACCAAGACCGGTTTCGATCTCAATTTTGGCTTCGAGACCGATACCGGCAAAGTTCAAGACCGAGACCGAAAAAATGACGTCATCAATAGCTTTTTCGATTTTTTGAAAAAAAGTTTTTGAAACTCATATTTGCTCATGAGTTGGTTTTATGATTATATAAATTGATTCAGATGACAAAGTGCTTTAGTCAAAGCAACGATTACTTCATCAAAACATTTAAATATGTCATTTTATGTAGATTTTCACCAAAAAAAGAGATCTTTCAACTAAACTTAATGCCTCTTATTCAAAGCTCGAAGCCTGGTCACCTCTATTTTTGTCAGAAATTACGGGTTCATAAAACTGACGCAAACTTAATAAAATAAAATTACAAAAAAAAATTGTAAAAAGCTATTTGTATATTTGAAGTACCGTATATAAAATATAGCTACAAAAACGCAGCCAGGAGTTTCAAGTTGGAGGTGTGGGGGATTTGCAAGCGCGTAACTACGATTATGCTAAGAGAAGGCTTGAACAAAACAATATAATTTTTACCCGAAAAATATTTTGTTGCAGGGTTGCAAACTTGATCGATTTTTATTTGAATTCAAGTTTGAGTTCGGTCTATTTTAGCTAGTTCAAGTTCGAGTTCAAAAATATCAATGGCTCTACGCTATGAATATTTGCCACTACAAAATTAATGAAATAATAAATGATAATTCAAGGACTATCAAATGTTGTTTAATATTCTGGTAAAAGTAAAATATAGGTTTTTGAATTCATCAAATACGATAAACAACGTAGGGGAAGGTGGGGTGAGTTGGACACTGAAGTTGTAAATTGCACATTACTCGAGAATGCTTGCAGATATAAAAACCGTTTTGGTATGAAATAAAATTACATGCATTTAGGTCTTTAACCACCGCCAAAAATCTTGTGTTGAACATTACCTTCAAGCCAAAGTATTCGATCCAAAAAAAGCTCTTAATTTGTCTAAACAACCCTCATATAAGGGTATGTTGGTCAACCGTGTAGGGTGCGTTGGACATAGCCCCCCTGAGAAAAATTTCTGGCTACGGGCCTGCTATACATAACAGTAGCCATTTAATTTAAGAAATTTACACCACAGTAAAACATTTAAACCACAGCTTACATTAGTAGACTAAGTTACTCAGTCGTAATATCATTCTGCATCACTCCACTAAGACCTGGGGGGTGGGAACCAAAGCCAAGACATTATAATCGCTCTACTGCATAGGCTTAAACGAATAATAACAAAATTTAGGTGGCATGCTCATTGCTCCATTTTTCAATTCTGCTCCGAGAAAATTGCGAGCAACAAAATAGCAGGCCTACTTATCGGCAAAGCTAACAAAATATCAAAAATAACGAAACTTTCTGAGGAAAAAGTACTGTACCGGTACACCGTTAACATTTTTGGTTAAAACTTTATGGTGTAGCGTAGGAGGGATGTTCAAATATTATATGACGCTCTCAGAAGAGGGTGGGGTTGGAAAAAGCTTTAAATGAAATGCAAAAAGATGGATATAATTAGGCCTACGTCTTAAAATTGTTAAATGAGGAGGGGTTAAAATTTCGTCATATGATATTTGAACAAAAAGCGCGTCGTATGATATTTGAACGGCTCCTAGTCATGACTTAAACTTAAAACTTTAAATCAGAAAAAAGTGTCACAATAAGGACCAGCCTACAAACCAAAATTTTGGTGTAGCCAAGTCATTAGGCCTAAACCTGTGCAGATAATACACAAGACAGCCAACCTTGGAAATAGCCAACATTGTCAGCAAAATAGCACCATCGTCCAACCACCAACATAATATTAATAATGAACATCTGTCCAACATGCCCTACCAAAATTCGTCCGATTTACCCTCAAGGCTGCCATATTGTTTAGACTGCTGTCAGTCTTAGTCTTTCTCAAATACTTTAGTTGAAAGCGACCTTTCACGACTCTCTTTCAAACAGGCGGAGAATAATTTTTCACAATATTGGTTTAGTGGCTAAAACGACTATATTTTGAACATAATTGACCACTGCAGCCATGTTTTTTACAGAAGCAACCTGAAAGTATTGGAACTGATAAAAGACACTTCTATCTTTCCGAGCGTCAAATCTCGTGATAATTCCATGAGCCAATCACGAGTTCATTACGTTTGTGCAACCTACCCTCTTACCCAACTTACCCGACCTTCCCCTACTTTTCTGTCACGAATAGACCGCACTAATTTGCTTAAAAGGTATTTTCACCAAGACTTCACACTTTTGCGTTGCACTAACCTATTTAATACAAAATTTTGTATAAAGTTCAATTCGAAAATTGTGTAACCGAAGCTAATTTTGCTGCAATAACTAACCGCCGTGACTTATTTCATCTATCGTGAATCTTTTCAATCTCAAACTTTTTTCTTATAATTGCACATTTTTTGTCAAAAATTAAACTCGCAGATTTATTCCAGTGAGCTGCAAATACTATCCAAGTTTTGTACTTTTTCTACAAGCAGTAGAGTAGACCATTGCTTCTCAATCTTTTTTCAATGCGACTTAAGTTAATTGAAAAAAATCAATGGTGTAAAATTTTGTGGCCCATGTATATTAGGGTGGAGTGAAAAAAATTTTTTTTGGAAATTCAAAAAAGTGTAGTTTGGAAATCCTGGCAAATGGTCTAAAAATAGAAAAAAATCGACTTGAGCCAGTTGCCACCTACCATGGGCTGGCTACCCCCCAAAAATTGATCGCGGGGGTAAAATGGCCATAAAATCATGTTACTTGATAAGCGCTAGTCGTAGAGACCTGATTTATAGCTCAAAAGTTGCAGAATCATCATGTTTCTATGAGTGCTAAGAGGACTTTTTTGTCTATTTCAATCGTAAAAAAAGTTACAGTCAAGAAACCGGTTTTTCATGCTAAAATTGCATCATAGAGAATTGTGATTCACTACTAGTTAACATGAACTCTTGCAATTCGTAATTTGCTAAGAAATTTGATTTTAGGGATATGTCGTACAACATACAGTATTACTGTAGTAATGCGAAGTGCACAACAAAAGTGAGTGCGAGGCTGGCAAACATAGATGTGTTATCAACAGTCAACGCAACGTAAAAACATTTTACGAAAATTGCATTTTAGTGTCAAACTTTTTTAACAATTTGCGAGATCTAATTTTTTGGCGAATAAGTCCGTCTCTTCTTTCAAATCCAGTGACTTGTGCTGATGCTTCCATTACCAATTTGACATGTCTTTCGACAGTTTGATTGTGGCATGGATGGTGTAAAATTAAGGGTTTCATTCGACAGTCTTCAATTTCAGAATCGGACAAATGTCTAATAGCTGGAGGTTGTTGCTGACAAATTTCCAAATCAGCCAACTCATAGTATGTGTCTGCTTCCAAGTTTAAAGTAGAAAGGTGAAATAAACGAACTGAGGTGTCGTTCTTGCGAAGTGAAAGAACGTGATTTACGCCCTTGTCTCGAACAGCTTGATCGTCATCTCCTAACATTGCGATCAAAATGCTTTCTGGATGGCCAAAATATCCATTTCTTTGAACAACATTTTGAGCTACTTGTCGAAGATCTTGATTTGTCAGACTGTTAATTCTTTTGATCAAGTTGAAAAAAACTTTAGAACCATGTGTTAGTTGGTTGTATAACTTTGATTTCAAAACCAAGTGGGAAAATAAACGGTTAAACAAAAGTTAACTAAAATTTCCAAGTTCTGAGGTGGTTCATCAAGTGACACGTAATACCGCAAAATTCTACAACCCAAAGTCAACCATCTTGAATGCACCACTGGGCCAACTTCCAAATATTGTAGATCATCATCACAATTACCAGTTATAATTGCGAAACAGATTTTGTAAGCGTAGTATTGATCTGTACTCAGGTCATCAATGACATGAGGTGGAAGTTTTGGAAAAGAAGAAATAGGGACGAACACTTGCTTAAACTGAGTAACTGGCCAACTTGATACAGACCCTGTATTTTTTTACCTATTGGTCCGGCAAATGTATCTGGACCACTTGTTGCCCCATCCAAAGCAGCAAACACATGTCGCAAGGGAAGTTCATTTGTGTGTAGTAAACACACAACCCACTGAAGAAGGTCTGTGTAATAATTCTTCTAAACTTCGAATGCATCCATTGTGTTTGCCGGTCATAGAAGCAGTACCGTCAGTGCCAACTATTGCAAGCTTGCCTTCCAATTCCGTACCACTGAAAGAATCAAACAACTTTTGGGCAATTGTTCTACCTTTGCCATCTTCAGGAGAAAAGTGAGTAAGGATATCAACTTCCTGGCTCACCAACTACTGTATAATGTTCTTCCAGTTGAACAGACCGATAATGCTTCTCATTTGGACCTTGTGCAACAATTTGGGTTGCATCTTTGCGGCCATCCAAATACACTGCGTTCACCAATCCAAAGTTTTGTTGCCCTTCGCTGCGGATTTCGTTTCGGCATCTTTCACGCTCTCTTCGTAGTTTACTACGATCAATGATGCGTGTTTTATCATCTTCAGTAACTAAACCAACATCCACTAGGACACTGTTAGCAACTGCAGCAGCTGCTCTATCCGATAGCTGGTAGCGTTCACAAATTCTGGCAAGGTTTGGCCATTTCTTGCGATTTTGAATGGATGGATTTGGCATTTCCGCTAAGAACTGAGAAACTGCAGATGATTGTGATGTGTCTGTGCTTGTTGATGCCAAAGATTCGGACTCCGAGACATAATCAGTAGTTGACAGAGTAATAATTTCATTTTGGCATTGTGAACTTGGGGCATTGACATGTGATTCTAAACGTCGTATAAATTTTTGGTCAGATGAGGTCAAAGGCAAAGCTACATCTAAACATTTTCCAATACGCCGACTCTTTTGATCTTCATAAAATACAAAATCTTCATCAGTCATTTGCAACTTGTGGTCTTTTTCCAAACGTCTTGTTGTTCATTGTCATTGCAAAACACGTCGAACAACTTATCTATATCTGACAAGAACTCCGCTTCTTTTTCCAAAAAAGATGCTCCACGTTTTTTCTTGGGATACCGATCAAGTTTGCTGAAAGCTACCACCAGTGCCTGTACTTTTTTAGATATAGTTAAGTAATGTAATGGATAAACATTACACCACACCCATCTGTCATGTATTTCTTTAGCAACATCATTTGCAACGTCCACAGTTCTAAAATTTTCGAATTGGATGATCCTCTCTAACACTTGACATTTGGTGGGTAGTATACCGGATGGAAAGCTTTTACTTCCAGTGAAAGTGTATCCACTATGTAAAACTTTAACGTTGCTTGCACTTCGCCTGGTTGTCATAGCTATAAACTACGGTGGTTATCAAGTTATTTCATTAATAGTACTAAGCACTTAATTACTTATCTACAAAGAAAAAAATCTTTAAAAATTTGTAAGGATTTAGTAGACGTAAGCCTACGTCTACCTAATCCTTAAAAAAAGCTATGTTACACCTGCCAAAACTAGTTTTTTGACTGTAACTTTTGTTTATGATTGAAATAGATAAAAAAGTCCTCTTAGCACTCATAGAAACATGATGATTCTGCAACTTTTGAGCTATAAATCAGGTCTCTACGACTAGCGCTTATCAAGTAACATGATTTTATGGCCATTTTACCCCCGCGATCAATTTTTGGGGGGTAGCCAGCCCATGGTAGGTGGCAACTGGCTCAAGTCGATTTTTTTCTATTTTTAGACCATTTGCCAGGATTTCCAAACTACACTTTTTTGAATTTCCAAAAAAAAATTTTTTCACTCCACCCTAATGTATATGCTGATGCATAGTTTAAATTAACAGCTATATAGAAAAAAAAACTTTTCATGATGACAGAACTGTGTTGAAAATCGTACAAAGAAGTTTTTACTGAAATGTTCATGAATATTTGCTATTTAGCTTTCAATATCCTTACCAATAACGTCCTTACGTAGTCTGACATACATGGCCTTTGATTTCTAGTCTCCACGAGCACAACGCTTCTTCACTGCGTGAATTCTATGCTAGTTGGTCGAACGGAAACGCGTTCGTCTCTGGAGCGGGAGGTGTGAGATTTAAATTTCGGGCCGGTCAAATCGGACACAGTGTTGCCACCGCTGCGATATTTCTCCGAAAAGAGCTGTGTTGCCAGGGCGCAATGACGCGGAGATAGACCCAGTAACCTTGTTACATGCTTCGGCGTATTACAGCGAGCATAATAAAAGATTAACTTTGAAAATATATCATTAAAATTTCATTCAATGATTGTCAACCTAAAACTATAGGTATTCGTGTTTCGACCAGTAACTTAGGCGATCTTCACGGCTAGCATTTAGAAGCATAAGTTATTCATCTATACAATGATGAGACCCTTGAGCAAGGTCGAAACGCGTCGCGATAGCTCAATCGCACTGTATATTATAATAATAAATTGTATAGATAAATAACTTATGCTTCTAAATGCTAGCTGTGAAGATGGCCTAAGTTGCTGGTCGAAACACGAAAACCTATAGTTTTAGGTTGACAATCATTGAATGAAATTTTAATGATTCTAATTTGCTGCTAATTTTTAGTTAAGTGAAAATATATCGTTTACTACTTCTAAGCGTTTTACACCTTTGTGATCTTGAGAAACTCAAAATTTCACAGCTGGAGTTTTTTGTTACAAAAATGCAACTATAGGGTTGACTACTATATGCGTTTATTTTATTACTGTATTGCTTTCTGCAAGTTGTACTCTTTGTAGTTGTTTAAAAAAAAGCACTCTAAAATCTTTTTAGGCGACCCATACGTTGAGAATCACGGGAGTAGATAACTGCTAACACAATAATAGTAAAGTTTTCGCTATATAAGAGACAAATTTCTTATCACTTAATTAACTCAAGATAAAACGTTGCGTCGCTTTTCCACCTTAATTGTTTCTTTTTTTATACTCGTAGCTGTTTTTCTAGGTCGCCTAAGCATAAAAAGTGGAAAACATGCACTGTTGGGAACATCACAATCTCAATTTACAAAGCTTGATCAAAAAAAAATATTTCAAACAATTTTTTAATCTTTAAATTTCGTTTTACGAACTTGGACAGTTTTATTCGAGTTCAAGTTCGAGTTCAGCAAAATTATTTTTTCGTAAGCGAGTTCGGTAAAAATACCAGGTTTTTTCGAGTTCAAGTTCGAGTTCGCAGCTCTGTTTTGTCGTCGCGCTCAGCAAACTGTTGTAACTTAATCATATCACATCCGGAGGTTTGCCCCAGTCGCTAGACAATTTTTATGATTTTTCGTAGAAAAAAACCATTTGAATCATATTTCGCGCGTTTTTAGAACTGTTTAATAGCTAAGATTCTTAATTGCAAAAATCGCTAAGAACTTAATTGCTAAGATTCGGAAGCCGTTTGAAAGAATGAAATTACTCAACCACTTTAGCCCCTCTTCTTTACCTATACAGGTCAAGTCCACGACACGTTTAAATGCTTGCATTCATGAATCAAATTTTGTAAGTGGTATGACTAAAAAGAGGAGAGCTGCAGCCCACTTTGCCCTCCTGTTTGCGTCACTTGCCATTTTATGTTTAGCTTCGGCCTAGACATCATGAACAAACAAAATTTGCCAATTTTAAAGTAGTGGGTTTGTTCGCTGTTGACAAAGAGACAAAATATATATTGTAGGTTAGTATATAACTGTTGTCGACAATTGACCTGTAGCGTAGCCAGGGTGAAGGGCGGGGGGAGCTCGAGCCTCTCCCATTGGTCTGAAAAATATCCAAAATAGCACGTTTCTAGTGCTTTTGAGGCCGATTTTTGCTCCAAAAATGAAAACATTCCCTCCCCAAAGAGATTTGGGAGCCGAAGTTGTGAAGGACTTGCCGTTGTTTGGACCAGAATAGTGGAGTTTTTTGGTTCAGGAGCTCACCCAAAGTCGGTGAAGACCTGTTTTTTGGAGATCATCTGATTTCGGCCAGAAAAACCCTTTGAATTTCTGATTTTGGCGGGAAAAACCCTTTGAATTTCGGTGAAGACCTTTTTTTTTGTTTTTGTTTGGAGATCACCAGTATTCGGCCGGAAAAAAACCCTTGAATTTCTGATTTCGGCCGAAAAAAACCTTTCAATTTTGGTGAAGACCTTTTTTTTTTTGGAGATCACCTAATTTTGACTGAAAAACCACTTGAATCTAATTTAAGATTAATGAAAATTTGGGTCAAGTTCGTTTTCGGTTGTATCAAACTTCCAAAAAAGCCCCCCCCCCCCTTTGCGAAATCCTTGCTACGCGACTGCAATCGACAATATAGTAATATGTTCTCAATGTATTCACTCTTGTTTAATAAGAATCACTAAATTTTGAATTGTGACTGGCTGTTTTTAATTTTTTGCCGATTTTCAGCCTCATTGGTTTTTTGATTTGTTCTTAAATTTTGAGAGCATCGACGTCAATTTTAGCGACTATGTTTGTAAAACAGTTTAATTCCCATAGCCTTGTCTACTTCGAGTTGAGGTTTTTTGCTTCTTTAGCAGCGTCGTCAAATTGCAAAAGCGAAAAGACGAACTTTTTTTAACAACTGCTTAAACGACTGCCAAAAAATTTCTCACTTATTTGTGCAGCACTCTACAATCTCAAAATAGTAGCATTGTGTACATCCTTTGACACAAAAACTTCTATCACATGGGGATCAAAAAAGTCACAAAAACATCTGCAGTGCTAGAATTGGGCAAGACTCTGTAGTTTTGCTTGGACTCTAGTTTTGTTCCTCGTCATCAAAACTGCTATGCGTGAATGACGTGTTTTCTCATGTAAAAATGCGACAATCTTGATCTCCAGGTGCGAAACCTCTTTGTCCTACCGATAATGTAAGCGCTTCGTTAGCTTCTTACAAAACTCCATTTTACTTGCAAAATTTACACGATCTCGCTATTTTATTTTTTCTTACAAACATTACAAAATGAGCTATTTTAGTTTACTTACAGAAATTACCCGGTCTCGAGACCAATTTTTGAGCTACGAGACCGAGACCACAACGGTTCGAGACCAAGACCGGTGCAAAACAGCCGAAACCAAGACCGAGACCACAAAAAATTGGTCTCGAGACCGGTCTCGAGACCTACAGCCCTGGTATAGTGACTCCTGACATAAAGGAATCTTTCGGTCTTCGAATCAAGCGGCTTCTTGTCTACCACATTCGGTAACGGCTTCACAGCGTCCCGTTTACTGCTGAACATTAAGCTGGGAAACTAAATACCTATTTAAGTATATAGTTTATGGTTTGACCCGACCGGTAATCGAACCCCGAGTTTACCGTTTCAGTAGCATACGATATTTCCACTCTCTTTTCAATGAAAGATCGCTCGTATTGTCGCAGTCCCTACACCAACCAATAACATCATAAAATCAAGCAACGGATTATTAACAAACAAGACTCAACTCCAGCAGCATCCCTTAATAAAGCAATCCAGCTTATTGCTCATAGTCTGCGCAGTAGGGTTGTTCAAAAAACTTTTTTTGAAAATTCATGCTGCAAACGGCTTTTCTCGTTGTATTATGCCATAAAATGATATTGACGAATTTTCCCCAAAATGTTTTGATGTTTAGGAAATGCGCAACTCGATTTTTAGTTGATGACGTCATTACAAAAACGAAGAAAATTTTTTTGGAAAACACTGGCAAGTGACATATGAATAGATGCAGAATGTCTCCTAGAGTCATAACTTGTTAATTGTTTTGGTTTATTAGCATTAACTAAAAATTTACTTCAAAATTTTAAATCGATGACATCATCATTTTCATTTAATTGGCATCTTCGCACGTTTTGCAAGTATTAAATGGAAAAAGGTTTCCTGGTTGCCTGTTATCTACACAAAATCGTTTTGATACAAATAATATCGGTCATGTGCAACGTCTCTTTAGATAATATAGGGCAGGGGCAGGTTAGTTGATACATATTTTAGAGAAAAAGCGATTATTCATTAACTACTTGGCAAAGAAGCATAAGTTTATGTGCATATGAAAGCTAATTTATAGGGCTAACTTTTCATAAAAGTTTTGTGTTTCTTGTTTCAAAAGACTTCGATTTATACATCTCTAAGTAACCCTTTCCAAATTGTATCAACTAACCTTTTGAAAAGGTTAGTTGATACAACCATGAGGTTAGTTGATACATCAAAGATTTTTGTTGATTTTAGCCAAAGTTGCCAGATATATCCCAACAATGGCAACATTTGTAACGTCTGCAAGCTAACAAGGTGAACATAATAGACTTTGATGAAAACTTTTAATACCAGTAGCCTTTATGTTCTATGCAGATTGCACTTGTAAACATCATGACTGTACTTGTTCTGCAAAATTAGTGTAATATTCTTAGTATTTCATAACAAAAGATTACACCATTGACCACTACAGTATGCACTGTTTCATTCAGCAACACAAAAGACTCTCGCATCCAAATGTCCATCGTGTATTTTACAATATTGTTGACATGAACAGCATAGTAAGCCAAATACCACGTGCTAAAATCAAATGAGAATTTGAGATAATTGCTCCTTCAACAAGATCTTTTTAAAGCAATGGAACATGGCAACATCAACAAAATGTCTGCTGCAGTAAAATAATACGTAGATTCATTATTAATTATGAAACTCTGACTCTCGCAATCTTCTAGCTTTTGGGGGGGACTTTTTCCAGGTTTTGGAAAAAGTGGTGCAAATATTCCACAAAAATTGCAGCACTGGTCTAGCCTGATGGGTTTGTTTTCCCAACACAGCTGATCTACGAAACGGTAGTTTGCAAACTGTAAAAATAGTCCAATACAAATACCCAGAATAATAACCTTGCAAATGCAGGTTAGTTGATACAGTGTCTCAACTAACCCACAGGTGAGTGTATCAACTAACCTTTTCTTTAATTTTCAGAAAACATGCTTGCCTTTGTGCCAGCACAACACTAGGGAAAACTTCTTGAGTTACCGATTGCTGGCCTACCTCAAGGTTGTAACTCTCGCACATTAATTAATATTTTACTTCATTTCAAATTTTCGAAATAAATAAAATTGTAATTCTGATAAAAATTGCTTCAAGCACTCTATTTTCAACTTTAGTTTTTCATTTCTAAACTAAGCAACCAAATTCTTCCCAACCATCATGCGATAATTCTTTTGCCACAAATCTCCAACTGAAGGCGGTTTTTCGCCAAAAGGTCATTTATTTTTCTTGGTTTGCGGTGTGTATCAACTAACCCTTTGTATCAACTAACCTGTCCCTGCCCTACTTATCACCGAATGCATATGTATTTATTTATTTCACGTCGAAGACGTAAAGAAGGCGCAAAAAAAACACATTGAGCGTTATAGCATGAGACGTGAAAGCACGAAAATGCAAACGATATACCAAAAGTAATTAAGTAACACGTGTACCATGCATGCACCACCTTGCAAATAAAAGTAAAATTAATGTGACATAACGAAAAAGTCAGAAAAATGCTGACCAGTAGGCCAAACAGTAGCCTGCTATTTTCGATTCAAAATACGCAATTTATGTATTTAAAATTGTCATAAAATTTTGGTCATAAATAATCACGGTTTCTGGAAAATGACAAAAACTTACGATACCAGCTCGAATATTTACAATTAGCATCAATTTGTAGAAGAACAAATACATTATGTGCACGATTGCGTAACATGAAGCTACAATCAGTTATAGTATAGTGATGACAAGCTTATGATAAGAATTCAGCTATTGATATAGGGTTATAAATTTGTTTTTATAGTTTTATCTTGTTTTGAACTAAGTATGGTTGAATGTTTTGAAGGAAAGAATTATCTGTTTTATACTTTTTGGCATTTGCTGGTAACTGATTCCACACCCTAGGGCCCCGAAATTCTACGGTTTGTTTGCTTACCGTAAAGGTGCAGGAGACGGAAATAATTTTTGAATTGCTTCTTATTACCGCATTTTCGTTCTTAGAAGTAAAGAAAAAGTTACGAAATATCTGCGGGAGAGATTTTTTGTAATTTTAAATTTTGTAATTGAAAAAAATAACTGTTTTAATGCAATAGGGTCACATTTCGCCCGTGTTTAGAGCCATTTGAAAGAACTAGCTTTTAACGTTCGAAATCCAATTGAAAAAATTAAATTGTTAAATTCTCTTTTTACTTCAATTTAAGTCCAAAACACGTTTAAAATCTTGCATTTTGGGGTTAAATTTTGTAAGTAATTTAACTGTGACTGTGTGACATGCCATCCGTGCTACCGTCGAGGGTAGGCTCTGCCTACCTAATTATTTTGGCGGAGTTGACTCAGGTAGGCCTCCTTATCCATGTGATTGCCCATACTCATCATCTATATGCTTAATACCGGAATTCGGTCGAAAATTGAACCAAAGCTTGATGAAGTCCTTTTATATTTTTGGTCTCCGCCTATTTCAGGCCGAAAAGTTGCCCAAATCTTGGTGATGACTTTTTTGTTTGGTCTTCACCTGTTTTCAGGTCGAAAATCGGGAAATGTTCTGACGCCTACCCTGATGTTTTCGGAGCCTGCCCGCCTATCTGTTTAGGACGACAGAGCTGTGTGCCATTGGTGACTTTGGTTTCCTTCTGTTAATTTTGTCGTTGAATTTTGAAGATTACTTACCAGTAGGCTAGAGGTATTTTTACCCACTTTTTGGTCTTGTAAATGGTTACTCATAGCCCCCCTTCTTAATGGCTCTGGAACTTTCCTCTGTGGAAACGTCACGCACGATTGCGCATTTGACCACAAATCGTAAGAATTAAAGGAAACATTGCGGTAAGTTATAAGAAGGAACCAAAAATCTATTTCTGTTTTTGTAGTGCCCCAAGGCCAGCTAAAGTTCAGATAATGATAAAAAAGTTTTTTAAATGACCTTTGCAGGTTGGATAAACTAAACAAATATTTCCTTCATAAATGTGTTACTGCTTTAAGCAAAATCGAATGTAAGAGTGGTACCACTTTGCACATTATTTTATAAGCTTACAATATCTTGCAGCTATGGCTGTGGTCTATAAAGAAAGATAAGGAAATGCCGAACAAATACTGCAAGTCAACGTCATTTTTTTTCTTCGCGCTCAAACTGACCATGGTATGAATGGAAGAGATCTTCAGCACTAATAGTAATATTGTATTAGTAGGAGCTACAAAATCAATCAGTTTTTACTCAAGTTCAGCCTATTTTAGCAAGTTCCAGTTTTCTAATTTAATTTTTTCGCGTTCAAGTTCAACAAAAATGTTAAGTTTTTCGGGTTCGAGTCTTGGCTGACAAAAATATTAAGTATACTTTTCGACTTAATCGCGCTCTTTTTGCTTATGCTGGTTTTCTAGGTCGCCGCGGTATGAACAAATGAACGACTTCCTCAATTTACTCAGCTTGATCAATAAAAATATTTTTTTGTGACACTTTTTTAATCTTAAAGTTTCTTTTTAATGACTTTGAACAGTTTTATTCGAGTTCAGAAAAATTATTATTTGGAGTTCGAGTTTCGCCAAGCAACGAAGTTTTTTCGCGTTCAAGTTGAGTTTCGCGACCCTGGTGGCAGGTGCGTA